>BCII01000011.1:813617-1153805 GCA_001972285.1 Erythrobasidium hasegawianum | reverse complement strand
CGAGGTCTGCGAAAAGGAAATGAGCAGTGCTGTATTTGCTCCAATGGAATGTAGGGTAGAGATATGTTGACTGAGATGGCAGCGTGGTCAGATTCAGGAATAAAGTCAGCCACGGAGAAGGAAGATATGGATTCAAGCAATTCAGTCGAAGCTAAGGCATAATCGATGACCGTGACAGTCGATTGCTTATTCTTAAGCATGTGTATATGTGTAGGTTTCCCTCCGGCCTCGAAGTCGGGAGTCAAGCAACCGTTCAAGATATGAACGTCGAGGTCTGAGCAGAGATTCAGGAAGTCTTCTTTGCGGCCAGCGCTCATTTTCTTGTCAGTAGAGCGTCTGACAGCTTGATGAGGTATGATAGGTTGATGACGATTAGACTCGCCAGTTCTAACATTCAGGTCGCCCATAAGCAGCAGCGGCAAATCGTYTTGGCCTTTCAAGGCTGCGCTGAGGTGCCGAATGACAGCCCACGCATCTTCTTGATGCCTTGAGTGTTCTTTTGGAGAAGGTGGCGCATAGGTCGCGCAGATGGAAGTCTTGCCTCCAAGTACAGCCCACACCAAAAATTTATTGGAGCTTGGGTGTATGGCTAGAGGGAGAGATTTTTTCCAGCAAACAAGAATGCCGCCAGTCCACATCTTGGACCGTTTTCGTCCTTGTCTGTAAAGGTAAGTAAAGGATTCTGGGATAGGAAGTGTTTTGAGGTGTGCGGGGTCCAGCCCTGCGTCAATGAGGAAGATGATGGAGTAGCGAGAGAAGAGAGAGAGAACGTTTGAATTTGGGGTAAGCATCTTTCTGGCGAGTGCACCTTGCACGTTCAAGCAGGTTATTTCAAGGGACTCCTCAGGCATTTGCAGAGGAGTGAGCTCGCGACTCAGTGATACGTCGCTTGTGATGTTCTTGCTGTTGAAGGGTGCGATATTGGAAGAAGGAGCAGCCAGGAATTTTGGCATGGTTGAAGGCGCGGAAAGCCTCCTTGAGGTCCGCTACTGATCGGAAGTGTAGGATGTACTGAGTTTTGCCAGCTCTTGTTGTGCGCCTCTCACAGTATGAGTCGCAAATTCTTGACGAACGCGTCGAATCCACCAGCCAATTGATGCAGTCCGGAGGTTGTACAAATTCTGGAAGGTTTTTGCCTTCAAGTATGACCTTCGTAGAAGCTGCTTGAGCTGCTGTTATTTCTTGCATGGCTCTCTTGTGCCGGGAATTCTCCTCCTTCATTTTCGCAATATCTAGGCCCTGCTTCACGACGCTGGCATACGAGGCATTAGCCTGAATCTGAGCATCTTCCAAGCGTTTTCTGTCTTCCTTGATCTCCTGAACATCCTCAATAGTCTTGCTGACTGCATCCTTCAGCTCGGCCATCATCAGCATCGCACTATCATACGCGATCTTCAGCTTGAGAAAGTCTTTCTTGAGCGCGTCGTATTCTGCTTTGTCGACCGTGAGCTTAGCTTTCGTGGGAGATCGCTGATTTCTGGCTGCAGTTGCTGGCGTGCTGGGAGTTGCTGCTGCAAGGTCGAGAGCCGGTAGTAGGGACGAGAGGTTACGAGCGGAAGGGAGGAGGGATGGGTGCTGCCTGTCGTTCGCGTCAGTAGCTTCATCAGCTTCAAGTGCCGCAACAGCTGCTGCTGCTGCTGTCTTTGCAGCTCTGCCAGCGTTTGCGCGTGTCCCGACGCTTAGCAGCGACTGCGTCTTCTTTAGGCCGACTCTCGCTGCGTTTCCAGGTGCAGCAGATCTTGTTCTGGATGCTCGTGTGAGGGCTGGAGCTGTCGCTGCTGTTGAGGTGCCTTGCGTATCGGACGCGCCAGGTCGCGCAGGCGGAGTGCCTGGCTCAGCCGGAGCAACGATGTCGGACATCTTCTAGGCAGTCTTGGTTGTGGCTTGATGCGTGCTTGATGTGGCCGGGTCAATTGTCGTTGTCTTGGTTGTTTGGCCTGGTTGTGTTTGGTTGTTCTGGTCTGAGCGTGACAGGTGGATCCGAACCGTCTATGCAGGATAACCCGCTTTCTTCCGTACACAGAGTACTTTGCACAACGACAACGACTTCAACGAATGCTCAAATTGTTGCTGCTATGCTACATATTCGCTTTTGCGCGGAGCTTGCACGGAAACCTAGTAACGCGTTCGCATCAAGGCTTCGCCGGTCCCGATGGCGTAGGAAGCTCTCCTGTGAGAGATGTTATCACGCCAAGGCCCTGTCATTCATCGTCAGTCTCTAACAGACTGCGGTGAAGGGAAAATTCAGCTACCTTCGTTTTGCCTTCTCTGAACAGTATACGGGAGCCAGGTCTTGTAAACTCGGGTGACTTGATGAATTCGAATACCACAGAAGCTCTGTCACCCGTTCTCACGAACGGCTTGTCGATATCGACGATCCTGACAGTCTGTCGAATCGAGCCTATGTGCGCCATGGCTTGGTATCCTTTCGCAATAGTGGAGTTGTGATAGAGGATAAGAACAGAGGCGGTGAAGCGAGTGACCGCTTTAGGTGTCGCGTCTGCGCTTAGGAGAACCATTCCTTTGCGGACTTGATTTCGTCGGATTCGCTTCAAAGCTAATGCAACTGACTGCCCGGCGTCTCCACCGGCTACCCTGACTCGCTTCCTCTCTATAGATCGGACTGATGTGGGAATGAAAGCGCCTAGCGAATCAGGCTGAAGAAAGCACACAATATTAGCCAAACCGCGTCTGCTCGGCCAAAGTAATGGTCGCTTACGCCTATCAGCACATTGTCTCCTGCTTTTATTGATCCTGATAGAATGACTCCAGAGACGACACAGCCCACGAAGGGCACTGAGAAGACATCGGAGATCGACAGCTCTAGCGAAGCGTTTGGATCGAACTTGCTCTGTGATACCGGGGTCAAGGCATTGAGGAAGTACTCTGTGTTCAGATGTGAATAAGCGACGGCGCAGCTATAGAAGCGCCCTCTACTTACTAAGAGATTGCAAGCCCTGTATATCGATTGCAAAGGTCAGTAGGGATGGTGTGGACATTGAGGCCAGTCATGCTTACATCTCCATTAACATTAGAGACCAGGAAGATAGGAGCGGCCCTGCAGAATATATCAGATCTCGCCGTGCTTTGGCGCGACTTGGCAACCCTCACTTTGCTTGAACGAAGCCTTTGGCAAGACTGCATGCCATGCCTCTGTTCTTCACGTAGACCGGTTGTTTCCTGCATCCTGGCGATCTGAGTATTTTGGAAAGCTGTTTCAAGGTACTGTCCAGAACGTTTGCCGGTGTGCTATCAATCTTGGTGACCACGCAGACGACGGGGACATTCAAAGCCAGTGCCACTGAGAGATGCTCCTTGCTCATTCCCACAATCCCAGCGTTCGCTCCTATAATAAGCAGAACAAAGTCTGGAGCACAAGAGGAAAGGGCACCGATGGTCGTTTTGAAGTATCTGCGGACAAGGTTAGCTCTGCTCGCCTTGAACAAGGAAAGAGACGTACCTCTCATGTCCAGCAAGATCGATAAAGCCAACAACTTTGGCAGCCTCTTTGCAGATCTCATCCCAACTGAGATCCTTCTTGCGTGCTGCTGATGTCGCACCCTGGGCTGGCTGCGATGAGCTACCCGCACCGACCACGTCTGACATGACTTCGTTCCCTTGAGGTCCAAAACCAAGGATCTCCATACCGACGCTTGAGGTTCTTCCAGTCTCTATCTCGTGCTTGTGCCTAAAGAGAGCGACTCGCGCTCTGCCTCTTCCGTCATCTAGTCTTCCTTTGGTCATTACGCCGAGCAAGGTTGACTTTCCTGCATCAACGTTGCCTACCACCGCAACACGAAGCTCAAGCAGCTCTTCTGCCGTATGCGGTTTTGCGCGGACCATTAAGTACAGCACGTCGCGGGCCGTCCATTGTTTTGTGGTCTCCTCGTCATTTGCACTGGTCTCTGGAGCGTACTTCTTGAGAGCATCCTCCTCTGACTCGTTGCTCTCGTCCAGAGGATTCCATAAGATCGATGCATGTAGAGATACCTCGGCCGCAGCTTCCTTTATACTGTTCAGTGCAGTCAGAGTGTCCTGTTTAGTGACTAGAGGAAGAGGAGATGAGGATGATGAAGATAGAAGGCCGGCAGATCGGTCCGAAGCTTCGAATAGGGATGCCAACGACTTCTCAGCCAGATTGTGCGCTGAGAGAGCCAGTAGCACTTCTCCTTGTGATAGTTCTATATGCCTATTGAGCAGCGAGGCCAGGGAAGAGGTAGAAGCTTCGGTAGGATGCAATAGCCGCTCCTGCATGATCACCCAGACCGTAAGCTTCGTACTTCAATATACAATTGCGACCTACAAGTATCGTTCTTCCATCATCGTCTGAGACCTCTGTGACTTGCTTGATGGCTGCTGAATGCGACCGATTCTCGTCTGCCACTGCCGCCGCCGCTTGCACGCTGGCTTTCGCGAGCTTGCCCGTCAAAGTCGCTGGCTCTTTGGCGTATCCAGCTTTGAGATGCTGCCGCGAGTACTGCTCAATTTCATTCTGGAAACTCGCAAAACTCGCCATGGCTTTCTTCGAGTGAGTGCGACGATAAGGCCCGCACGTGTAGATTGACTCGTGAAGAAGATGGATCAGGATTGACTCATTGGCTACAAGATGTGCGTGAAATAGAGTCTACAATGACAAGAATATAGAAGAGGACCAGGAAAATAACAACCCAGATTACCGATAACTGCGCGACTCAACCCAACTTCTTACTAACAGCAGCCTTGTGTAAGCCTCTTCGCTCGAATGGGACCTATGCGAATAGTACTGCTTCCTCCTCCAAAGCTAGACATCCGCCGAAGAGACCGCTCGCCGTAGCTCACGCCAGAATTCGACTGCTCTGGATCGATGCGCCCGCTTTCGATTGCTAGCAGGATCGCTCGAGATAGGAGATAGAATGGCTGCGTGATGTTCTCGCCTGTCATAGCAGAGACTTCTACGAATAGCAGGTCTGCGAGGAATGAAAAAATCAGCCCAAAGAACAGCTGACATGGAGACGGACGTACTGTTTTCCTGCGCCCAACGAGCAGCCTCTAGGTACTCGACCTCGCGATTATCTTCCTCGTCTAGCTTGTTACCGACAAGCACGATTACAAGGTCTGGCGATGCCAATGCTCTTGCATCGGCGACCCATTGCTGGAGTGATTCAAAAGAGGATCGCCTGTTGAAACATATCAGGAGGCGGGTAGGATAAGCATGGATTCGACCTACCGCGTGATGTCCTATGTGCGATGGAACTCAGCTTCATCTATCTTGTACAGGCAGTAAACGACCTACATAGCACACCACAGCTCCTGCCGCGTTTCTATAATAGCTTCTCGTTACACTCCGAAAGCGTTCTTGGCCCGCAGTATCCCAGAGCTGGAGCTTGAGTGTCTTTGTCTCGTGTTCAGGTTGTGAGCTTGACCGCTTATTGTGACTTGGCGCCGGCGCTGTCGATGGCAATTTGAGTAATGTTGAAGCGAACTCGACGCCGACGGTATGCAGAGATGGATTCTTGACTGTGTAGAATCTAGTCAGCGTCCAGAATATACGCAGGCTTGGAACGGGATGTGCGCACAGGTGCCGTTCAAGAAGGAGTGTAACAGACATGATTTGCCGGTGCTGGACTCGCCTTGATGAGAACGTACACATCGCTGATTAGCAGTGTGTTATTGTGCGACCCATGTGAGTGACAGCCTACCGATTATGACCACCTAGCCAAGGTCAGGACAGAACGATCAGCTGAGATACAGGGAAAACCAGCACATCCGGCATCGAAGGCCATGCAGACCTTGAGCAGATAGTCGTATATATCAACGAGCGCGACGTCGTCCCGGTCAGCCATGGCACAGGCGGAGTGAGCCTGATTTCAAGCCCGTCGATCCGAGCTTTCTAGCTGTTTCGAGCTAGGGGACCAAGGCAGGTGTTCAGACGTGTATACAGATCGTTTGTAAGGTCCAGTCAGCGTGTGTAGCTTGTCTTGTGCTTTGAATTGCCAGATTGTCAACTTGTGCGATTTCGCGCGTCTTGTTTTGGCGTGTTTATCAGGCTTACCTTTTCGCCAACTCAGCAATCAAGGCTTAAGCAGGGAGCTTATATCCTGCTTACAGCCAGGATACATGCATGATGAAGGCAAGAAAATGACAGAAAGTCTGCCCGGATTACGGCTGATTTGCACCATCCAGATGACTTCTTCAATCTCTCGAAAGGCTCTCTCCCACACCCCGTTCAAGCTAAAACTAGAACTGTAATGACCACGTATTCAACGAAAGCCGCCAAGAAGAATGCCGCCTTGGTCTCATCAGCTACTTCGGCGGGCCCATCTACGCGTGTAATCAACAAAACACGCAAACGAGCGCCCAGTCCGATGCTATCGAGCCCTCACAATGGTTCAAGCAGCAGTAGTAGCAGTGACGATGAATCGGGATCAGACCCAGACTCGGACAACGATGATATCCTGATGGGCACCCAAGAACGCAAGGAGAAGCGTAAGAAAGGCCTAATGAAACTTACAAAATCACGGAAGGAGAAGCAGAATAAGCCGAGAAGACAGACAACGCCCCCTACCGAGTCCAGCAAGAAGCTAGGCAAAAGAAGGATCATAGAGCCATCAGAGGATTCGGAGATTGATGAATTAGCCTCCTCACCTTTCAATCTTCCTTCTCCGCCTAAATTCGAGGAGGATGATTTACGCCTACCCTCTCCACCCAAGCCTGTCTGGAAGCCTCCGTCACGACCAAGCTATGCAAAGGGTGTGGAGGATCAGCTTAATCCGCCTGATACGCCACGAGGCAGAGGCATACCTCCGATAGAAAGTGATAAGACCTTACCAGGATCAACAGGAACGTCTGCAGAAGCATCTACACCTCCTCCTCCATCGTACATGCTGCCAGCTACCCAGTATCCCGCTTCCGTTCGTGCTCGCAACAGGCAAGATTCGCCAGAAGACTTTGCTTTGCCTCCTCCTTTGCACAAGACGGAGACGGAATGGGAGGATCTGGATGAAGAGATCGATCAGCTAGAATCCACGGCAGCGCCTGCAGCTAGGGCAATCGCAACGCAGCCACATAGTCAAGGATCGCCGCAGCACCTTCATCAACCTACACCACCTCGACCTAGCAACAGAACGGAATTTGCACCAGACAGTGATGCCCTGGATGCTTTCGACGACCTCGTCGCTGCAGCGGAACAGGGTGATGAAGGCGATTTTGGAGGGAACGATTTGGGAGGGGATATGTTTGAACCGCCAGCAGACATGCTACAGAGCTCAAGCGGCCCCCCTTTCTCGTCGCCAAAGGCGTCCGCAGATGCGAGGAAAGGAACGTCCACAAAAAAGTCGCGAATAGCTCCGTGGAACAGCAGTCCTGCAGCAAGAAGGACAGGTCGGGGCGCTTCTCCTGCAAGAAGTGGTATGTCCGGCAGCAAAGTTGAGCAGAGAATGCAAGGTCCGCACGCTTCAAGTTCCTCTCATCGATCTGGCACAGGCGCAAGTGCTGCGAACAGCCAGTCGAAGAATTTTCAGTCAGCTTCCCAAGTCAAGCAGGAAGGCAGAGCACCTGCTGTCAAGGCCGAAGAGGCAGACAGTAGCGAGACGAACAGGACGCCACCCGTTAAGGCAAAGGCGCCGTCTCTTCAGAATCTGGCTTTCAGCCGCTCAGCAGTAGCTATGAAGAGAAAGAGTGTAGAAGAGCCTGCTCAGGGCGCTGGCAATGGGAGCAGTACTCGCAAGAAACAGAAAGCTTTCGTCCTGCAGGATGAACTTCATCAGGATGATGATGATGACATGAAGGGCTTAGAGGCGGAGCAGCTAGCTCAGTGTAGCTATTGCCGAAAAATGGTAAGTCGCTGAAGATGAAGCCTGTTCGACTCGCTTTAACACGATTGCTTCATTAATGCAGTTCCCGCTGGGAGTGTTAGACGCGCACGAACAAGAAGAGCAGGACATACTGGACGCAAAATCTGTCAAAGTCGCCAGGGAAATGTCGGCCGCAGCAGGCCCTACTTCCTCCGCCGTCCGTCGCGACAATATAGCCAAGCAAGCTGTTCAGTCGATATCTGAAAAGCTCAAAGCCAAGCAGGCTCGAAGTCAAGAAGCGGCTACGGACACGCCTGTTCAGCAAGCAAATCCCCCTTTTCGCAAAACGGTCAATGCAGCCAGACCGCCATTGCAAAAGGAACCCACGAGGGAGGAACTCGCTGAGGAACTTTTCCCTCCAAGTCCTGCGAGATACACCAGCGCTCAGAAGGGAAAGAAGCGTGCAAGATCGGTCGAAGCTCCTGAGGTACTGCAGCCCAGACAGAATCGCGTACAATCACCTGCACGCAATGCAAATTATGCGAATCAACGAATTACCAGAGCGGGACAAAATAAGATTCAGCAGAGCAATCGAAAGAATGCGGAGAATACCATCGAGTTAGACGATGATGAAGAAGCTGAACTGTGGGATGATGACAACGATCGCGTGCCGGAAGAAGCAGTCACACAGCGTAGTGTGGCAAAAGCAACAACGTCGAAGCAGGCTGCTCTACGCAATAATCCGATTGCGGGGGATGATAGCGATGATTCGACTCCGCCAGCCGGATCGATCTATCTTTCCACGATTCCCGCCGTACTAAGAGATTCATGTGAGATTCTGTTCGCTTTAAGGTATGCTCACCAGCTCATGACTTCGTGCAGATTATCGAATGCTAGGCCTGGACGAGAATGGGCAGCCTTGTGACGAAGTAGCACGCCCCGTCAAAAAGAAGAAAGGTGCCCGAGGGCAAAGGCAGGATGAAGACGAAGACGATGATTCACCCCAAGAACTTTCCAAATCTCGTAAGCCCCCTGCAAAAGGACGCAAAACCTGGTACGCTCCAAGACGTCGCGGGCGCTAAAGCGAGACCGTCCACAACAAGCGAACTGAGTTTTTCATGTTGTTGTTTTTTTCCTTTCCTCCAACACTTGCAATGCCTGCTGATTACGGTACTCAGAAGGAAGGCCTGTGCGCTTCACTGACGTCAAATTCCGCTTGCGAACCGACCCCTTGTCCACGTCAATGAAGTCCAAACAATTGACGCGCAGCTCGCGGGTCCCGGTCAGTAACGCTTTCCTGTTTTCATCCTCGCAAATCCTGAATCAGCCTACACATGTTCCAAGCAAATCACCATTTCGCGTCGCCGTCATATGGCAATCCTGTGCTGCCGGATCCTAGCACCACCTCGACTCCCTCCGAGCGTCCAGCAAACGATGCCAACGCTGTGCAACATGTTGCAGAACAAGATTTCGCACAGTCACCCACTACCAGCGTTGTAGACACTGCAAGCGCTGGTGGTGCTTCTAACGCGTTACCGGCGACTGCGCTACTGAACAAGCCGGGCATGCTAGATAAAGGCTCTCGCAGACCAGGATACAGATGGGGTACGCACACCTCGTACTGGGAGGATACTCACTCTAACGATCTGTCGGACTCCCATCAGCTTCAAGATGCTACCTCCCAGCAAGCGGCCACTGTAGATGGTGCACTACGGCGGCCTCCGATGCCGCAAAGTCAAAGGTATTTTCACACAGCATCTGATCCTAGTGGAGCTTACCTGACAGTATGCCTGACAGTAGCTCGGATGGGACGGCAGCATACCGGACAAAGCCAAGTTTGACCGACAAGATCGCAGGTTAGGAAGCTTGTAATTTTAATGACTGCAGGCAGCTGATGTGTCTTTCAGGTACGGTAGACCTCATCAAAGGTACAGTGACGGGCAACAAGGGTTTGAAAGAGGAGGGTAAACTTCGAAAGCAAGGCGAATTTACAGACGCTCTAGACCATTTCTGAATATCTTCGGTCAGTATTGTTGTATCAACGCCAGTTTACTGGAAGATTATGTCAGTATATACGATGAATCCATGATGGTTTGTAACTTAGCAACTTACGACTCTTCTTTCGGTATCAGCTCCAAAAGGCGTACGGCGTGAGAGGGGACGTTGAGGTTGAGTGTGTCGGTACCATATCCAATTGGCTTGCCGTCCGCCCAGAGATCGCGTAGCTCAAAGTCTGATGTGCGCATGTTGTGCTATGAGGGTGATATAGATACAGCGTCAGAAGCGTTGAATGTGGCAGGTATCAGGTCCTTACCTCCTTGCGGAAGAAATCCTCCCGCAGCTTGACTTCGATACGCTGATTTAGAGGTGTCGAGTTGATGAGCAGAAGCGCATAACGGCTGAAGAGAGATTATGACTAAGGAGTGGCAGCACGGAGTATATTAGCTCACCCTTTACCTATGTCCGCCCTCCAGAGCTGAATGTTTCCCTTGTTGGACGACTCTTTCCAGATACGATAAGCTGGGCGACCTGCAGGATCCTGATTGATCGCCAAGATACGCTTGTTGCCAATGATCTTCAGAGTTTCTGGAGATCTAGGACGTTACGTACCTATTAGAATGCTTCGAGTTCTGGAGTTTCCAAGCTTACGTCTTTTTGGGGTCATGACCCAGCATAAGAGGGCTCTTCACCAACGCCCACAAGCTGAACTGGGTCTGGTATTCATCATCAGTCATGCCTCCGTTGCCGACCTAGATGGTTGTGTACAGATCAGCAACGCTGCTCAGTTTTGCAACTGCCTGCTTACCTCCAGACCGTCCAGGTCTGCCCAGCTGCCGGCGAAGGACTTGTGTACCACGCTCGCAGCCCTATCGGTATACGACATGATTGAGCATCCATATCCAGCTATGGCACATTGCTCTAGCGTGCCGATACATGGACAATTATCATCGGGTCGATCTGGCGAATATCTTCAGCAAGGTCTTAATGTGAAGCATATGGACGCACCATAGTTGTCGCCAACATCGCCTTTTCACTTTCATCAGCTGTGAGCTCATTATCTTATGAATGTAGCTCACCTGCAATGCGATAACTCTGTGAAAACTGATATGCCCACTTGGTGGAAAGTCAGAATGTAGCTGGAGAGGACGAAAGGAATACAACTCACATCCCAAGGACTGTCTTCACCCTATAGTATGCGTTAGCTCGTATTGCTATCCGTCATGCCTTGCACTCCTACCCAGTTGCAGAGATAGTACCACACGCTTCTTCCAGCTTCCTGGAGAGCATCTGCCATCTTCTTGTAGCGGTCTCGGCTAATATACGGTGTCCCGTGAAGACCTTCGTTGTAGCTTGTTCAGGGAAGTTGTCTCAGCGGGGCTCTTGGAGCTACTCTCTACAGCTTGGCTTACCAATTATCTAGCAAGGAAATGTAAGCTAAGGAAATGGGTAGAGATAGTAGTACTACTCACCATATTTAAGCAGATCAAAGCCCCAGTCGGCATACTGTTGCGCATCGATCTCCTCGTAGTGCAGACTGCCGAAGCGTCTCTGACAGGTCATTGTTCCAGCAGAGCTGTAGATGCCAACTTTGAAGCCCATGTTGTGCAGACTATCAGTCAAGGTTTTGAAGCCAGTCGGGAATTTGTCAGGATGAGCAAGCGGCTTGTTTGTGTGCGATTCGCGAGCGTCAGCTTGCCAGCACTGTAGAGATCATATGAGTATGTCTTGAGTCTCGCAGCATGTCAGCTCGTACATCGTCAATCTGCGAACGCGTTAGCGAGGATAGGGGTAAGATTGCATTAGCACGATAGAGCAGAGACTGACTGCTATATATTCGTATCTGCAAACTCGAGAGTAAGTCACAATACACATGTAAAGGAGGAACTCCGACCAACCCTAGGTCCAGCAGGCCTTGCTCGCGTATGGCTCCTGCGGACTCGATTATCACCGTCTCGTTGATGTCGCATTGGAACCTGCGTCCGTGGTCAGCTTCTTGATGCTCAACTTGTAATCGTCAGAAGAACACACTTGTTCCAGCTGCTCCATCCGAGCATAGGCTTCTCGCCTAAACGAGCAGCGGAGACAGCCGATACGAGACATGTCGATAGAAGAACAACTTGCTGAGGAAGCGATCTCATTCTAGACCTGACGAAAGATGAGTGAAGAAGAGAGCCTGGCTTTGCGCGAAGCAGAATCTTCAATAGCGGATGGACGTTGCACAGTTAGACATGTCGGCAAAGTCCGCTTTCATTTTCTCTCCGTAATCACGAGCCTCTACGCATACAGACTCCATTGCTTTATGGCTACGCTTCGCGACCCGATCGTCTTTCTACTCGGAAAGCACACCAAGCGAGACCCAGAAACATACCGGAAGGGATAGCTGAGAGCAGTCCTGAAAGCGCCGCAGCTGTCACCTGCTGCTTGCCCGATACTGTCTGACCTTCCTGCAACCCGATGCGCTGTGAAAGCGATTTGAGCGGGAGAAGATGAGGTAAAAGACGTCAAGTAACTCACCTCGGTCGCGAAGAGCATAGCAAGTACTAGTGAGCCGTTCATTACCATGAGTATGAGATAAGTGACAGCTGTCGGATCGTGACCAGTAAGCACCCCTCTACTTGTCGATCAATACGCTTTATGCTCACCGCAAAGTGCGACTAGTCGGACCGTGAATTTCTTTCTGCTTGGTTCAGCATCCGACGGTTCCTTTCTTTCGTACATTCTGGCCAGTTGCACAATCTCCAGAGGATACTTATCCTCATATGTCGGCTTGTCCAAGTCGTGAGTTGCTGCTTCATAGCTTGGGGCGGGAGGTGAAACTGCTGACTCTTCGACTATAGCAGGAAGAGATGACTCTGATATCGACAAAGGTCCCTGAAGTCCGGATCAGCTCCTGTTCAAGCCAGAAGGCGATAAGCGCTCACCGGCGCTCCATGGTCGTAGCCTGTAGGGCTTGCAACGAACAAGGAGTCTCTGACTAGGAACCGAAGGCCGATCTCACTTTTGGCTTCGGGCAGACTAGGCTCAGTCGTGAACGCGTAGTCTCGGACTATCGGTGAGGTAGCAGCGGAGAGCGTCCCATCAAGGGTAGTAGTCGCAGAGGGAGGAGGAGCAGAAGTCATGTCGGCCTGCGACGTTGATTTTGATCAAAGCTAAGAGGTATAAGCCCTGCTACCATCCAGCGACCGTTGAGGCGGCGCTGCGGACCTTGTCAAAGGGGAGAATGTCCAAGGATACCTGTTCGTAACCCATCCGAAGATCGGTACAATGATCGAAGTAGTTTGTGGGTCCTGTGAATATCCACGTTGCAAGGCTAGACAGTGTTCTTCTGGGATGCGAGGAAACGGGCAGATTGAACGAAGATCGTAAGATCGTAAGATTGCATTTGCACCTGGACAGCGTGCACGTCCCGTGGTCCAGGAATTTACGGCCTATAACTGTCCCTGATGCCTGTCTGCCGTCTGGGTGCTGGCTTCTGTTTCTCCCGCGCCAGATCCCTCAGCTTCCTACCGGCAGTGACTGCATCAACCGGCCTGTACCAGATCTTGGGTATACTTTGCGTCTGCTTGTATGTCGACTCTGCTCCTCTTGCAGGTTGCCATAATCTATCTTCGTCAAGCCGTCTTGCGGGGTCCACGCTCGTTACAGATGCCGAAATTGGAGGAAGCGTAGACTGCGAGAAGGCAGACGAGCGTGGTATTTGGATAGAAGCACCACTAGCCGTTACGACGGACGTCCGGCCGGAATTGGCTTGCTGGAATAGACGATTGCCAGCTGGTCCTGCACCAGCTCTAGATGCCGAAGAGGTTGATGGCGCTGATGCTGGAGTACCCAGAGGGAAAGGATTGGAAGAATTGGGTCGCACAGCTGACGGAACAGCACTAGCCAGACCGCGGACTGATGCGGCTGCCTTTCCAATGGTAGCCCCCGATGCTGCAGAAGGTGCTTCCACATCGAACTGCCATGCTAAAGTATTTGGGTCTTTCCTTACGACCAACTCTAAGCGAGCTCGCCCGGCAGCTTCTTCTGCTGCGACGAGCCTAGGAATCTCGGAGTCTGGGATATACACCACGCTCAACTGCTTGCCAGTCCGATCTGGCCAGGTGATGCCGTCCAGAGAGATTGACACCTTCTCTGCCGTATCGGGCGAGTCGTACTGGAGTATCAGAAGTATGAGGTCCAGTTCTGTTCCACAAAGATGCTCTTCCTTTGGACTTACAGTGACGAAGCAGTGGCTCTTGACTGCGTTTATCCAGAAGTAGCTGTAGCTGCCGTATTCTTCTAGCTTCTCCTTAAGAGACGGCAATGTGAATGGTCTGACTAGATTCGACACACAGATGGAAGTTGAAGGCCCAGGTTTGTCATTGTCAGCAGTCCTTGCAGCTTCATCAGTGTCCAAATGCACATCGACATTCGAAGGAGACTTTGACAGCGCGTCACGACGCGTAGCCGACAGGGATCGACTCTGGCCCAGAGCGATGTCGACATCCATATGTGAGGGGTCATCACTGGAAGCCAAGACAGGCGGCTGATTGTCCGACTGTATATTTTCGGCAATAGTATGCGACATTTTGGCTACACTATTTGAACTGCCTCTTCTATCGAGATCCACAGAGGTATCAGGCAGATCGCCTATTTTCGTCGTCCTTGCCCCACTACTGCTATCCTCATCAAGTTTTCTTCCGTCCCTCTTCTCTGCGCTTTTCCCTCTGATAGAAAAGGATTTACGCGATGGGAGGTTGCTGGGATCTGCAGTAATAGCATGCGAAGGAGTAGAGGAGGACGATGATGAGGAAGCAATTCCTTTCACGGCGGCAGAAGAAGAATTGGGGACTGACTTGGGAACCTCTGAACCTGGTGCTGCGGCTGCCGCACCGGTATCTGGGACGATGGCTTCGTTCAAAGGTAATATAGGATCCGCCTGAGGTGCGAGTAAAGAGGCAGATGCATCGGAACTCTGCTCGGGGACGGGAATATCGCTCGCTGCGCTGGGAACTGGGATGTCGCCTGAACCGGCTGCAGCAGCGTCGTCGTCAGTCTTGAGGCGCTTTGTGTCGGGCTGCTCGACGTCTGCGGGTGGAGCAGGTACAGAGTCGTTGCCTGCCTCGGCGGTTTCTGCCTGAGCAGCAACTGATTCTGGAGCGCCGTTGACTGAAATCAGAAAATAGCGTTAGTGGGTGTAAGTAGCGCTTGCTCGGCTCACTCACGCGGTAGTGCTCCAGACCCAGATGCAGGCTCGTCGTCTCGCTTGCGCTTTTCACCGACATCTGCTGCGCCGTTGGTGCCTGCGGCAGTGCTGCTGACTACGCCAGGCGTCTGATCCAACGAGTTGACATCGGGTCTGACGATCTCACTCTGACCTGGAGCGGTCTCTACTCCATTTGTTGCTTTGTCCTCAGACAGCTTAGATTCTGCACCCTCGAGATCCTGAACTGAATCCTCGTTGGCAGGAGGGACGGCAGGCATCTCTGACGGTAGGCTTTCTGTGTTTGCTGCAGCTCCATCGGCGAGCTGGGGTGCTTCTCCCGAAGTCTGGCCAGCGGGATCCTGCCCTTGACTGCTACCGCCGCCTTGCAAGTGTTCTACGAGCCTCTCTGCAAGCTCCTGCTTTCGTCCTTTGGTAGGCAAATCTCGAGCAGCGAGTTCGGTTCTGCCGCAAATAGGATCAGAACAATACTCGAAACCTGGCAGAATCCCTGTCGCGGGACTCACTTGAGCTCAGTGACCTTTAGCTTCTGTACCTCATCTACTGTAAGCTCAGACATGGTTGCAGATGATCCTCTGGTTGTTTTGGGGGGAGGGAATGGGTTGAAGCAGAAGAGAGAAGAGGAGAGAGAGACATTTCGAAATTAGGGGCGGCCCTGGGACACGGCTGACCAATCAGAAGACGCAGAGGGAATTAGGGGAGAGTCACTCCGCACGTCATCCCCAGCCAGGTCACAGAAAAGAGTTCGAATCCGGGACTGTCACGTATTTCAGTAAAGTAGCAATACTCTCGTATTCCTTTTTGCTTTCCACTCCGTCATCTCTCCTCCGATACTCCAACAGACTGACTAATCTGCCATGGCCATGCTCGCTAGAAACGCTGTTCGCGCAAGACTCGCAGTCACCAAAGTAGCTGCACCTACTCTGGCTGGACATGCTCGAAGCTGGTCGAGCATCAAGGATGACCATCAGTACTCGGCAAAGGCGACTAGCCATGGATCCCGCTCTGATGGAACAGTAAAGCTCGATGTGGGCAGATATATTGTCTGATGAATAGTGTGCTTCAGTAGCTGAGCATACCGTATCTCGACAGGAAGGAGATGTGCGTACGATCTTCCGCATGTTCTGAGCTCATCTGCTCGGGGCTTGCAACTGCCTGACTATAATGGTACTCACTATCTCCTGTGTGCACCAGCTCGAGCTCAAGATGCGACTCCCAAAGCAACTAGGCGGGCCAGGCGGAGAACACAACCCTGAAGAGCTCTTCGCGATGGGTTAGCCTAACAGTACCGTTTCGCGTCATCCATTGTTCTGACATTAAGAGATATAGGCTACAGCAACTGTTTCGCATCAGCCCTAGGAGCCGTCTACAAGGAGAAGTTCGGGACAAAGACCGGGAAGCCTTTCTCGCCAGATGCACAAGTCAAGTGCGAGGTATTCATCGGCAATGCTACTGATGGACCGGGTTTCAAGGTGCGTACTCACTTCTCGCATGGTACCCACCATTATTCTGATTGTGCGTAACAGCTGGCCACTCACATTAAAGTAGTATACGACTCCCTCCAGAGCAGCAAGCTCTCTCGAGAGGATGCCCAGAAGCTCGGTGAGTTCGCCCAATAGCTTCGCATTGTTGGGCGAGCTAATCTTATTGTTCGTGATAGTCGAGTACGCCCATGAGCTCTGCCCATACTCGCGAGCTATCAAGGGCAACATCGAAACCAAGGCCGAGCTGGTCTAAAGAGGAGAAAAGAAAGGAAAAGAGCCACACCATGCCTACAAGCATAAGAAGATGGAAAACTTGTAGTTCTAGAGCGCACGCGAAACGAAGGCAAACCAAACTCTTTGACCATCTGATTGCATTACCAAACTTTTGTCACTGAGTCATTGAACTGAGTTGCACTTCTATGCGCTGGGACTGGCTCCGCTTTGCTTCCATGCAGCTTCTATCAGCATAGCGACCTGATCTACACCCTGATTCTGTCTAACGCTCGTGAAGAGCGTAGGACCACTATCTCGCATCTTGGCTGCATCGCGGGACATGACTGAAAGGTCGGCGCCAACGTGCGGCGCGAGATCGATCTGCAGAGAACGCCTAATTTCAGCGAGCTGGCGTTAGCGTGAGAGGATGAGTGCCTCACCTTGTTGACTACGAGCAGATCACTTTGCGAGATACCTGGACCTCCCTTTCGAGGGATTTTATCGCCTCCAGACACGTCGATCTGTAACTTTATCAGCTGAGATCGCTTGTGATGCTCCATAACTGCTTACGACCTATCCACCAGAGAACAGAAGGTCAGTCAAAGCAGCATCGCAGTTGTAGCTAGGAACTTGCATAAATGATATAATCCGCTAGTTCACGAGAGTAGTTGGCAGCTAGATTGTCACCTCCACTCTCGACGAGTAGAAGCTCGCAATTGTAGTCCGCTTGTAGCTCTTCAAGCGCGTTCAAGTTTGCGGAGATGTCTTCGCGGATAGCAGCATGAGGGCAGCCGCCTATTTGACGCAAGGCAAGGTCATTCAGCATATTGCCTATCCATTTTGTCGAGGGCATACGCGCTCACCAGTCTCTATCGCTCTGATTCGGCCCTTATCAGGGAGAGCTTCGTTCCTTATCAAGAATTCCTGGTCTTCTCTGGTAAAGATATCGTTTGTGACTACTCCAAGGTTGATTCTATCCCTGAATAACTTGCACAGCGCAAGTGTTAGGGCAGTCTTGCCAGAACCAACGGGACCGCCTATGCCTATCGTGAAGGCTCGCTCTTTCCAGTTGCGATTGTCGTACGTCGGCATATCGCGCATCGAGAACTTCCCGGGATGCGTGAGGTGCTCGTGAGTATGCCCATGGTCGTTGATGCCGTCGTGGTCGTGCGAGTGCGCTGGCGCGCCTGCATCATGCGAGTGGGACATCGGGACGAAGCGAATACAAAGAACGACAAGAACCAGCACTATGCAAGAGTACACACAACGAGCATCTGCACAACAAGCAAGCTACTTAGATGTATCGTATACGCTCCAATCATGATACAGCCAACCTCCGCTGCTTCAGCATGTTCCACGGTGTGACCAGGAGTCCCGGACATGCAACCTACTTCTGGTAGCCCATAAATTCCTCAAGCTGGGATGTATAGAGGCCTTCTGTTTTGGCTCGAGTTATCCCTTGGCCGATAACGAGATGACCGAAATATGGTAATGTCTAAAGCAGATCGCCAGGCCTCCGACGCATCCACAGGCATTGCCTGTCAAGAACAAGTCATCCACTGGCTAATAGCTGCCTGCGATTCAGCAAACATACATGACCAGATCACAAAGGCGAAATATACTGACTTTACAAGGGGTGCGGGGAAGTCGATGCCAGAACAACATACTAAAAGGAAGAAACGATTACGAGAATTAGTGGATCTAGTAAATCTGTGAGGCACAGGCTATCTAGTACGGATGGGGTCGTGATGCAAGGAAAGGGGAAGTGGGTCTCGTGTTGAAACCCTTCTAATAACCCATAGCGGTACGGGCTTGCGGCACGAATAGATGCTTTCCCTTGACGGTCTTAACGATCCATGGTCCCATTGTTGTCTTTCCCAATAATGGCAAATCCTGCATCTACGCGTCAGCTTTGTTTGCCTGCGAACACTCGTCGCCTACCACATAGCCCTGACCACCTTGCTTCCCCAGATTGACCACGATCGCCTCTCTGGGCGCTTTGTAATCGATTAATGCTTTGCCAGTGATCGTGTTGACGATGTTTGTATGGACAATCGAGGCATGCCCAGTCGCTTTCATCGCTTGTTTCTGTTCAGGGAGATCTGCGACGTCGCCTGCTACGTATATATTGTCGTGGCCTTCGAGCTGGAACGTAGGTTTGACCTTGACTCCGTTGGAGGAGATAGCGCTAGGCACAAGGGATTGTAGGAGAGCGGTGTTGACGGATCCACCTGTTGCTGGGATAACGAGGTCAACACTATTGATGGCATGACCTTCTTTCGTCTTGAGATCAACAGGTCCAGAAGCGAAATCGTATTGGCCATCTATGCGATCGCCGAGATGAAGATTGACTCTGAGGTCCAGCAGCTGTTTCTGAAGCCCCTCCCGGAATTTGTCGCTATAAGTATCGTTCATGAGCTTCTTCTGCCCGTGAATCAAGGTGACCTTCTTGGAGCCTTTGAAGGAGCTCGCGATCTCCCCTGCCATTTCTACGCCAACTGCACCACCACCAATCACGACAATATTCTTAGCAGCAGCAATCCGATCGCGATAGGCCTTCATGTCATTGATAGCTTCTTCACGGGTGTCGGGAATGCTGCAGGCGGATCACACTCAGCAAAATGGAATTTAACGTGTTGCCGTAACTGGACTCACTCGTTCGGTGCCATCCACTTCTTGCCTGTTGCGACTACGCAATATGCAAACGGGATATCCGTGTCATCTTCCAGGACCACACTGTCCTTCTTGACTTCTTTGACCTTCTTTGTGATGATCTTGTGCAGTGTGGAATCTTTGAACAACTTGTCATAGGGGATTGCAATCTTCTCTGCCAGTTCTGTATCGCTTGTGTTTGCTCTCAGACCGGCAATGAGATGGTAGTGGTACTCTTTGCCTGTGATGAGAATCACTTGATAGTCTGGCAAATGGGTAGTAACAGACTTCTCAAGCAGGGCAGCCAGAGCAACGCCGGCACCTGAATAAACGGATGTCAGCACGGCCCAACGCTTAGATGGAAAAAGGCCTTACTGCCTCCGCCAACAATGACGATGGACTTCTTCTGATTGCTACTCATGACTTGACCGGAGGGTTGTGAGTGGGATCACGAGAGATGGAAAGGATGGGGATTTGATGGGAACGAAGGAGAGGGAGAGACAGAAACAGAAACATAAATTGCTACTCGCACAGGCTAGTGAAGCCTCCAAGCATACGGTAGTTCCAATCAAGCCGCGAAGATGCCGATGTTTGGTAGTCGGATCGAGACGTGCGGTATGTATCGAGAAGCCAATGAGACAAGAGGAAAGCCGCACTGGACAAAGGTTTGGTTAGGGGGGAACGGAGAAGTGGTGTGGATGGTTGGCGTGAGGAAGAGATGACTGAACTGCAGGAGTGATTGGATTTATACAGAATAGATTAGTCAGTCATCAACCTTACTACGACCGAGATGCAAGGTGGGTCAGCCTGCTGGAGTGTCTCGGAGTTGCCATAGAAGCAGAAACTCGGGGTTTGCCTAATTTGGGAACATCCCGAGTTGACAGCTGCTGAGATCAGAGACGGGCTGTCACACCTTGACATATGGTACAACGCAACGTAAATCTAGGGAATTGATATGAAAGTAGTGAAGCTGATGTCTGAGAATGTTTGCTGCTCGAGGATTTACACATTCTTCGTAGCCTGTTTGCATTTGACGGGCTTGTCTTCAGCCTGATTGACTTGAGTCTTTCAATGCTCTGAGTGTGATTTGCACGATGCACCAGCGCGTCAACTCAAATTCGACACGCATAGCCATCCCGCCCTCGCCTGTGCAAGCTGGACCGTCAAGACCACCGGCGAAGTATGACCGAGATGACAAGTCGCACGTCCAGCATCGCGGTTCCAGGACACCCTTGCTAGCTGGAACATCATCATCACAGCTACGGAACCTCTCTTCCGCTCGAAAGCAGCCGGACGGCGCAGCGCGCTCTGCTGGGAAAGCCGCGAAATCAACGCGTCAACGGATTCTCATCGGGCTCTTAGGCTCGATAGCACTCTATGTCCTCATACTACGCAATGGAGGACTATCAACATACTTGCACCATGCTTCTCCCGAATCAGATGTAGCTGCGCATCCAGAAGGAGTCGTCGATAGATCCGTCATGGACAAGCTGAGAGCGCTTGATGCCGCTATGGGTTATCAAGACGAGGATGAGATAGAAGCTCGCGAAGCAGATCGTCTCCCTTCGCGCTATACAAGCAATCCCGATTCACCTCCTCCGATACGAGCTATCCCAAATACAAAGAAGAAGAATGGTTCTTTTGAAGAAGGTGCAGCGATTGCAACTGCTGAAGAGGAAGAAGAGAACGCGCGTCGAGCGAGTCTTATACCCGCCAAAGAGCTAGACGCGCATACGTGTCGAGGACAGACAGGAGGGTGTAAATTCCTCTTTGCAGCCTGGCTAGGCGAACAAGAGACAAAAGCTCAGATGCACCTACATCAATTGGGCCTTTTAGCCATCTCCCTCGGCCGTATACTCGTCCTGCCCAACGTTTCGAAATCGCGGATGATGTCGTGCGCACAACATCCCTTCGAATTCTACTATTCCGCCGACTCCCTAGAGAATATGGGAATACCTACGATCTCATTCTCTGCTTTCTCAGACTGGTCAGCGAAGAGGTCAATCCCTCCTTCCGCGCAGGTCATCTCCGTAGCGAATACCAAGCCTGAATTCCCCAAAGGTGCTTTGGAAGTAGACTCAGCTCTGAGTGCAGAGATTATACCGAATGCAAACAAGAGGAAATTATGTTTGGAGCCGCCGAGGACGTATCTGGAGTTTGAGGACTATTCTCCTTTGGCGATCTACCCTCCCGCTTCATGGTACAAGACGCCTGAAGGAAGTGAGGAATTTGGAAAGCTGTTGATCAATACGCTCAGTAGTCCACAAGTCCTCAGACGATCTTGGCGCCATTCTACTAAAGGGCAGCCCCCTTCGCCGGATGTTCTAGTCTTCAACTATGAACTCCGCTACGCATCCATCACACCCAAGATCGTCCAGAGTCTGCACCTAGACATGACGTCCATCGGTCCTCTTCTTCCATTTTCCCACTTCCCATACTCTTCCATATGGTCGGATCTCGCAGACCAAATCGTCAGCTACCTCTCACCTTTCATAGCCGTTCACTGGCGGCAGGAGACTCTTCCCTCCTCTTCCATAGCGCCCTGCGGTGAAGCCTTGATAGACAAGCTAGTCGACATGCTCACTGAGCGCTTCCCCACGATCAAGACAGTATATCTCGCGACCGATTATCCGATTGAAGATTTACAGAATGGAAGAGATGGAGTCACTTCGCATTCCGGCACTTTCAGTAGACTCATCACGGAAGAACACCATATAGCTATGCAGCGCTTCTTGAGCCTGTTCAAGCAGAAACTTACAACGCCTTTAGGGGTGAAGCTCACGACGCTCGATGCCGAGCAGGCGAATGTTCGCATCCCAGTAGAGCTACAGCAGATGCTCGATATTCCGACAACAAGAGGCAAGCTCAAGGCGACTCAGCGCATCCGAAAATTGGACCTAGGAGAAATCGATCCTGGTTTACTGGGGATAATCGACAAGAAAGTGGCGATGCAGGCTCAAGTCTTCATGAGAGGTCAGCCTTTGTTGAATAAAGATTATCAAGAGACGGCTTGTGCCAAGGAGAGTAGCTTTACGAAGCAGATCAGTGAGGCCAGGAAGGACTTGATTGACCGAGGGGATACGAAGCTATGGAGTAGGTCTCTCCGTTCTTTCCGAAGTGTCGGTTGGTTAATCATGGTGTCTCTTTATCGTAGATGATGTCGAATTCTGGTCGCGAAACCTGCGATGATTGGTCGGGATTTGCGAGTGCCGTCGAATAGTCCTGTTGTTGTATATGTGCGGAGATGTGTGCATAATAGTCCGATTCATCCTTGAAAGCTGGATTAGCGAATATCGAATGAGTATCAGGGTCGAAGAGCTAGATCAAGGCTAGGTTTTGTAGCGTCTACAACAGCCTTCTTGCTGTATCTGCCAAAAGTAACGAAGAAGAGACGAGTCGTTGAGAGCCTGCCCTTTTATGACGAAGAAGCAGGGGCGGCACCGGCACCTCGTCCGACACCAGAGAATCGTGGTCTGAAGTCGCTTCCTGCACCTTCCTTCTTCTCGCCATCACCACCTCTGCGTCTGTACTCTCCAGCCTCGCCTCTGGGCGCTCTGTATGCACCTCCTTCCTGTCGGGGAGCACCTCCAGCTGGTGCACCAGGTCGTGCTGCGCGGACTGCCTTCTTGTGTGTGTTGGGTACGATGTCTGCTGGGACGTGGAGGCTGTGAGTGACACAAACGATATTTGGTCAGAATCCTCTGCATCTAAGGTGGGAAATTTGGGCAGAAGAGAGGTCGATTTACTATTCGCGGAGGAACTCGAGACCCTCGTTGGTGAGCGTGTAGTAGTACCATCCCCATGAGAACTGAGTCTTGACGTATCCTCGGCTAGTCAATGACTGCATTGCCTTGATTACGAAAAGGTTCTTGATGTCGAGTTCGACGTGCTTGGGCGCATTGTAGTCCTTTTGCGCGACGAGGACACCGTCTGCAGAGAACCACATCCAATCATCTCAATCAGCATCCTCGTTTCTTGCTTCGGGAGTTTCCATCGATCCATCCTGCGATTGTAGCTAGCTCTTTGTCTCCCGGGCCTGGCCTCTGTCTCTGCGACTCTCTCGAGGCCAGCCTATTCTCTGCGATGTGATGTGTAGCACTACTAACCCTTGAAGAGCGCCTCGTAGATTGTCTTTGTCTGATCTTTCGGGATGAACATGTTGGGCAGCCTGGGACTTGGTCTAAAGCGTAGGGACATCCAGAATCAGCATGACCTTAGGGATCTTCGAGTAGATTGTTGTATCGTACGTTAAGTCCTTTGTATGCTCGTCGCTACTTGCCTGCTCTTGATTCCTCGGGCTCCCTTCTCTTCCCTCTCCTCTCTCCCCTCGTGCGATTTGGAAGGAATCGGCGATCGGCTTGCGAGAAGAATTAAAAGAGGGGAGCGAGGTTGCAAACGGTTTCATCTGCTCAGAAAGTGACAAGAATGCCCGCCAGCTGGGGCGACGTCGTATCGCTCATCGTAATCTCAACCCTCTTCTTCGGCGCAGTAGCTGGATTCATCTATGTCACAGAGGCCGCAAAGAAGGCTACAGCGTGCGCGCAACCCATGTACTCTGATCAGCCAGACTGCATTTCTGATACCGCATCATCTTTTTGCATTCATACTTCTCGCCCATTCCACTCTAACAGGGACAAGGACTCTGAGCTGCGATCCAGAGGAATCACCCTGACCCCAACTGGAATATCGATAAAGACTGACAAGCAGGCCCCGACTAGAGGTGCATCTGCCCTATGAATACAAGCTGATGTATCCGTTCTGACGTTTTCCCTCGACCGTGTCTCATTCATAGAGGACCTCATTGACCAGCAATCTAGGTCCGCATGTTTGCACATCCTTCTTGTCTTCACATACTAACTGCACACTGCATACTGCAGAGCTGTCATGCGAGGCGGCGAAGCATTGGCTCGCCCAGGTGTTCTGTCAGCAGGCAAGCAGACTTCCTTCCACGAACAGCGGGATGAAATTCCGAGCGCATTCGAGTCGCCAGAAGAGTCGGAACAACGATCAGCACGCCTGAGGTCAGTGATCTTTCTACGCCGGGAAGGTTCATGCTTGCAGAGCGACCAGGCTGATCTGCCATCACTCAGACGAAACCGAAACAAGGGCGAATAAGAAAGGCGATTAGCAGCGATTACACGCCACGTAGCTGTAGCTACACCGATTTGTACGGCTGTCTCGCCCTTGTCATTGTAGTACATAGAAACACGCAGAACCGGACTTTAACTCCCTGAAAAATGATCATGCTACATGCTCTTCTCTGAATATTAGTTAGTGACTACATCACTACGAATTCTCACGTTTTTACATTTCCCACGGTTGATTTTTGCCCAATTGGAAGACTCAACAACGTTCTGGCAACCAAAAGTTCTGGACCATCTTGACGATATGCGATTGTGCTGGCGGTTTCAAGATGCACACGCGCTTCCCATACGCTCGTAAACTTCCTGCTATCCTACGGTTCCTGCCGCTACGGGGAGGCGCGCGATGATTGGTTGGGATCCGTCTTGGCACTCTTGGAAGCCTGAACAATTTAGACAAATCATTTGATGGACAACGACACGTTCGTACTCAGTAGACCTCTGACTGGAGAGGCAGACACGTTTAGTCGCTGAAAGAAATGACAAAAAAATTGACAGGCCTGCTCTCGAAATGCGCATATGGAATAGACTTCATTGAATCGCTGACTTCTCTCTTTCCTTGTCCATTAACCTTCTTTCACTCACCTTACTGATACACACTCCCGTCCTCCTCCTAAGATGGGCTACCTCAATGAAGTATGGCACTCGTACACGGCCGTCCAGAGGCGCAATATTGCAATCTATATCGGCGGTATCATGTTCTATAAGCTGGCTCTCGAGTTCTTCAACGGATCTATCACGACGTAAGGGATCGAAAAGTGCCTGCTCATCATGAACCTGGCTGACGCCTCTGCTTCCTTCTCTCCTGACAGTCTTGCTACTGATAGGTATATCATCAAAGTATCTGCACTTCCCGAAGTCACCCCTAAATGATGATTACCTAGGTTCCGCGCCGAAAATGCTATCACAAAGCTTGGTGCTGCTCAAGGCTTGAATCAGGCTATGCAATGCGTTGGTGCCATCCTTATCGCGCCTCTAGTCCGCATGTATCCCACGCGCACTGTGCTGGCGGCCGCAGTGTGGGGCTTTGCTCTCATGACCACGATTCTCCTCATCGTCGATGCCGCAACCGGAGGATCTATCAGACAACCCGGAAAGGCTGTTGACTACGGCTCATGGAATCCCAACGCCATTTTCCCAGTCTGGGGTCTCGCCGGTTGGTTTTTTTTTTTTCTTTTTCTTTTCAGCTCGCTCGCCAGCGCTGACATGACTCCTCATGTCAGGCGTATTTTACGGCATGGTGGAATTGATACGCCGTACTATCCCTGCAGACATCGTCGGAGGCGACGTCAAAAGGCTACGACGCATGGACGCCATGACGCACGTACTGTATGAAGTTGCTGGAACCGCTGGCGCATTCGCCTCATCGTCTGCTATCTCGCGCTTCGGAAACAATTACTCTTTCTTCCTCTCCCCCATCTTCTTCGTCTGTGCCGGTTTCGTCTGGATCTGGATTTCAGCACTTACTTTCAGGAGACCAGTCAAGGGACAAGAGAATGATGCTGCACTTGCTGCAGTGGAAGCTCAATCGAGACCCGGCTACCTCAGAGCAGTCGGGCAAGGCACTATCGGATTTGGCAAGTCGATCTACGTGGGAGGAAGAATCATCTTCACAAACAGAGCTTTCATCTGGCTCCTACCTGCCTACTCCATCGCTCTTTATCTGCATCGTTTCCTCGAGTCCTCTCTCGCTCCTGCATATGCTCGTCGTGTCCTCGGCACTTCTGCCTGGTCACAAATCATAGTTGGAGGTACGCATCAAGTCTTTGCTTGCTCTTACATGCCTGATCCGACTTCAACCTCGATTGAAAAATTAGGATCCAACTTTGGCGAACTTCTCGGTGCTCTTACCGTGTTCATGCTAGCAGACCGTGTTGCAACACCCATGCCATGGCTCCGTCTTGATGCTCTGGCCTTGAACGTCAGTTTCCCTAGTCCCTGTTCTGCCAACCACAGGCTGATACGCCTTTGTTAAAGATTGTCTGGATCATGCCAACCTTCTCAAGAATTGCTCGCAAGAACGTTACATGGGTACGCTAATATACATGTTTGGTTTGCTCGACTTCATCTGACATCTTTACCAGGCCTGGATTACCGCTGCATGCTTCCTACCCATCTCTTACGGTTGGGCTGCTGGTGATGTATCGCTAGCTGCCTACATCCAGCATACCCTCAGCTCCATGGACATTGCAGACCAAGGTGTCTCGCCTCTCGGAGCAGTGATGGGTGAACAGATCGCGTAGCCGTCGACATCGAACTATAGGGCTAACCTGCTTGAACCCCAGCTTTCCTCTACTCCAGCTACGTCATCATGAACGCTGTCCTCTCATCTGTCCTCGGTAAAGTCATTGACAGAAACTTTGTCGCTACAAAAACCATCACTCAGTCCCTGCGACAAGTCGGCGGTATTCAATTCAGCGTGGGATGCGCCATCATTATCCTGGCCACCTTCATCCCCAAAGGAGCACTTGCGCTCAACCCCAAGTCCATCAATACTCACCTCGAACTCCATGGCGACGAGGACGAGAGCGTTCTCGATGGTGCTGTTCTCAAGCAGGGTGGTGATACTTCGGTGGATGCAGAGAAAGCTGCGCGCGACTCTGATGAAGAGAAGCCTGTCTATAATAGGCAGTAGAGACTGAAGATCATCGGCTTCCTCTCTCCGATGTACTAAGAGTTTCCTGAACGTCAAGTACGCATGGTATAGATTCAGCCATCGGGATCATTGTATATTTCCATCAACACTACTTCATTGCGGTTTACATTTCTATCTTATACATCCAAGTTTGCGTAGCTGTCCGTTGCCTCTACGAGGGCCTTCGTTATGCCAGGCTCTCGCCAGCTATGGCCAGCATCGGGCACCATGATAAATTTGGCTTCCGGCCATGCTATTCCAAGAGTATCAGCCAACCACAGACTAAAGGGAGCCAAATCCGACATACCCTTGTGCAGCTCCCAAGCTGTTTTCGCAGGACAGACAGCATCATAGCGTCCTTGTACGATCGTGCATGGGATATGTCGTATCTTCTCGATTTCAGCTTTCTCAAGCAGCTGTCCATCTCGCATGAAGCCTGCATTAACAAAGTAGTGTGCCTCGATTCTTGCAAACTTGTCAGCGAAGGCTCCTAAGTTCACAAACATGTCAGGTCGCAGGCTTCGGAAGCGTAACCGAACGATACATACCGTCGTCTGCTTTCGCGATATTTTCTTCATCAACATGAAGTCTGCTCGTTGCCATCTCCCACTTCGACCAGGCAGCTGCAGCTTTACTGCGGTCTGGTTGCGGGCCAGTCAGGCGCTTGCTGGCAGAATCAAGCCTTCAGCGATATTATGCCGGAATCCGAAGTGATGACTCACTAGTACGCTGCAATGACATCTTTACGCTCCTCTTCCGGTATGACAGAGATGTATTCATCCCAATCTACTCAACTCGCGTCAAGGACAGAACACCCAGCAGGAGGCGCGAAGCGGCCTACAATCGGGGAAGATATTGTCTGATCCAGGCCCTTGATAAAAGAACTCCAACTCTGATCGTCGCAATGTGAAGATACCTCTTAAGGTGAGTGACACGACAGGTTTCGGATGTGCCTGAGCGTATGCCAAAGAGAGAGTAGAGCCCCAAGAGCCGCCGAAGACATGCCATCTCTCTATCTGGAGATGCTCGCGAATCTGAAGCATCGCACAGATTTAGCTTTGTAATCATGTGTGCAAGCCGGGAGTCAGATGTACGGTACCTTCTCGATATCATCGACCAAGGCCCATGTTGTATTGTCTTCTAGTTCAGATTCAGGCTTCGATTTACCAGAACCACGTTGGTCGAACATGACCACTCGATAGACATCGGGATTGAAGCATTTGGCACTATCGGTACGCGCGACCCAAGTCAGCAAGGCCTTTCCACCACGCTGTACGTAGCAGTAATCGTGTACTCGGAATGACTTGTTCCTCCTCCTGGTCTGAAGCAGTGGCAGGCAGGTTAGGAGATGCTTGATGCCAAATAGATTCGGGTCATGCATCATACCCGCCATGAATGAAGACGACCGGTTTACCGTCAGGTTTCCCGTACTGTCCAATCCAGATGGAATGCCTGCGCACGCCCAGTACCGTCAGCTTCAGCCAGAAGATGCAAGTACACCGCCAGGCGCGCGTCGTGCTTCGCTCACTTGACGGTCACGTCGAGCCATTCCTCCTTGTACGGCGTGCTGTCAGGATAGGTGGTCATATCAATTGCGCTTGAAGGCTTCTTGCAAGCAGTCCGTGAACTTTCAAGAAGCAAAGTGTCCGCGACAGTCACTTTAGCCCGGTTACGACACCTTGTCTCATTCTGTTCTCACACGATGAATATCGCCTTGAAGATGTACTTGTCTGCTCTCTACGACATTGACGTAGCTTTCAAATAACCTCTGCATCATGACGAATCGGCCTTGGGTTCTGGACCGACTTGTACCCTGATCGCCAAAGCTGCGTGGTGCTTCTGACTTAGATACTTCCATGTACTGCAGGTTCTAGTCCTGGAGTAATAGGTCTATGTCATAGGCGTGCTTCGCATTGGGCTTTTAAGCTGTAGTCATACACCTATGCCGATGACAATCTGACACGCAACGCCTAGACTGCACCAGCAGGT
The DNA here is from genome assembly GCA_001972285.1 of Erythrobasidium hasegawianum. Taxonomy (NCBI): domain Eukaryota; kingdom Fungi; phylum Basidiomycota; class Cystobasidiomycetes; order Erythrobasidiales; family Erythrobasidiaceae; genus Erythrobasidium; species Erythrobasidium hasegawianum. The sequence continues at coordinate 1,124,715 of BCII01000011.1, read as the reverse complement.
CTTGCGCGCCCAAGTCCGCGGCCTCTACCTCGACCTCTGCCTCTGCTTGGGGCGGCACCCTCAACTGGCGCGGTTTGGGTCGCGCTGCTCGCATCTGCGCCGGGTCGCACTAAAGGCGGTACACCATTAGAGGTTCCACGTCCCCTGCCTCTTCCTCGATGTCCTGCACCTCCCCTCTGTGAAGGCTGGTCTAGCTCGCTGGGAGGGGCGACGTTGTGATAGTCTTGACGAGCAACGTGGCTTGGCCCTGCATTATGAGGTAGCTGTCCGGTAAGGGTCGAGAGCAAGTTTGCCGACTTGCTCACGGGGGCATATGCTTGATCGCTGCCTTGTGTCGCTGCGAGGTAATTGCCCGTCGAGGCTTTGCCTCCGCGCCCAAGGATCTGGACATGGCCATTGCCTCTTCCTCGTCCTCTTGACGCAGGAGGAGGGCCACCTCGGGGTGCGAAGCCACGATAGCTCGGATGGGCAGTCGCTCCTGCAGCATGGCCATTCGGATGTCCATTGAGGTGTCCATTGGCGGGCTGAGGTCGTCGAGCAGGTGCAGGAGCATTCGGCACAGTAGACTGAAGCAGTTGGACCTCGGACAGATTAAGAATCTGTGTGCTGAGCACACTCATGCCGCGGTACTGCGAGCAGCTGTAGCATAACCATGTCAGTAAAGCATGTATAGGCATTCAAACTGTTACTCACCGTCCATTCAATGTTGTGCCCCCTAGGAATGGTATGTCGAAAACACAATCAATGAAGCCGGCCTGGATACCGACGACAGTCCCTCGGACGGCGAGAGGAACGCTTCCCGTCTCCTGCACCGTAATGACTCTGTCTCCGACGTTGAAATGTTGATGCTGTAAGCGACTGCTGGTATGTTCTGGCTTGATGACAGCTCTTCGCGGTAGATTGCGTACAAGAGCGATCTTCATGGTTGCTGGATCTTTTGCAGCATAAAGCTTCGTCTGTAGCTGCTCGACATCCTGAACGGCCTCTTTCTCCATTTGATCAGAGTAGAGCGAGACTTTCTCGAAGTCGCGGACACCCTTCTCCTTGATCCATTCTTTCAGCTCCGTCATGCGAGCCTCTGTGTTTGTTGGGAAGAAATCGGCCGCCTTGGTGAGATCGTTTGACTTTCCATCCAAAGCCGACACAATTTCTGGGAACTTCGACTTGTATTCCGTAATCAAATCGATCGCCTTTTGGGAATATTCCCAGCCACGCTCGTTCCTCTGTGCATAGCCCAGCACCTTCTGGCTCCTCGCTTCGAACTTCAAGTTAAGACCAGCGTTGATCCGCTGCCCGTTGGCAACTTCGATCATCAAGCCTGAGGTGATCTTCGAGAGGGTTAAAGCCGACATGCGAATCTGCTTGCAAACGACGAATGAGGGAAGATAGCGAGTCTGCGCTCGTGTAGCATTACGTGCTGCGAATATAGCGGGCTCATTGCGATCCGACGGGAAGAACTGTGTTACGAGAATTAGTCATTATTTCATCTATGTTTGGACCCTTCAGACTTACAGCTGTCTGTATACTGAGCGTATCTCCTTCGTGTCCGACAACAACTGCTGGAGTGCCATAACTGCCCTGACCCAAGTAGAAGACCTTTGAGTTCAAGGGGAACTCTTGGTCGATAGGCATAGGTGGATGCTCCACGTAGCGCGGATCCTCTTTCGTGACCTGAAGGACCGTGGACTGAACAGCCTGTTCAGTAACATCTTCTGCCCAATCCTTGACTAGAGCGCCATCGTCTAGACGCTTCAGGCCGTTGAGCAGGCGGACATGAAGTATGACTTCCACACCATGTATCAGAGTCGCGAAGCGCTTCGAGTATACGTGTTCCAGCTTTGCTGCCGCTTTCCGCCATTTCTCCTTTTGCTCGGGTGATTGTCGAATGGTTGACATGGCACCACTAGTCTCATCGATGTATAGCTTTGTATCCTCGTCGGAAACAGCAACGATCTTCGCTTCTTGCAGGTAAGGCCAGCCGGCATGCGTAATGCGACCGAGGGTTTGCTGCGCGATCTGCTCGACGGCCAGTCCAGCGTATTGATCGTCGATGCTAATAATGACTGACTCATTCCTTGAATCTGATTGGAACACATTGACAGAATGGTATGCGATGTGAGCCGTATGAGGTAGCGTAAATAACGAAGGGAATCCTGGAAGAGCGTGCTCGTGGAGCAGTACACCTTCGCAAAGTCCCTTGACCAGACGGAGTCCGCCTAGAGTTGGAAGATTGAAGACAGCAATGTTGCATTTGGTATTGTATAGGTCGGGGAAGAAGCCCGGACTAGAGGACGGGTAGGTCGCGTTGAGTGTCGGTTCGTAGGTGAAGATGTAGCTGTTCCCGAATGAGTTCCGGGCTCTCTCCTCCTCCGTTAATCTAGCTTCTCGCGTTGCCATTGCTTTCAGGAGACGGTCTGCATTGATGAAGGGGATCTTGACAATCGCTTCCCACTCCTGCTTCTTGCCGTTCAGATCTTCTTCGAATGATTGGGGATAGAAGTCCTTGATTGGCGAGTTCGGATCGGTCATCAGATCCTGCATGATGAGATCAGTCAGCTTGACAGAAATCCTGCGAGGCAGCTGAAGGCGGCACCTACGCGATACGGGATAGGTACAAGAGTGCAACTCAGCTCGGGCAGTACACCCATGAGCTGCTCGAACGGCTTGAATGGCTTGTTCAGATCGAAGTCGAACTGCATCGAGGGGACATCGACAAGATCTGGCAGCAGATTCAGCCTGACTCTGATACATGGAGAAGACTGACTGACCCGAGATCTTTGGGGAGTAGTGATAGGGATAGAACCACGACCATGAGGCTACACCATCATAGTAATAGTGCAGGACCCATTGCAGACCTTCAACGTACGAGAAAGCCATATCTTTCAACGCTTGGGGTTCTTTATTGATGTCAAACTCCAACTTCTCCCTATAGTAACCGGTCTTAAACTCATGAATGCGCTCGTCTACGAAGTTTTCGTATTCCTTCTCGTGTTCGGCTGCTGACTTGGCGAATTCTTTCGAGTTAGGCGCTTTCTCGTATTTGGCGAACACACGATCAAGGGCCTGGCGCCATTCTGGCACCTCTGGTGTCGGCTTGTTCGCTGCTTTCCCGTTGAGCTTGACGTTCTTCAGGCCATCTGTGACGTTGTTCATGCCCTGTCGATTTCCAGGGATGACATCTTGTACTTCTTGCGATCCTTCTTCATCGACATCCTCCCAGTCCCCTTCGGCCTCCTCCTCATCTTCGAGTAGTTGCTCGTCATGTTCCACGCCGGCCAATGCGATCTCGTCCTCTTCGTCACTAACCTGCATCACTTCCATGATGTACTCGCTCAATCTGACAACGATGACAGGGTCATCATTCTCGTCGAACTCATCGAAGGCGATGTCTAGCTTCAGCTCATCTCCCAACGTTTGCAAGAAAGCTCTATCGGACGCCGAGAAGCTGGAAGGCAGTTCTAGCTTGGCGGACAAGGAGGGTGCATCGAGGTTGTTCATCAAGAACGTCTTGATCGACGCAAGAAGGCCGCGCTGAGCGTGCGTGATGGTAGCCTTGCCTTTGCGCTTCTGAGCAGCCTGCTTTGTGGCGTCTTTTCCTGCATTCTTCAGACGCTGCCAAGATGCGTCCGCATTCTCTTCTTCAAACTTCTCTCTTTCAAATGCTGCGAGCTCGTCAAGCACTAATTGCAGCCGTTTCGTGCTGAGCTTTCCGTGTTCGTTCAGATATCCACCAGCAGTAGGAAGTATCTTCTTGTATATACCGAAAAGCAGATTCAACGCGCCCTCGTTAATGTGCAAGTCCGGCAGATGCGGTAAGAAATCGTTTCCGATGAAGAAAGCCAAGAGGATGAAGTCGTCGATAATGCGCTCTAAATTGTATGGATTCTCGGGAGGCATTACTTCCTTCAGATCCCTGAACTCGATGTCGAGATACTCGCGAAAGAGGGATAGATGCATGAGGTGGAAAGTCGTGTTTTCGAGCCCTTTCTTTGCAGCCTTCGCTTTCGCCGGGCCGAAAAGTACTTCTTCTCTTAGTAGACAGAAATGCGGGTCGTGCGATAGCAGACCCAACATGATGAGATCGGCGTCCAGGCCGTACAAGCAGTGTCTCGTGTTTGGATTGTAATCTGGCTGTGCTTTCGCCAATCGGATGTACTCCATAATCTTGTGTTCTCCTTCTCCTGGTACTTCGTGCCCTGACAGCACCACTTGCACTCCCCGCCAATTCGCATCTTCCGTGATCTTCTTGTTGATGAAGTATTTCAGATTGGCCGTCAAGCGCGCCATGAAGGGCGTACCAGGCGTGATCTGATTGCTCTGAAAAGCTTCGCTGCCATCGTCGGGGATATCCTCGCCTTTGCGCTTGGCTTCGAGCAGTCTGTCGTTTGTTTCTTTGGCGGATCGAAATCGTCTGCTACGTTGTTGATTCATCTTGGCACGCGGTGCGACACCATCTATAGCCATAAAGAATAGTTTCTGGGGCTTGATCTTGCTGAAGAGATGCTCGATGTAGGCAAACACTTGCAGGAAGATCTGTTCTTCTGAAATTCGGAAACTAACATCTTCGTTGTTGTTGTGCGAACAGTTGTGAATGATACCATTCATATCCAAGTACAGGTTATCTACGAAGATCGCGTCAATTGACCGGGCTCTGCGACAGCGAAGCAACAAGTACGCACCAAACTCGGGTATACGATTCTCCTGGATGAGCTGTGAGATGAGAGGGTATCGCTCAGAGAGCCATCGAAAGGCCTTGGGAATACTGCAGGAATCCAGCGGGACGTCGTCAGTGGCCAGCTCTAGGCTTCCAGACATCGTAAAAGGACGGCGTTTGCGCACCCCATGATGCAGATTTGGTACTGTTCTGTGACTGCAGTGGTATATCGACTTGTATAACTTTGCTGTGACTTTCTGCGAGCGGAATGGTAGGAGGCAACCTAGCTTCCGGCAAATCGATACAAGTTATCCTAGTCGAGATTAGTTTGATGCAAGGCTCGACGGAAGCGTCGACGTCGCGCATACCTATCGAAGGCACAGCAACGTCGCAGCCATCCGCGCCAGCTTCTTCAAGTCCAAAAAGCCGGAAGCACCAGACATGGGACCAAGTCGCACGCTCAGGGCTGGCTGGCGGCCTCGCTGGATGCATCGCAAAGACCTCTGTCGGTGTGTTGCCTACCTGCTACATTTCAAGGCTTTTCCCGCTATATTTTCATGCCAAAATCGGGACGGCTTTACCGAAGACTCTCCTTCGATGCTGAAGCTTCTTGAGCCTTTCCAATGATGTGCAGCTCCCCTTGACAGAGTCAAGATCCTCTTCCAGACTGGCTCGCAGCCTTTCGAGAAGTATTCAGGTGCCGCAAAGATGCGCAAATCAACATGCAATGATAGGGCTGATTACAGCTTTACATCAAAGGCAGCTGGACGGGCGTTTTCTCTGCTATGCGCGAGATATACCATGAAGCAGGCGTGAGGGGACTGCTGCAAGGTCATTCGGCAACTCTTCTGCGCATCTTTCCGTACGCCGGCATTAAATTCATGGCATACGAAGCATTCCATACTGTGCATACCTCTTCTCAGCTTCTGATTGGATGGTCTTCTTGCTAACTGGCCACTTCTCTCCCAGCTTCTCATGCCTACCAGCGACGATGTCACCTCCGTCCGCCTCTTTACAGCGGGAGCGCTGTCAGGCGTGACTAGCGTCTTCCTCACATACCCTCTAGATCTCATACGCGTGCGGCTAGCGTACGATAGACGCCTTCCGACAAGCCAGCTTGGCGGTCATTCCGTGCTTGTCTTCTCCATCCTCAAGATATACCACGAAGGCGACCCGAAACCTCGGCAAGGCTTCACTCTTCCACCTCTTCCAGACTCTGCACAATCTATAACGCGGCAACCCTACTTTAAGAACCCTTCAAAAGCTGTTATCCTTTCTTCCACTCTTTTCCAGAACGTCCCTGTTCTGAAGTTCTATAGAGGCTTCATTGTATCCGTCATTGGTATGGTGCCATATGCAGGGACGTCTTTCCTCGTGTGGGGCTGGCTGAAGAAACGCTATGCACCACGAGCAACAGACGGGACTAGCAAAAAGACCGGAGCAATAGCGAATCTAGGTTTTGGAGCGATCGCAGGAGCAGCCGCTCAAACCGCTAGCTATCCCTTCGAGGTAGTGCGGCGGAGGATGCAAGTCGGAGGTCTGCTGCGGCCCGATCGATTCTTTGGATTCTGGGAGACAGTACAATTCGTCTATGCGCGAAAAGGGTGGAGAGGCTTCTTCGTAGGACTCAGTATAGGCTACCTCAAGGTGGTGCCGCTGACAGCTATCAGCTTTGCAAGTTGGGAGGGCCTGAAACGGTTAATGCACGTTAAATAGAAGCAGTACGTAGCATGATGCATCATCTGCAATCAGTTGAAATGTGAAATGTCGTGCTGCATCGTATTTTATGCAGTTTGCTTTTATTATTGCAGATGTTGAAGCTACTGCTTGCTTCCTGCGCGAGTCTCTGCCCGTGCTGCCGGCTTGCTGCTTGGTACATCGATAAACTGTATCTGCGGTCTACCCTTCTTCCTGCGACTGTCCGGGTTGGCAGGCCTGTGCTTCTTACTCCTGACATCGCTCGCCTTGGCTTCCTTGTAATCCAGTAAAGACTGTTGCGGATTGACAAAGTTCTTATGGATGGCCGCTCTCCTCGCGGCTCTTTGCTGAGCTTCATGCTCTATCTCGGCCAATTCTGCTTTGTTCTCCTCGTCCGTCATCACGTAGTTTGCTCGATGACCCGTCGAGAAATCTTGCTGTACAACGCTCTCCACTTCCGCTTGCGTAGTATTAAGACCAGCTTGCATCAGAGGTATCGGTGCAGTCTGTGACCGGGCGACTCCAAGGTAAGACTCCATTGCATTCGAGAATTTGTATTGTAGGAACGAAGGATTTGAGTTCGCTTCGAGCGCTTTCAAGCGGATGATAGCTCGTATCCTATCTATTGACAAGTTGTATTTGAGGGAAAGTTGCCGGACATGGTAGGATTCGCTGGTAGGTACGGGATCGGAAGAGGATGTGGACGACGTTGCGCCCGCTTTGGCTTTTTGGAGGTTGGTGACGAAAGCATTGTAGATTGTGGACTTCATAGCATTAGAGACAGGAGGGGGAGGTCTGAACGACTCGTTCAAGGGAAAAGGCTGCGACGAGCGACCATCAACTTTTGGATAGCAAAGGTTACAATTCTGAGCTTTACGCACCACCTTGCCAATCCAGTTGACTCTGCCTTCCATAGGCCGCTTATACTTGCTGCCATCCGTCTTGAGCCATGTTTCAGCGCTTGGAAATTTCCTGCCTCGACCTCCAGCTCCTCCTCCTCTGGCTGCATCTCCCTCGGATTCTGCCTCTGGATCTGCGCCATAGCCTTTCCCTGACTGATGCTCTGGATCCGCTGGCGTACCCTGCGCCGATGTGCGCTCCTGATCCTCCTTGACCAGATCCTGCGAGGTGTCTCGGTCGGCGTCGCTCGTCGCTGGCTTGCTCGATGCAGACCGCGAAATCGTATGGAGCCTCGTCGCAGGCTTGACGGAAGTGCTAAGACGCTGCAATACGCCCTCGCTGCACAAACGACACGCCATGGAAGCTGTTGGTGCAGACAGATCAAGCCGCATCCGAAATGTCTCTGCTTTCCGGTACTTCGATGCTCGTAAAGCCTGCCAAACCACAGCATACAGTATACTGCAGAAGACCACTAACGTACATGCGCTCCTCGCAGTCGCAAGTGCGAACCTCGCCGCGCATTGTATCTTGGGTACTTCTCATAGACGACTCTAGCAGCGCCATCCTGCTCGCTACGATGCGATTAAATAATGGTCCAAGAGCATTGAGACACGCGTAGAAGCCGATCAATACGAAGCTGAAATACGGTGCTAGACGATCTCCAGAAATTAAGACACGATGGCATTGGATCGCGTCACAGTCTATCCATGCACGACGCCAATTATTGGTCTGATGGATGCTCCATCCCTGTGCTCGCCGACGCGTAGCAATCCTTCAGGTAGCACAGAGGCTTCGCGCCAATGTGCATGGGATGTGAGAGATAACAAGGGAGCTACTTCCTCCCGACGTACGGTATGTCGCGCGTAAGAGTAGCATGAAAGCCAGTGATATCCGGATTAGCCATTATTACGAAAGCAGGCCGGGTAGATCAGGCGGCCTATGCCATGTAACGAGGTCTTCCAGCATAGAGATGGGAATACAATCATTTGCAGCTGAGTTTTGCGATGACTTTGTGCAATGAAATAACAATCAAGCTTGAACATGTTGGCAGGGTAGGCTTAAGCAGAAGAGCGCGCTTCTTGAACCTCAACCTACCAAATCTCAGAGCTTTGCGCAGCCATGGTGGGCTACTACAATCTCAAGTGTAAGCAGTAGCAAAACTGCAGAGAAGCCCTTGATCGGGTGCGAACGACGCGCTGACACGCTGGTACCTCGTCAAATCGCCCTTCAACGGCCATGCAGCGCTCATCAAGGCGATAGTGGGCCGCAATACTACGCAAACAATGTCCGATGAAGCTGACGAACTCTGTCGCAGCGCGCTTGCAAGACGCTGGCCGACGAGCGAGCCGTCATTGTCAAGGAGAGTGCGGCCATCCGGACCTCGTTCAAAGAGGAGGACACGTTCGCAAGACATCACAACATCGCCAAACTCCTCTACATCCACATGCTCGGTTACCCTGCCCACTTTGGCCAGATTGAATGCTTGAAACTCGTCGCTAGTCCGCGGTTCGCAGACAAGAGACTGGGATATCTAGGCATCATGCTCCTGCTCGATGAGAATACAGAAGTACTCACGCTAGTCACAAACAGCTTGAAGAAGTGAGCTGTCCCTTGTGAGAGACCCGCGACTAAGGCTAACTTATTCGTGCCTATTCTCCAGCGACATGAATCATTCAAACATGTACATTGTGGGTCTCGCATTGTGCACATTCGCAAACATCGCAAGCGAAGAAATGTCGCGCGATCTAGCCAACGAAGTCGAGAAACTCCTAGGGTCAAGCAATACCTACATTCGCAAGAAGGCAGCTCTTTGCGCAGGACGCATCATTCGCAAAGTTCCAGATCTGCTAGATCACTTTGTCAGCAAGAGCACATCACTGCTCAGTGACAGGAACCACGGTGTCCTTCTTTGCGGTATTGTGCTCGTGACGGATATGTGTGCGATGGATACAGATACCTTGAACGGCTTCCGGAAGGTGTGTTGGCATCTTCTCATCTGATCTGCAGCCGCTTAAGCAAATATCTTCCTTTAGGCCGTCCCTCTTCTCGTCCGTCACCTCAAAGCATTATCCAGCACTGGTTTCTCTCCCGAACACGACGTGTCCGGCATTACCGATCCCTTCTTACAAGTGAAGATCCTACGTCTACTGCGCTTGCTAGGGCAAGGCGACGCAGAAGCTTCCAACCAAATGAACGACATCCTAACGCAAGTAGCTACCAATACCGAAGGAACCAAGAATGTCGGAAATGCTATTCTTTACGAAACTGTTCTTACAATTCTGGATATCGAAGCCGAACAGGCTCTGAGATCCATGTCTATCAACATCCTCGGCAAGTTCCTCAGCAACAAAGACAACAACATCCGGTAAGCCACATGCGAGCAACTCTTGATCTATGAGGGAGTGTCACTGATATATGCTGCATGACAGCTACGTTGCTCTAAACACTCTCAACAAAGTCGTCTCGATGGACACAAATGCAGTGCAACGGCATCGCACAATCATCCTCGACTGTCTCCGAGACGGCGATATTTCTATCCGTCGACGAGCGCTCGAGCTTTCCTATGCTTTGATCAACGAAAGTAACGTTCGGGTCCTTACACGCGAATTACTGGCTTTCTTAGAGGTCGCGGATAACGAATTCAAACTTGGCTTGACTACTCAAATATGTCTGGCGGCCGAACGCTTTGCGCCGAATAAGAGATGGCACATCGATACTGTCCTGCGAGTGCTCAAGCTTGTGAGTTGTCGCATCTATCGAGAAAGAAAGGCAGAGCTAATATAGTTTATAGGCCGGAAACTTTGTCCGTGAAGAAGTCCTCTCTGCTTTCATCCGTCTCGTGGCGCATACGCCCGAGCTCCAGCCTTATACCGTTCAAAAGCTTTACATCTCCCTCAAATCCGATGTATCGCAAGAATCACTCACATTAGCTGCCATTTGGATCATCGGAGAGTACGGAGATATCTTGCTCACATCCTCACCAAGCGGCATGTCAGAAGATGCGGACGAAGACAACATCGGCGCAGCAAATGGAGCGGGAAGCCTTCTAGCTCAAGCGCAGCCAAGCGACGTTATCGATCTATTCGAGCAGGTCCTCTCGAGTCCCTATTCGAATGCATCGATACGACAGTATGTCATCGTAGCATCTACGAAATTGTCGATCCGTCTAGACGAGGTTGGTGACAGCGTCTCCAATGCTGCGGAAGCGAAAGAAAGGTTAGACAAGCTTGTCAGAACCTATCAAAGTAGTGTGGAGCTGGAACTTCAGCAGAGAGCAGTAGAGTTTGGAGCGCTATTGAATGGGGTGGATCGGAATATCAGGCTAGGTGTACTGGAGCGCATGCCGCCTCCGGAACTGAAGGCTAGCGTGATGGGAACAGGTGAGACCACTTGATCTTGATCGAGAACAGTAGCTGAGCTCATTTTTTTATCCACAGTCTCTGAGAAGCGGGCAGTCGGTAGTACGAAGGTCGATCACAACTCTCTTCTGGACCTTGGAGGTGGAGAGTCGGTCACCTCGCCGACGATTACACAGGCCGGACCTACAACGCATGACTTGCTAGCGGACATCTTTGGAGGCGGGGTGCCGAGCACTACAGCAACACCGCCCGCAGCTCGCAGTGGTGTTGACGATATCATGAGCCTCTTCGGCGGTGGTGGAGGAGAGTCTGTACTGCCTTCTCGGTCGACTGCTTCTGCTGCTCCATCAGGCATGCCTTCCGACCTCTTCGCATCGTCTTCCTCGACTCCTCCTGCTGCGGCACAGCCAGCAACCCCTTCATCTCTCCTTGCATATACATCACCCTCTGGCCTCCTTCTTCGCTTCACGCCAAACAAAGACGCTTCAAAGCCCAACATCGTCAACATCGCGGCAAAGTTCGCACTACCAGGCAACGCGCCGGCTGCTATTTCAGCAATAAACTTCCAAGCGGCTGTGCCTAAAACGATGAAGCTGCAAATGATGGCTATCAGCTCTGCGGACCTCAGTCCAGGTCAAGACGCTACGCAGTTGATGAGAGTTATGGTCCCGCCTGGTGCGCAGATCCGGTTAAGAATCAGGTTGAGCTATACGGCGCAGGGAGAACAGAAAACGGAACAGACAGACTACAGTTTCCCGCAGGGCAGCTATTAGATTAACGATAAGTTGGATTAATCGGTACTTTCGTATAAATATTGCCGATCATTTAGTGTTTGTAACAACGACAACGCACATATTTGCAGGGAGATGGCCAGTTCTGCAACATCCTACACCTTCTTGCGTCTTTTCGGTCTCCCGGTATTCTGTTCCGGCTCCTGCTCTTGCGATACTTCTCTAGAGCGCTTCGCAGGTGTCTTTTCTGGGTCTTTCTGCAGTTCTCTATCGCCTTTCCAGCCGGACCAGACGCAGATTGGAGTGTCTTCGGATTCTTCTTCTGGCCAAGAAAGCTCACTGCTTCGGCAGCTGCCTTCTAGATCTTGAAGAAGCCAATCGCCTGCCTCTCGACCTGCGCGCTTGCCTAAGTGCTCTGTCACCTCCTTCTTGGTGATGGGCAGTCGCCCAGGCCGAGTGAAGTTCATTCCGTGATCCGCGTCCTTGATAACTAACAAGCTGCTCGTTGCTTGCATGTCCGCGCTTATCGCATTCTTCAATCGTTCCAGATTGCACATCTCGTCCTTTCTGCCTATGACAAACAAGACATGTACGTGTTCTGGCAGATCTGCGAGAATTTGCATTCTCGCATCTTCGCCTTTGCCTTCTAACGGATACGACTCAAGTATGAGTCTATCTGATAGCTTGTGCTGCGTGTCGGCTGCAAGTGACTCCGCATATGCTATGGCCGAAGCTCTACAGCCCATACTCCGGCCAGCAAGAGTGATTCGAGCTACGCGGTCGCTGCTGCTTGCCCATTCTATGACAGCTCGAAGAGCTTTGGTGCGGGACTTTAAATTCGAATTCCCATTATAACCAAGAATGGCTAGCTGTTCCGGCGAAGAGGCAGCAGAGGAGAGGAGGGCGTGAGAAGCTAGACCTTGGCAGAGATATAGGTTTGCAGGACTAAGAGCTGTTCCGCCAGCTCCATGAGACACAATGACGAGGTGCAGCTTGGAAGACTGCTCTTCGACTTTCGACGGCAACCAAAGATACGCGACGATGGGCTTCTTGATGCCTTCCGCTTCGATACTGAATGTTACATATTCCACATCATGATTCTTGCGCTCTTGCAGGATCAGCTCATCCAGATTTGTCATATCAGCAGGTTGTCGAGAGTCAGACAGGCGACTGTCTTGCAATCGCGAATGTCGCATCTCGCCAGTTTATGTGCAGTACGAACGCGTAACAGACAAGAAGTAGGCCGAAGGGCGATAGAGCAAAATCCGATGAGCCAGACGTGACGCAAAGGGGCACTTTCTGCCGCCGCTTAGGCCGTCAAGTCAAGGGTTCTGGGCTGCCGACTTGGACTCGACTGTTTCTCATCGGTCTGTCCTGCTTCTGACCAACATCATGGACGCGGTCACCTCCTCATCGAAGGATGCGAGTGCGAATGGGATGCCAAAGCAGCCGTTCTACCACCAGTCCGCAGACAACCCCTATCCCTCTGCACTCTTCTTGAATCATGTCCAGAATCCAATCCACAACTGCGAACTGGCTATGCAAGACCTGTCGTATGCCATCAGGTGCCGGCTATTCTCGACAAAGGCCATGGGCCATGAATCGTCCTGACTGCTAGATGGTTCGCACGCGCGCCAGATCCAAGCCAGAGTGGTGGAAGAAATACAAAGATCCAGTCATTCGCGACAAGTGGACCGCCGAAGCTCTCGGTGCAGCAACTACGCGTGTAGCTCCTCTCCAGCCTGAACACGTGCAGTACGTACTCGACGAGCTGCAAGAGTACGACCTTGCTCGAGATGAAGCAGCAAGAATTCAGGTACGTGGGCTCAAAGCTTGGCCCCCCAAGGCTTGCGGCTTCAGCTGACCTACCTCTGATCCCGCCAAAGCCCTCTGTCGTACGCGGCTCTTGGGAAACAGAAAGCCCGCTACCTGATGAATTACATGACAAGCTCGTCAACGAAGTGAACAAGTTGAGCCAAGTCCCGGACGAAGACAAGGATTGGCATCCTGGATCGGACGGGCAAGTCCTGGATCTCATGCATCCCTCAATGTAGTACGTAGAATGACTCATGCCTCGAAAGATACTGATTATCACCCAGCTGTCTGCGTTATGGTAAAAGCAAGTCAAAATTTGGCAAAGTTAAAGCTCCACGCAAGCGGGTAGCCAAGGACTTTTACAGACTGAGCGAGCGTTCACAGAGCAATGAATTTGAGAATGTTGATGGAAGATCCCAAGCAACAGCCTGGCTACCTACAGACTTTCTGGTATCCGCCGACGGCCGCACAGCTGGGGCACTCGGTTACATTAACAGTGTCCATCCTGAGACGCAGGGCGGGCTGCACAATGCCTTATGCGAGATGCTGTCGCGCTTTCTTCCGTTATTCGAGAAGACCCTGGGCGATCTAAAGACCGACTTTACCCATTGCATACTTGCGGGACAGTCGACGATAGACAATAGTAACAGACCTGTCAATCCAAAGTCGGGCGAACCTTGCGAACCGTGGGACGAAGACTGCGAAGACGATGTCGACAGTGACAACCAGTCAGACGGAGGAGAGCTTCCTGCGGAATCCAAAGTCAGCGTGTGGAAGACATGGATGCGTACCCAGCCATATAAGGACCCATTGCCTCCTGTCTATTCTCTACCAGAGCGAAGACTAGGTTCTGGGGTTTCACTCAAAGGCTCGAAGATCCAGGTGATAATCAAGATAGCAGAGATGTATGGTCTCTACAGCTATATCGCAAGCCTCAGCTGAGACATCTATATAGTCTGCTCACGCCCGAGAAGCCAAGCTATCCAGGCGGCGGCTGGCACGTCGAGGGTATGCTCAACGAGAGCATCGTTGCTACTGGTGAGCTTTTGGACAGTCTGACATTAAGATCCTGCTAATAACAGGCCAGGTCTCTACTATTTGGTCAGCGAAAACATCACGACATCTAAGCTCAGTTTCAGAGTCGGGCTGGATACCGAGGGTCCCGAAGATTATGAACAGGTCAGCAGAGCTCCCCGCTCACGAGTGATTGGCTAATACTCATCAACTATCAGGAGGACCCATGTAAACTGCTCTGGCGCAGTTACGGACTAGCTAGAGACTCGCCTCTCAATGCTCATCTAGGCAGCTTCACCGCTCGCGAGAAGAGGGCCATCGTCTTCCCGAATCGTAAGCACCATAACCAGCAGTGCTTGAGCGCGCTACTGACAAACTTGACTTATTTTTCTCAGTATATCAGCATCGTGTCGAACCGTTCGAGCTAGCTGATCCGACACAGCCTGGAAGACGCACCATAGTAGCGTTCTTCCTCTGCGATCCAACCTACCGCATTCCCTCGACAAGCGATGTCCCACCTCAGAGGCTGGACTGGCTGCAGCATTTCCTAGCAAGCGGTAGCAAGACTCCTTCACCGCTTCTTCGTCTCCCACAAGAGATCAAAGATAGGATCGTCGAGTTTTTGAGACTCGACGAGACCATCCTGAGTCGAGAAGATGCCGAGACCGTCAGGGCGTCTCTTATGGCTGAGCGTTCAGCTGTCAAGCAAGCCCAAGACGAGGAGATATTTGAATACGGTTTCTCGTGAGTCTCCTCTACACGAAACGTAATTACGAGCTGACGTAGTTGCAGGCTCTGCGAACATTGATTGCGATGGCTAGGGGCACCCAGATGGAACGCTGCAGTCTGTCTGGAAGGAAGAAATTTGGATTTGCCAATGCTCTGTGCTGTTGTAAATGCTGCTTGGACTGATGCACCGACGCCTGCTGCAGGTCACATATCGGATATAGCTCGGATGTTGGTTGAGCGGAGGCCGCTAGTCATATAGGCGCGGTTGTACTGAGGCAACCCTTCTGTAGGGTCCTACACGTGGTGGCCTTCTGCAACCTTGTGACATCCAGTTCATACCTTGAAAAGATGTTGGATGCGGAAAAGTGATATAACTTAGTGAGACAAGGATTCAATGCGTAGGCTAGAGGGATGAGTCGGGAGTCTAGAAGTAGCCCATTCTTGTTATTGGGCCAGAATGCATAGTCCAAGCGGGCGTGACCGCAAAACACTTGCCCACAAACACGTAGCTTGTGCACACACCCACATGCGACACGTCCAGAGACGGCCGCAATGGCTGATAATGACGGTGCAGAACATGGGCTTGCCTCTGTTGAAGAGCTGCTCGAAGCGCTGAATCCGTCAGCTACGCGCCTCGAGGCCGTCACAAAGTCGGTATTGCTCGACGAGGACCGCAAGAGGAAGACAGTCACGCAAGCCTTTCTCAAAGCAGCATCTTCTGGAAACTCTGAGCTTCTTGAATGGCTTCTTGCACCTGCGAATCCAGCCAGACGCTTCTTGGATGCAGAGGCTCGTGATTCGGATGGCACTCCTGCCATTGTTTTGGCAGCCGTCTTCGGGCATGGCGATGTGATACGAGTGCTCTCGGAACACGGCGCAGATATCAACGCTACGGACGCGAAAGGCTGGACGAGCTTGCATTGGTCCATCACTTCAGGCAGTAGGTTCGGACCAGGAACGAAAAAAACATAGACACGCTTTTGACGCCCATTCGCAATCAGACCTTCCACTCTCCTCGTTCCTCATTAATAGAAGAGCCTCTACAGTTCAGAGATCCCATACAGGCCTGGCCGCAGTGGACCTCATCCGCAAAGGCTCGCAAGGCGAGGTCTTCCGCGACGTCGCGAGAGAACTAGCAGATGAGGCCAAATCCACGGCATCCTCATTTTCGAGCCACGACAAGCATAATTCCTCCAGGCCAGCATCTCTTCCAGATGACGGAAAGCAGGCTCGACATATGCGGAGGTCAAAGCATACGAGTCTGCCGGTCATGACCTCCTCTGAGCAGAATACACAAAAAGAAAAACGACTTCGGCTGGAGATGGCAATGGAAAATGCTCGCAATCTAGACCTCGACTTCAGCCTACTCGACATCGACCCCGCGGAGTCTTCACAAGCGCACCTTGCTGTACAAGAAGAGGAGGAAGAGAGTTCAAGCGACGTTTCCCAGGGTAATGAAGGAGATGTGGCACCTGCTTTCGATTGGGAGGAATGTCAGCCGGATCAGATGATAGGTTTCTCTCTACAAGACCTTCCCGCCTTGCTCGATACGGCCATAGAGGTCAAGCCTTCTCGATCACAGAGAGAACGCTTCTTACCGGCGAACCTCGTCTTCCTGGCAGCCAGATTCGCCTCACGCTTCGGAGGCGAGGATCTACTGGGCGAGCTCATGATAGGAGCCATAGATAGAATAGAGGCCAATATACACGTATGCTATGCTGCTTTCTGCAGAGTACCAGGAGTGAACGCTGAGCCTCCGAGACAGGTACATGCGGACGATTTGGCGCATTCTGCTTACTGGCTTTCCAACACTATGCTTTTGGTCTACTTCTTGAAGCGAGATAGTCATACGGCAGATACAACTCTAGAATATCAGGAGAATCTATACGACCTTATTCGTGAGGCGACTTCTGCATTTTCAAATGGGACACAGTAAGCTAATGTGTTCTTTCTAGGCGCAATCTCTGCGTTCTGTGTTCGTAGCACAGAGCGGCGTCTCGACAAAATCCTGGAAAGTGCTCTCTTGGATCACGAGCCTCTTCCTGGCTACGAGGATATCCGTTTCGAGGATGAGTGGAGGTTGCTCAAAGCCTTGACCTCACGAGGCAAGAAGGATACATCACTTAGTGCATCACCTGCTCAACGACCGTCGGTTCTTGGGCTCTTCGGGACTCCCGACCGGACGTTCAGCTCATCACATACACCCTCTCCTTCGAGCAAGCCTACCACGCCAGGTCGCATGCGGACACCTTCCATGCCTACTCTACGATCGACCTTCGGGTTGGCACCTTCCACACCGCCTGCAGCATCTCAGCCTGATGTGTCACCACGGAACGTCACCGCTGTCTTGTCTAGTACACTCTTTGTCCTCCAGCATTACGACTATGCAGGGCATCCTGCCGTAGTCCTTCAGATCTTCTCTCAGCTTCTGTATTGGCTGGCAAGCGAGCTGTTCAACCGCATCCTTACCAAGGTAAGTTCGCACGCATTGAGCAGAATGATCACTGACCTTGGATGCTCCTCTAGAAGCGGCATTTGTGTCGTTCGCGTGCACTCCAAATACGATTGAACGTATCTTCGCTAGAAGATTGGGCGCGTACAAATCGTTTGTCAATGGCGATGGTCAATGCCCATTTTCGGCCTGTCAATGAGCTTCTGCAGTGGCTACAATGCCTTTCTTCGGAATCATCAATCGACGGACTTTTAGCTACCATGCAGAACCTGTCGTCGCTGAACCCTCTGCAGATGCGAAGGGCAATGCGAGAGTATCGCTACGAAGTCGATGAGACGAAAATATCGGAAGAGTGCTCACAATACATGGCTCAGCTACAGAAGGATTGGGAGCGCCGGCGGCTACTGCAGGGTCTAGACAATGCTGCTCGTGAAGCCGAGCGCCGGGCTTCGACGTCTACGGGCTCGTCGACTCTTGATGACCGGGATGGATCTTCAAGCGTCTCTCTGCACTCCAACGAGTCGTCACGGACGTCGGATCCTAGGTCTCTGGCGGACAATCCCATCCATGAAGCGCTGGCTGGCTACAAATGGGACATCACGGCTTACGAAGTACCCGAACGGCCACCTTGTTTCGATGAGCTTCTAGATTCAAGACTTATAGTAAGGACATATGACGGGGAAAATCAAGTCCGTGAAGCTGACCGTTACACCAGCTTCCCTTCGTGCCACCTCCTATGGACCACACTCTTCAGCACGTCAGCCCTGCCTTCGGCCCTCTCTGCGCTCCTCAGAGTAAGAGTCCAACACCTTCGCAAGGTGGTGAGATGAGTCGGTCTGCGAGCGTCCAATCAGACTCAGTCCGCGAAGTCCCTACGCCTGCGGTACCGGATGATTTTCTGGAGAGGCTGCAACAAGCGAAGCTCTACTATTCCGCTGACGAATACCAAGGAGAGCAGTCGCAACAACCTTTACGGGGATCAGAACTCCCAGTCGGCCAGGACTACTGGCTTAATTGGCGCCACCGATGGCAGACCGAGCTTTCCGCTCTGGAGGAGCAAGATACTCCCTCGCCAGAGGATGCTTTGTCTTAGTCATAGCAGGATCTTAGACGCTAGTCGGCTTGATACCCTCGTCATTCATTACCTCCAATCTGTGCATTCTGTTGTCGTACATTTGATGGTAGACCCTCAGTCGTTCGTAGCTGTTCTCGCAGATGTCTCGTAGTATGTGAAGCCTACTTTGTCTTCAGTCAACGGTCCAGACCGCTTCCCCTTGATTCTGATCAATCCTTTATATTCCCTTCTGATGTCGACCTCCAATATTGTCGTTGGTTCGTACATTTCCTGACAGTATCTACACCCGCCGTGCCCGTCTGATACTGCTGCTTCAAATCCCTGTCATCAGGCGTGATAGGAGGCTCTGGTCGGTGAAAGAAGACCGAATCTAGACTGAAGTTCGTAATCCTACTCACCAAGCACTGTCAACAGGACTCTACAAGCTAGACAACCTCACTCTGGTCCGCGAAATTGAAGTTGATACTGTTCGTTTGGTTCGACAAAGGCTTCTCCTGATCTTTCAGCTAAGCTCTTTGGCTGTCTCCACGCACAGCCATGGGGCAAACCATCTTCTCCCTTGGCTATCTTCTCCCTGCCGAGCGGTGAAGAGATTGCCTTCATTGCAAGACATGGTGTCAATCACCAGATCACGCCATCAACCGTCCCGTCCAGAGCCAACATTGCAGCATTCAAGAGCATAGGCGTCAAAGCTATCGTAGCATTTTCAGCTGTCGGCTCTTTGAAGGAAGAAATCGCGCCTGGCGACCTGGTCTTACCAGATCAACTGATCGACAGGACCAAGGTAGTCTGTTTTGGAGACAAAGCTCTTCTTGGGGAGCTTACCATTTCTGTAACAGGGCATCCGTGCTTCCACCTACTTCCCGGATACCATAGTTGCCCATGCCATGTTCGGCGACCCTTTCTCCAAAAAGCTCATCGACCTCATCAAGCCTTTGGTCGAGTCTGTACTTCCTGATCTCCCTGGCGAGGGTTCTCGGCCTAAAGTACATGCCTACAAAACGGCAGTGGTCATGGAAGGGTAGGCGTCTATGTTCCGAGCGGTCAGACAACGAGACTGACGTTTCATATCTAGCCCAGCATTCTCAACACGAGCTGAGAGTAATATGTATCGGCAATTGGGAGGGGACATTATTGTGAGCCGTTGCTGCTTGTGCAGTTGGAGGATTTGCCTGATTGAGATGGTTTTCAGAACATGTCCGCTATTCCGGAATCTAAGCTAGCAAGAGAAGCTGAAATAAGCTATGCTCTTGTGTGCACTGCAACGTACGTCTCTGCTGCCCGTCGGATGCGCAGATGGGGCATTAATGTTCATGTTCCAGTGACTACGATGCATGGCGAGTAACGGAAGAGCCTGTCACGGTGGCAGAAGTAATCGCCACCTTAACACGCAACGTAGAGAACTCCAAGCGTCTGACTGGCGCTATACTTGCGAAAGTACACCAGGCTGTAAAAGCCGGTGAGCTTGGCCAAGGCGAGGAGGGCGGAATGCAGTACTCGGTCATGACTAAGCGTGAAGCTTGGCCTGAGGAAGAAAGGAAGAAGCTGGCGTTCATCCTTCCCTACATCTTCGACAAGCAATAGACTAGATTTTCTTCATTGAATCGCACCATTAGACGAGTTAGAAATATCCTGCAAAGCTTCCGCTGCGCTTGCCTTGACCTCTGAGGTTCTACTTGTCTCAAGGTGTGAGAGCTCCTGCAACGCTCGTTTGCGGATGACTTCGCTATGCTTTGCCAAGTTCTTGACGCATTCAATGCCTCGTAGCTGAGATCCAATATCTGGATCGACTATCGCTTCAAACATGATGCTAACCCTCTTCTCGTCTTCACATATGAAGCCACATGTAGTAGGCGCTAGTGTCAAGGTAGCCAGCGCTCCCAGTGCCGCCTGTCGTGTGGCTATGTCTTCCGCGTTTGCAAGCGCAATAAGCAGGCGTAAGCGGGACGTCACTTGTGCAGGTAAGCTTTTGCCTTTAAGCTTTTCCAGCTGGTCTATGGCAGTATAGTGCACAAAAGCAGTATCGCACGAGACCAGATTACAGACGAGCTCCATAGCGGCCCGTCTGCACATATGTTGCCCGCCCTTCTCGCTCGAACCACCTTCCAGTAGGATGTCGTCCAGGCGCTGCAGCAGTTTCGGTATCCTAGCTATGCGTTCTTGTAAGTCTTCGGAGAGACCAGCCAGGTTTGTCAGAGCCATTAAACTTTCGAATTCCTGGAGAAGTGTCGCTGACGCAGCGAGTAGAGGTATGCTCAAGGCATGCGCCGCATCAACCATGGGCGAGTCGGAAGTGGGTCCGAGAATGGTTGTCGGATTTGCCGTAATGAGCAGCTTCGCCAAGGCCTGTATGGCCAGCAGATCCTGCTGATTGACGTCTTCCTGCTCTGCCTTCAATCCAGACTGTCTTATGA
Organism: Erythrobasidium hasegawianum; assembly: GCA_001972285.1. Taxonomy (NCBI): domain Eukaryota; kingdom Fungi; phylum Basidiomycota; class Cystobasidiomycetes; order Erythrobasidiales; family Erythrobasidiaceae; genus Erythrobasidium; species Erythrobasidium hasegawianum. The sequence goes on along the minus strand of BCII01000011.1, from coordinate 1,103,874 downwards.
TTGCTAAAAGACCTTTTGCGCCGCCCTGTTGTACTATGATGCCCCGGTTTTCACGTTTGTCTACCAAATTTAGGATGATTTTTGCAGCTAGCTGCCTCACAGCCTTGCTGCTAGCTTTGTAGAATATAGTACATGCCGGCATTATACCAGCTTTGATGAGCGCGACATTTCGCGCATCAACCTCCAAATCAGACTCCGGCTTTTCATCTTCCGCTTGGGCATTTGCATATTTTGGCAGGCGGTCTTTTATGCCATCCTCTCCACTCTGACTTCTGTGGTATGAGGTGAGAAGTGAGAAGATAGTGGCCAGTCCGTAATGCAGCTCGTTGCGCTCTCCAGCCTGTGCGAAGCTGAACAGCTGACCGAGGAGGATCGACTTGCTTGCGATGGATCGCCGTATTGCAGGTCGCAGAGATAGAATAGCAAGACCCTCCAATAGCAGCGGCAGAATCTCTGCCTGCGCGTCAGGATTGATAGCTTCCTCCGCAAAATAGTCTAGCAAGGCATCCGGCTTTGGCATTTCGATAGCTTCGCCGGAATCTGCTGTTGTAGAGCTGCTCTGCGCTGACAATATCTTGGTAAACGCTACTGCTAGCGCGGCCTTGACTGCGTTTCCCTCCAGCGATGTTTGTTGCCAACGGATATTGGTAATTCGGATGATCGTGCGGACTAGAGGACGCGTGCTGGAGTAACCAGCAGCTTGCGATAATAGCAACCCAAGACTGCGTTGCGCCTGCTGCTGACTTGTTACTTCGCTTATTCGGTGTTCTGCCATCACAATCTCCGCTGCTGAAACGACCTTCTCTGACATATCATCGACTTGTAGTATGCTTGAGAAAGCGATTGCGTCTACCTGCAGAATGGCTGATAGGGCTGCGAAGGCTTTGCCCTGATCCGCTATTTGTGAATAGTCGCTCTCGAGCCAGTCGGTGACGGTTTTCGACATCTGATAGACATACTCATCCTTGCGATCCGCTTGCTTGCTGTCGGGAGACGGGAGAAGCAGGCGGGCCAGATATGCGTAGGCCTTGCTGATATCACTGCGCAAAGCAGTCGGGTCGGAGAAAATCGCAAGAACAAGCTTGAGGTCATTCTGAGAAGGTGGGGCCATAGCCTTGGAAACGTGTAAGGCATCCAGGGCTTTACTGAGGGAGGATACGGAAGCCGACATTTCGGCGACGTGACCTGGCAGGAGCTGGCTGAAGGAAGTCGTCAGCCTCCATTCTCAGCATACACCACGCTCACTCATGTACAAGTACGGCTCCTGGGGCAACGTGGTCCCCAGTACTCAGGTACCGGTTGAGCAAGACGCGAAAGGCACGACTCCCATCCAAGTATGCATACGTGACAAAGACGTTCCAGATATCGGCTACTATGATACCTGTGTTACATATTACGCATTCAAACGGGAGACCTTGATCACTACAACGACACGCTTATCCGAAATAATTGTTAGCAACTTCCTCCCCTTCGGATCATCGACTATACTGAGTAGCCGGCCTCAAGTCGCAGAGTCTTTGTCTGTGGGCTGTTGGTCTTCTTTTGGCCCGCCAGCTTTTTCCACCTCCTTCTCTTCTCCCTTCAAACCCTTTGAAAAGGCACTTCTGATCAAAGCCACTGCCTTCTCGGCACGCTCCTGGTCTGTCAAATCCTTCGTAGCTTTCCCTTCGTGTAGATTGCCTTCGATAGCTTCCCCGTCCACTGCGCCATTCTGATCGTTATGCTGGGGCGGCTCGGTCTGCTCTTTCCGCCGTGCTTCAGCCTCTATCTTCTTATTCAGTTTCTCCTCCTCTTCTTTGGCCTTTGCTACGTCGCTTGGACCGAGGTGGAGCTTTTCGCGCACGCGCTCGTGCAGCCTCTTCTTCTTCTTGCTGAGTTTGGCATACTTCTCTATCCCTCCGATCACTACGAGGGACTTGGAGATGGACACACTGTATAGTATGTTAGCCGACTGCAGTCTGCTCATCACGGCGTCGAACTCGCCTTGACATATCGACGCCTTTCTCTTTCAATGTCCGGCAGAAGCCCTTAAATTGTGCTCTGTTGATGACCGATCTTAGTATATAACGAGCACGCATATTGGCGGCAAATTCACATACGTTCCGGCTCGGTAATGACCGCTCAGCGGCGACAAGCTGGTTAGCTGCCCTTGTTTGGCCTTGACAACCGCAGAACTTAGCATCAGCAGCAAGCTGCAGCCCCTTCTCTTACCTTGAGAAGGCCAGCCGAGGAGACCGTAGCGCCATACCTGTCTCCACAAAGTCAACGTGCGACTTTGCTAAACGAGCAGAAGCGCTCACATGAACGAGCTATGCTGGAAGCCGCCGGTAGCTTTTATGCCGACATACAGCTGGCCCTTCGTAGTACAAACGTATATCCAGGTATTCGAATTTATCGTTTTGCGAAGCAGGACATCCATGAGTGCTCTTGGGCTCGTCCAATAACTATGTCTCGACTCATCGTCTCCCTTCATTTGATGATAATGTTTGCTCTTAGTAGAAGGCTGGACTTCATTGTCACTATCGCTCGACGAATATAAGGAGCTTGTCCCCGAAGAATCGCTTTCTGAGTCATCCTCGGGCGGCGTTGGGGGAGGCAAATTGTCTTTCTCTCCTTTGTATCCGATCCCGCGGCCGTTGCCTAGATCTTCCCATTTGCCCTTTGCGGTATCGATCTTGCGCTTGTTCCGGTGCCAGTATAGCAGGCCATCGCTTCCTATATCGACTAGATAGTTCTTGCGCTGTTCAGCATTTAAATAGAGTACTCTCTCTTTCTCTAGCTGCTCGCGCGAGCACGCAGGTAAGTCCAGGTGCTTGCCTGCGAGCAATGGGGCATCAGCTTGAAGCCTGCACTGTCGGATGTTCGCATACCGTCACCGTGATCCAGCCAGTAGAAGAAGTTGCTCTTCGTGTCCGATTTGTTCCATGCATCGTGGTAGGGTTTCAGATTAGTACCGTACTGCGATACGTCCTGACTTAGCGATCGTATCGCATGGTTTGCTTGCGGCATACCCGGTGCCTAGAGTCCACCTGAGAATAATAGGAGAGTCAGTCTTGATCTGACAGCTATTCGTCAGGGAATTCATACCATTTCAAGCCTGTTGGGATGTCCGCTTTTCAGCTGGGCCTTTGTAATCTCAATGCGCAGATGTCACATACCAGTACTGCGCTTCCCTGTAATACATATTAGTATGCGCACGATGTCTACGTGCAAAAAAGGCTACGCACATCTGTTTGTTTGGTGCCATGGCGCGAGCTTTCTCAGCTGTTGTTCCGCTGCCAGTCTCCTCGCCTGTCTCGTTTCCAGGCTTCTGACGTCCATCGCTTCCTGTGATCCGCTCTGCGTAGAAGCCTGACCGTTTCCAGCGCGAAACTGGATCGTTCTTGGATTCGTTTTGGTCCTTGTTTGCGGCAGACAGACCTCCAGACTGGATAGCTTCATTCCATCGTGTACGAGGTGTTACAGGGCTGTTCTGCGACCCTTCTCCTGCTTGTTTGTCAGGATCAGTTTCCCGTTGTTTTCCTTTCTTTCGCGTGGCATCGCTGATCTCGAGGTTGAGCCCAGCAGCTTCGCGCTTGTTACGATGTCCTCTATGGTTATATTTCAGCTTGCTGCACCCTTTCTTCCTCGAATTCTACGGCCTTTTGTCCCACCTGTACCCAGCTTGCAGGACGTTTGCAGCCTTCTCGAGCTGCGCTTTCTCCTGATCCTGATCCTGATCCTGACATTGAGCCATCAGATGTCGGATGAAGCGGTACAAAGACAAGCCTTTAACCCTTTCAAGTCAATTGGGCTGTGTCTATTTCAACTTCAAGTCGCCAAGAATAGACGCCTTTATCAGAGTCTTACCCGATGACTTCAGCGTTTAGACCTCGTCTGAGCTTCTTCAAGACTCCTACTCATGTGCGACCTCAGCAACAGCGCAGTATACACCGCCTTGCCCGGAATCGATATGCCCCCAATTCTCGACCGTTCGTCAGGATGCCCTGGACCGCTGCTTTGGCCGGCGCTGCTGGGACGGCCTTCGTACTATGCCTCTGGATAGACCGATATGAGTTTCCCCTGCGAATCTTGGACACAGCACGCGCCGATGAAAAGCCTACATCGCACATCGAGCTCGACCAGACCCCCCTTCACTGTGTGTAGCTTATGCGATACTGACTGCCAAGATTGTGTAGTAATATTGGATATTGTGCAGTGGATCCCGATACCTCCATGCCTTTCCCTACCGTCCTAGAGACCGACAACTCTCGAGACAATCTGATTCTGACAGGCTTGGGGGTTCGGACAGTGTATGTGGATGTGACGAAGAGTTCCCATTCTCACAACTCACATGTATCATGACATGCAGCTCCTTCTTGAGTATACAGGTCTATTCAGTCGGTACATATTTCGCGCAGGAAGCGTTGGCCCAAATCAAGGGAAAACGGAATGTAAGCTGCGGCTCAATCTGGTCGTTTGCAGCTCATCGCTTTGCTATGGCTGTTATAGGCAAACGGCGAGGGTCTAGTGTCTGATATACTCGATATGCCACACGATGCAGCGGTCCGAATCGGTAAGGACCTGTCACTTACGCCGGTCTTGACTCTAGCTAAGCAAATATACAGTGCCTGTCAAGACTACGGACCATGCACATCTACGGGACGGCTTCGTGCGAGCCATGCTCGCGCGCATGCAGATTGCAAGACGCGCTGGACGACTGTCCCCAGAGGACGAAGAGGTGGGTTTTGTATAACTCATTATGCTCGATGCGTGATCTTACAGATTATCCGCACTTTCAGGCGGCTGGCCTAGCGATAGAAACCTTCAAAGGGTTCTTCCCGACTGGCAAGGTGCCGAAAGGCAAATCTCTGGTGCTGATACATAGCGGGAGAAATGGTTCCCTCCTGCTAGAATACGAGGTAAGTTAGTGGTGCTTATGTATGACCGAAGTGACCGGCATCTGATGCTGCTTTTAGGGTCGCTTGATGGGTACGCTTCAAAACAAGTTCCTGGCCAAGGAGATGATGCTTGCGTATTTCGCGAACAATGGAAAGGAAATATCACCAAAGGTAAGGTATTGCGACCGTCTTTGGCGAACCTGTGTTGACTGACATGACGTCGCGTTATCAGATGAAGACGGATGTTATGGCCGGTCTGCAGCGGCATTTGTGACGACGTGCTTGTGTACATCAGTCTCCCCCAGTCAATGTAGCGGAAATTGTCTTTGTCCCGCATCATCGAAAGCTTGTTGATCTCCTATCGAAAACATTCCGGAACATCATGCTAGCAGCAAAGCGTTCGCTAGGCAATCTTCGTGCTGTTTCGCAAGCATCAGCATCATGTTCGCCAGCCCTCCCATCGCGTACTCTCATGACGGCTTTGCTGTCCTCGAGAGGGCAATTTGAAGGGAAAACCGTGAAAGAACTGCAGGCCGAGCTGGGAGACCGCGGCCTCAAGACGACGGGAAAGAAGAGCGTCCTCATCGATAGACTTGTGCAATTTTCGTCGTCGGCTTCTCTGGCGCAAAAGAGCTTCTCGACATCATCACCTTCCCACGCTGAGAAGAAGCCGTCTTCTACAAACACAGAAAGCGCAGTAGCTCCTGCCAATGTAGTTGCTGCAAGCGGCACTACCGTACACTCTCCTGCGCCCGTCACTGCAGGGTCCGAGCCTCCTACTGCAGGAGAGGCTGGCAAAGATGGCAAAGAGACAGCTTCTCCAGGCAAACGCGTCGATCCAGCAGAGGAAGCAGAGCTAGCAGAAGTAGCCGAAGAAGCGCCTGGCGGTGGAATAGACATTCCGGCTGTCAACACCGCCGTCTATTTACCATCGACTGAAGGCCAGGCAGACTTGTCAGAGATCATGATCCCATCTCCTCCTGACCAATACAAGACTCCAGACAATTATGGTTCGTGGACGCCAACCCTCATCTGGTACCAAAATCAAGTTTGGCTGACCTGTGCCTCGACAGATCCCCATTCCCAGCCTTTCACGATGCACCCATCGTGGATCACTGTTGATACAAACAGCGCACCTGTAGCGCATGCTTTGGATTCGAAAGTAAGCTGAGTGCTGTACGCCATCGGACCGACAAATCTAACTCCTAACAACGAACCAGGTTACGGACGATCCCAATTCTAGGAGCTCTGAGCCTCGGAAAGAGTTTGAATACTCTCCCTCCTCTTCCTTCTTGACTGAGCTCCTGGCGGACATGAATATCCGGTACAAGCCCGACCTAGCATCTCCCTCATCAACAGTGAAGCAGGCCTCCAAACAAGCGAAACAGTCTTCTTCAGCTCTTCTGTCGACGCTGGAAGCGACAACAGGGGTCAAAATTCCGCCTTTGTCGCAGCCAGTCGCGACTAACAAACCAGAAGATTTGAAATTCCAAGATCGACCGCTGCACAGCAATGAGAAGAACGGTCTTTACATCCTTGCTGGACTTATTGGCGCAGGATTTCTGTTTGGCGGAGCAGGCAAGGCTGACAAGAAGCAAAAGCAAAGCGGAGATAAGCACTAGGAACTCTAGAACCTTTTGACATATTCATAGTCGGCTTTCTTATGACGAAGTGTACATGATGACACGTTCTGGTCATTCTACGAAATTGACGATCATCACTTGAACGATGTTTGCACGATCTGGATGCGATAGTGGCACAACTACAACATCACGATTGCAGAAGACGAGCAAGTGCCAACTAATCATTACTACTGATCTATCTCCATCTTGACAATTTCATCTAATCGGTCTTCTAGCATTGGATCAGGGTATAGTCTGGCCTCAGCCTCTTCACGCTCGACCAAGCTTGCCAGTCCTTCTGGCACGCTCAGATGGAGCTCTGAAGCAGATTCAGGACCCGGAGAGGGTGTCTCTCCCTTACCAAGGGACGGCACGTCCAGTTGTGAACCCACCAGCGGTACCTGCACGGCTGTACCAGGATACGGAGACGGGGCCGAGCTTGGCGAGCTGTCTCGCGACTCTAGACCAGCGACACCGAGTATGCTGGGCCCTCCAAGATCTGTATCGGGAATGAGTTCCTTGCTCAAGGCGGTCTTCTTTGCCTTCTTGTTCTTCGCTGCTGTGCGGCTGTCCCGCTTGCGGTTTTTGGGCGGAGGCACAGAAGGGCTGCTTCCCGCCGGGCTTGTGGACCTGGTAGGTGCAGCTGACGCCTGCGGTACATAGCTGGGCGGAATGACAACGCCAGCCATATTCGTGTGCTGGTAGCCTGCCTTGACGAATTTATCATAGGCTATTGTCTCGTCAATGTTGTCGTACGCTTCAGTTTCCGACATGTACTCGGCATATCTGTCATGCAACGGACGCCAGCTGGGGCTCCGCTCGTCTGCGATCAAATCGCTATGCTTCGTGTCGGAAGTTTTTTGAAGCAGAGCCTCGATATCGTCGGGAGGGGGGTAGTGGAAGTTAGGACCAGCATTCAGACGCGCTTTTGCTCCTCCAAAGACAGAGACGAACGGGTAGTAGCCGAGCGTGCCATCATCGTGATGATTCTCACGGGCTATGAGGATAGCAGCTGCTGCAGAAACACGCGGACCAGCACCTCCATCGGCCCCTAGGCCATTCTTGGCGTGTTGACGAAGGGGTAGCCAGTCATACAAGTCTTCGAAAGCGGTGCCTTGGCATTCTCCATTTCGAAAGAAGGCGAGCTTTGAGTCTGACAAGACAGGAAGATCGCGAACAGGAGGCGGTGGAGGAATGGGAGGGGGCTTCTTCTTGCCAGGCGGGGGAGGTAGGTTCCGTTTCTTCTTCTTTTCTTCTGCCTCCAAGAGTGCGCGCTGGAAACCTGATGGATCCTTCGATTGAAATGCAAGATCATCCATTTCTTTGCTAGGTGCGTACTCCATGCATTCAAAGTAAAGCTGGCCTTTGTAGCGGATCGGCACTCGCTTTCGAACAATGCAGCATGGATCGTGCGGGTCGAGGGGATATGCAGGGTCATCTGCAGTAATCGGCGCACGGCCTTGACTACTGCGCGTTGGCAGCGACACGTACACCCCAATTACGTCTCCCGTTCCAAACGCTTGACCGTAGCTCTTCGGCTGAGATAGGTGGACTTTATCGCCTGTCTTATCCCTTATACCGTAGCTATAGCCGTCAAATCCGACTGGCGCATTGAGGTGTGCTTCGCGACGTCCGATTCCCAGCCGGACATGAGGACCGAGGCCATCGGCCTTCGTAGCGCTTTTGCTGTCTCCGGCACCATTCTCGATGATGACCTCAAAGTACCACTTGCCTTCTCGCATCGGGACATTGGCTCTTGCAGCACGAAAGCCTTTCTCAGTCGCTATAGCCGACGCATCCTTTGAAAGGTGAATATACGTCGACCTGTCCTCCCACGAAAATCTGACAACGCCGATTGGAGGTGCAGGCATCGTCCTATACATTGGAAACCTGTCGGTGCTGTGAGGGGAGGGTCCGCACGTCAGGTAGCGAAATGCTGCTTTGTTGATGGGATGGTTTCGCGTAGAAAAGAAGTCAGGAATAGGCGTAGACGCGAGGGCGGGAGCTGCTGCTATGGTAGAGCTATCGTTACGCGGAGGCTGGGGCGTAGCACTTCGCGAATTGTCGTGGCCGAGCTTGCGCTTATTGCCTGATTTCGTTGGTCTTGCAGCAGATGAGACTCTTTCCTACACATAGTTGTTAGCGGAAGAACTTGCAGAGACTAGTCCTCGGCTTGCGCACTAGGCCTGAAGTCACCAGCGGGACCAGCTGTTCTTCTTCGCCCTCTTCCAAGTCGAGATCCGGCTCGCCTTCTGCGTCTTCGTCGTGCTCCATATCTAGGATTTGTGGTAGGTAGGTCACAGGAAGCTGTTCGCTGGGTCCAGCATCCAAGCTGCCATGGCCGTCCAGCTGCATGGCATTTTCCTGCGCTTGAAATGCATCTTCATCGAACAAGGCGCTTCCGCCGTCTACACTTGGACTACGTGAAGTAAGCAGCTGAGACACGTCCATGCTGGCTGTAAAGGCATGGCCTGAAGGTGATTGAGCGAGGTAGAAGCCGACCTCGAAGAGCGCGAGGGGGTTGAAAGACAGCCCTTTAGGGCGCTGGTGATTCACTGGCTGATTACAACATTAACCTTCTGGCACCTCCTAATGCTGTCTATGGACTGTGGACAACGGGATCTGCGTAATTCATCCTCCGGTGCGGCCTGGCAGAATCTCTCACAGCGACTGAAGCACCGCGTCACAACGCTTACATACTTTCTCTTCCGATTGGCGTGTGAAGAGCCAACATCTGGGACATTTCTCTTGCTTAGAAGGCGTGACACAGGCGGAGAGCACGCTACGATTTCCCTCTCTAATTGTAGCATGTTTCTGCCAGGCAGCTGCTTCGTCGTTCCATTCATCGGAATGCAAGGTCACATTTGAAACCTGAAAGAGCGCAGGCAAGACGGAGGCTGTAGGGACGCAAATTAGCATCTGATTGAATAGATCCGCGCATACATGCTTACCGTGCTTGCGTATAACTGCCTGCATCTCGCTAGGTGCGCCGGTCAGGGCGATGCTGACATCTACTTCTGCAGAGGTGCCAATGTGCCTATGCGAGAAGATCAGTGCTGGTCAATTAGAACATGGAAACGAGCCACCCACTTTTCGCTGCGGGCCTCTTCTAAGAGGCGTAGGACGTCCTTTCTTACGGTCATCAGCACATCCATCTCCTTTGCGACTTCCGGGTCCTGCCAGGCTGAGTCGGCAGACTTCCAGCCCACTTGAAAGACAGATTGAGGCTTGTTAATCAGTTGGAGAGGCCAGTGCGCCCAGGTGTCTTCTGCTAGATGCGGGACGACAGGAGCTAATATGCTTATGAGGATAGGTAGAGTTTGTGTAAGAGTCCAGATGACTCCCCGCCGCCGCTCAGACGACATAGAATCGTTGTATAGGCTGTCCTTAGTAGCAGAAAAGTAGACCTGCGAGAGGATCTCGGTGCAGAAGCTCGACAGATGCGCCATCGCTCGGTTGAAGGTGAATGCATCGAAAGCCTGCTTTGATACCTCTGAGAGTTGATGAAGCTCATGTAGAACGTAACGGTCAATCTGTAAATGATACAATCAGTATTTGTAATGATGTGTTGTTGTCCAGACATACAATGTTCAGGTCTGGTTGGATGTCCCCTTGGGGAGCAGCACCTTTGAGATTCGCTAGCATAAATCGAATAGTGTTCCTAATCTTTCTAAGATCCTCGTTGGCCTTGGCCACGATATTCTGCGAGATGTTGACTTCTCTCGTATAGCCAGCCGAAGCCGCCCAGAATCTAAGAGCATCTGCACCAAAAGCAGGCTCCTTGGCTTTGTCCTTGCCGCCATTGATGATCGTCAAAGGAGAGATAACGTTTCCCACGCTCTTGCTCATCTTGATGCCTTTGTCGTCTAAAACGAAACCATGTGTAATGACGTTCGCGTAGGGTGCAGAACCCGTAACAGCGATACTGGTGAGAAGAGAGGACTGGAACCAGCCTCTGTGCTGATCCGAACCTTCGAGATAGACATCGGTAAGTGTTGTTCTTCGGTCGTCCTGCGCAAGTGAAGCTTTGAGACTGGACCATGACGAGCCACTGTCGAACCAAACGTCCATCGTATCTGTTCCCTTTACGAACGACCGACCGGATTCCTGCAGCTCCTGAGTAAGAAAATCGTTGACGTCCCCAGTCCACCAGTAGTCGAAGCCTTCTCTTGACAGGACATCTATTATATGTGATATGCTGGCGTCCGTGAGAATAGCCTCGCCGCTCTGAGTATCATAGAGTGCAGGGATAGGCACACCCCAAGCTCTTTGTCGCGATATGCACCACTCTGATCGGCCTTGAACGAAGCTCTCTAGGCGGTTTCGTCCTGGAGCAAGCTAGATCAGAACAATGCAAGGATCTCCGATATTTGTGTATTTACCTTGCGCTGGCACGAAATTGACTTTCTGCAATGCTGCGATAGCTGTCTCTTTAATCTTGTCAAGGTTGGCGAACCATTGCGGAGTTGTGCTGGTAGCTCGTGAGCCTTGCATATCTTTAATAGGCCCTGCAACACTCACCGATAGATCACAGGCTTCTTCGACTTCCAGTCGTAAGGATACTTGTGCCGGATTTTGCTAACGGCTACGAGCAGATTGCGCTCGCGAAGGATGCTGAGGACAGTTTTTCCGCCGTCAGCCAGGACAGCTTTGCCCTCCAGCCTTTTCATTAGGGTATCTTCGATCAACCCGCTGCTATCTTGGCAGAAAAGGCCGTCTGCGTCGACTGGACTGATAAGGCTTTCCTGCTTCAATCCGTCTTTGGCAAACTCGTCTCTCCAACATTGGTAATCTTCTTGCCCGTGTGCAGGAGCTGAGTGGACAAGACCAGTTCCGGAATCGGACGTGACGTATCCAGCAGCCTTGAGCGGCAATTTAGTCTGTCTGAAAGGCGGCTGGTATGCGGCACCTTCCAAGAGATGCCCTGTGGAGCGTATTTCAGCTCACTGTGATTACTGTGAAGATAAACGCCAGGGTCACTTGCCTTGAAAGGTTTCCAACACCTCTAATTGCTGTACGATGACCTTACTGAGGTATTCGACCCGATCTTGAGCAAGAATGTAGTACTCGGAGGATCCGGGAATTCTCGCTAAACAATAATTGATGTCCTTGGAATAGGCAATGAACTAGGAAGAAGCCATGAGCAGTTTTCCTGCTCCAGTGGATTGCTGCACGAACCATATTCGCAGGCAAAGTCCATGGAGTGGTAGTCCAGGCCAAGAAGTGAACGCTTGCTTGCTCGGCCGAGCGCTCAACGACCTGCCGCAGCCCGTCCCCCATCGTCTTCAAGGGAAACTTGACGAAAGCCGACTCCGAAACATGGTCTTCCTTGTACGAGATTTCCGCTTCAGCTAGAGCTGTCCGAGAGGAAGGGGACCATAAGACTGGTTTAGACGCTCTAAATATTACACCTGAAAACGGGTCGTCAGCTACCTTCTTAGCTCGGTAGAACGTTAGTCTCACCCTTTTTGACCATCTCACCGAAGACTCTCAGCTGCTCGACCTCATACGTCCTGTCGAATGTCTTGTAAACATTGTCCCAATTTGCGAGTAGACCAAATTGTAGTAGCTCCTCCTTTTGTACGCATATAGCATGCTCGGCGGTCTTTTTTGCTTCTTTGCGGATCTCGAGCGGCTGTAGTACGCGATGGTCTTTCTCGAGCGCTTGGAGTGCTTTGTGCTCTATCGGAAGGCCATGGCAATCCCATCCAGGCTGATAGCTGGGCAAGCCATTCGTCAGAAGATTCATGGTTCATTCATTCTGATGTACTCACTGTACTCGGTATCCTCTGAGTACCTTGTAACGGTTGATCACATCCTTAAGGATCTTATTCAGAGCATGGCCTGCACTCGATTAGTCAACACTTCGGCCTGACGTCGTAGATGAGCTTCACACCTATATGTAAATTGCCATTCGCATAGGGCGGGCCATCGTGCAGAATAAACAAAGGGCGCTCTGTTTGCTGCCACTGTATTGACAAGACTTAGTGTTTTCCTTTCGCCAATGCGAGCCGCAAGAGATCGTGCTATACCTGCCAGTCGTACAAGCTTGTCGTAGTCCTGGCTTGCAGAGACCTTTCATGCTTGGCTATCGAGGCAGGCCTTAACTGGAAATCGGTTCGCGGAAGAAGGATGGTCTTGGAGTAGAGTTTGGAATCGTCTACCTTTGATGCTTCTTTCGCATACGCTGAAGCGGAAGTTGCAAGCGGTCTTCTAGAGACGTGGGACTTTCGAAGACATGGGCAAATTGCCGGTCGCGCGTATTCAGGCAGGCGGGACGGTCCAGGTATACATCTGCTTTGCATTTAGGTGGAAACCAGTGGATATGCACACGAAACCGACGAAAAGGGCAGAAGATTGCAGGAAGTAGGGTCGGGGCAGGCAGAGAGGGGTGGCCAAAGGACAGCGGTATCACAGATGGTGGTATATCTTGGAAGACCTTGATGGTTTCTTTGTTAGTCAAGGGTTCCCTCGTTCAATTCGGTTTCTGGGAAATGCGGGTTTCCTCTGTTTCAACTTGATGGTCGAGCCGCCTGAGCTTCGACGACCATCACTCAGCAGTAGCAGCAGCAGCAAGGATGGCGGTCAATCCAACGGCCATTCTGCGCAGACTCAGCGCACCAACACCCTCATAATCACAAAGGTCCCGCCTGCGCTCCTCAGCCAGGCTGTAACGCCTTCTCTGAGGGAATTTTTCGAAAATTATGGCAAAATCGAGGCATGGGTCCCTTTGAAGGCCTTTGAACGAGTCGTCGTCGTCTATGAGCACGAGGAACATGCAGAACAGGCCAAGCTGGGCTTGGACTACACTCTCGTCGAGGGCTTTGCCTCGGGGTCCGGCACTTCGTCGAGGTCGGTGCACAACCTATTGTGGTGCGTGGAACCTTACTAATCATTCCTTGTATGCACAGCAATACTATCCTTCGAGTTTATCGTGGACCGCCGACACCTTTGGAAACGTTGCGAGACCGTCACTATCGCAATACCCTACCTGTCCCCACAACCGATAGAAACTTTTTGATTTCGCCTCCCGGCTCTCCGCCTGTTGGTTGGGAGCAAGCTCGCGAAGATCCGCCCAACATGGACACCCTGGCCGATGACCTCGCTCGGGCGCTGGATCAGCTCACGTACAGTCGCTTCGACGATGATAGCGAGCTTGGCGACGCCGAAGATGTTCTGACAGAGGAAGACGAGAAGCTCGACGAGCCTCCATCAGCATCGCACCCTAGCATACCGCACTCACCCCGCGACACCCTCATTATTCCGCACAGACGCACAGAATCTGGAAGCCTTCCCAGTGTCATGGTCTCAGACACAGACGCTGTAGAGCCTGTGCAAGCATCTCGCAACGGTCTCAGCCTCGAGCAAGCATTTGCGATACAGCGGCGAATCCCGACTTCACGGCCTCCCGGTCCCATTTCGCAAGTCAAAGCTACCGTCGAGTCCATGCAAGAGTCTGCCTTTCAGCCGTCTGGAGCGCGCATAGATCGCACACCCAGACCGCCTCTTGCCGGCTGAGGTCCATTCCAGTAAGTCAGTCTCCTTGACATCTCCCGCCCACAATTCCCCATTCGAAGGATGTGAAACACATTACAGACCTGTACCGATCTCCGCTCTTCCAAGAAAGGAGTGGAGTAGGAGGAGAAACCTTGATTGCCTTTTTAGTCTGACAACCCACTCTACTACATCGACTCATACCACTGAAAGATTACATTTCGCACTTACTGATTCATCTTCTCGTAATTCATTAGATGGTCAAGACGTCCTTCCCTCTTGTACCGTTTAAGGTCTTCTCCATTTCCTTCCGTTTCTGTCACGCTCATATGTCAAGCAACCTCGCACGAAATCATGTAGCATAGGGTATTTGGGTATTATTGTTGATATCAGTAAATCCAAGCGCTTCTGTATTCTGGATACCAGGTGTACAGGGGGACCATAAGAAGACCTATAGTGACCAAGGCTTGCGGCAATGTCCTGCAGCATTTTCATCAGCGACCGGACGTCCCGATCCAAGCCTGCAATCTCTCACCAGAGCACATAGAAGGCAGTCTCGCTCGTGCTTGTCCAGCTAGTGACTCGGTCGTGATACAGCTCTAGATAGATGACGGGCACTAGGCAAAGCAAAGACTTGTGTGTGTGGACCATATCAGCTGAAAGGAGGAACGTCGTTGGCGCATCCACTGACCAGGAAGAACAGGAACATAGTCGTTTCGTAGCGAAGGTAAGGACCCCGGAGGAGCAGATGCAGGAGCAAAAGCCCCAGAAAGATGAAGAGCAAGACTATGTATGCCTGGAAAAGCAGACGTGAGTAGGCGAAAGACGAGTCGAGACTTGGCCTCACCGTGTCCGTATCGTCGAGGGTCTTCGATCCCAAATCCGCAGCGTAGTATACAGCTGCGACGCCTGCTCCAATAAGTAAAGCGCTTAGAAAGTGGTTAAAAAGACTGTGTCGGCGCATGCCGATGGCGAAATGGTCGACAGTCGCGAAGTGCTCAGAGACGAGAATGACTAGAGTCTGCAACAGGATGAGGAAGGAGATAGCTGTGAACCCTTCCATAGCTGTGTCACGAGACTATGGATGAGTACGGTCTTCTGATCATGTCGGCGGCCAACATACTTCTATGTAGGCCTCGGCTGAAAGAGTCGTGATTGACTTCGTACACTCGTAAAGAGAACACTACGATTTGCATCATGATGAACAGGACCTTGACAACCACATCAGCTTTGCAGGCGCAAAGCGCATGGCGAAACACCCTACTAGCCATCCCAATGCAGGAGCTGTTCGCAGCCTCAAGATAGCAATCAAAAGGAAAACCGCGAAGGCTGCAAGATATACAGCATTTCTGCAAGGGTAAATTCGCTTTCTAGATCAGAAGACAGCCCTGCAGACACGGCATGGGTCATCGATAGATCATACGCAGAGAGGATCGTTGGCGAGAAGAACAGCTGCCAGGGAAGGGTCTCGCCATTGAAGACGGTAGCCATGATTGTCAGCGCCACAGGACGGAAGGGTGTGAAGGGTGAGGTCCAAAAACGAGAAGAACGAAGGAGAGAAGCGCAGCGTAGACCCAGCTTCAACACAAGCCTTTGGTAGCCAGACCGCTGGACATTGACGTGAGAGACGTTGGGAGGTGCCGGATCTCAGCCGCAGTTTGCTTGGAAGGCTCATCGTCTTTCGATTCTTTGCAACGTCAACCTTCAGCCTTTCGTGATGATGCATAGAGAGATTGCAGATGGAGGGGAGGTCTAGCATCTCGGAAGCTCCCAGTCCAAGGATGACATCGTCTCGAAAGTCAGAAGTTCCGCACGTGTGAATCTCGACCAAGCATGGACGAGGGCATCAGGTTAACAAGGTCTGTGTATCAGCCGCAAGATCAATCGCCATGAACAGCACTCTGGCCTGAAGTTCCATTCGACGTGGATTTCACTTGAGGCGGACGTCTCGACATCAGAGATGGCATACGAGACAGGTTTGAAAGCAAATCACGGCACTTTCCATACGACATTCAGCTGCTGCACCGTGACGGGGGCATCGATGTCACTGCTTCCTACAATTTGGCAGCCAATCGTGCTGACGAAAGCGGGCTATTGGCTAAAGGGATCGCCCACCGGCTGAGGAAGGCTCAGTGTTGCCGCTTCAAAAGTCGCCTGCCCTCAAGGCCATCAGAAGAATCAAGAAGAAAGAAGAAGCAGAAGGAAGGAGAAGCGAGCTGTCAGATAAGATAAGATTAGATTAGATTAGATCAAGACCGTTGGCTGCGCGCTCACTCCTGCTGCTCGCCAAAAAGCGTGGGCTTGCTGCTCGTCCACGCAAAATTCAGCTGCCCACTTCCCCCAGCCTCGGCAAAAGACTTCATCAGGCAATTCACGTGACAACTCCGACTATCCAATCAATCTCTGATCAAACACATTTTTTGCGCTGGCAAGAGGTCACCGATTTTCGGGCTGTTCGGTTCTGTGTATTCCCTTCTCTTCAGCCCACCACTTTCGCAAAAAGCTTCTTCATCCAGCTTCTCGACTCAAATCCTTGCAAGCTTCCTGGCCAATCTTACACACCTGCTGTCTCAAGCAAGAAGAAGACAGAACCAAAAGCCAAGCCCAAACGACGAGATTTTCAGCATACGGCCAGTCATTTCGAGAAAATGGGAAAATCATGGCTGGGACGTCAAGACTCGGATGATGCAGAGCAAAAAGTCACAAAAGGTCCTGAGGGAGGCGACAAGACAGTCCTCGATGGCCCTGAGCCAGAAATTCCCGGCGATGAGTTGAGCGCCATGGCAAACCACCGACGTCTCAACGGAAGACAGATTCAACTGCTTGCTATCGCTGGTACTATCGGTGAGTGTTTCCATACCTACCTTTCCCACGCGTCAGGCCCAAGAAGATCAGGAACACGCAATCCGCCACAATCTTCCAACTTTCATGTCAATTCTATGTCCACGTAACAACAGCTTATCATACATCATATCTCTAGGTGCTGCTCTCTTCGTCGGTATCGGATCCTCTCTCCGCACCGGAGGTCCCCTCAGCTTGCTGCTTGGCATATCGCTCTGGTGTACTGTCATTTTCGCAGTGGCCCAATGTCAGATCGAGACTGTTACACTGTATGCTGAAAATGCCGTTAAATGGAGAAAAGATTTAGTGCTGACTTTGCTGGTTTCCAAGATTCCCTATCGATGTGCGACAAGGCAGCAATTAGACTCGGACTCTGCTGATTCTTCTGTGACCATGTAGGGATCCTTCGTTCGCCTCGCTGGTCGCATGTGCGACGAGTCTCTGGGAGTAGCCGCCGGTTGGAACTGTGAGTCAACACCGAAAGCATAATGTGACAATTGCTGAGGCGGAGTATACAGATTTCCTCAATCAATGTGCCCTTATTTGCTTTGACGTGACAGCCTTTACCACCATTCTTGGATACGTAAGCTGGCGGAACCTTCCTACTCCACAAAGGATGCTGATGATCCATCTTGGCAGTGGCATGTCTTCAATCCTGCTATCTTCATCTCAGTGCTGTTGGGAACTTACCTCGCCTTGAATGTTTGGTAAGGACGATCGTTGATACAGGATGCACCCGCTCACCCATCGCTTTGGCGTAGGAATGTCGCCATATTCGGAGAGGCCGAATTCTTCCTTGCTATTGGAAAGGTTGTCCTGGTCTTCATATTGATGTTCTACACTTTCGTCTCTATGTTGGGGGGTAACCCAGAGCACGATAGATACGGCTTCAGGTACTGGAGGGAGCCAGGTAAGGCCTTCATTATCAGAGTAGCTGTACAACATACTGATTACATTCGCTGCCATAGGACCCATGGTAGAATACGTTCATACTGGTGCTCTCGGCCGGTTCCAAGGTTTCGTTTCCTGCATTATCGGAGCTGCATTCATTATCGCTGGACCCGAGTATATCAGCATGGCTGCCGGAGAAGCTAGAAACCCACGCAAGTCAATTCCCAGAGCTTTCAACTCTATCACCTATCGTCTCGTGGCCTTCTTCGTTATTGGCGCTCTGAGCGTCGGTATCGTTTGCCCGTCCGATGCGGAAGAGTAAGCATTGTCACTTTAAATGCCTAGTCAAGGCTGACCTGTCATTTCTTCTAGACTCCTCGGAAACACGGGCAGCTTTGCTGCTAAATCACCATACATTATCGGCATGACAAGGCTGCGCGTCAAGGTGCTTCCGGATATTGTCAACGCTCTTATCGCTTCCTCCGTAGCTTCCGCCGCCAACGGATACGTCTTCACCTCATCCCGAACCCTCTATTCATTGGCACGTGCTGGACAAGCACCCAAGATCTTCCGCAAGCTTAACAGGAACGGCGTGCCGTATCTCTGTGTGATTGTCGTCATTGCTATCTCATGTCTAGCATACTTGTCTGTCTCCTCTGGAACCAACAAGGTTCTCGGCTGGTGGATTAATCTGGTCACTGCGTCTCAGCTGCTCAACTGGATCGTGAGTCCCACGAGCGGTGTTGGAGGGGCTATGCTGATGCTCGCTGCAGTTCATGGCGCTGACTTGGATCAGTCTCAACAATGCTATCAAGAAACAGGGATTGGACAGAAAAACTTTCCTTCCCTACACATCGAAGTGGCAGCCATATGCAGCCTACTACGCCCTTGTCATGTCAACTATCGTGCTCATCATTTCCGGATACGAGTTGGTACGTATTGCAATATTTCGAGTCGAGCTGAGACCGTAGCTAACTAAATCTTGGGTTGGGATGGATATAAGTTTTATCCAGGCGCTTTCAAAGCCGATTCCTTCATATTCACTTGTACGTGCTACCGCATATGCTCCAGTACGACCGACATTGACGGCTCTTCCATTCCAGACGGCATGATCTTCGTTTCCGCGTTCATTTATATCGTATGGAAGGTTATCAAGCGCACATCAATCAACAAGGGTGTTGAGGTAGATCTCGTCAGCGACATTGCCATCTTCAACAGCTATACCGAGATGATCGATGAAGAAGATGCGGCAAGGCCCAACACGCTAGCGCGTCGTATTGGACACAAACTCTTCTAGAAGATTCAAACACACTCAATGCCCCAAATTTACCAACCGTCTGCTTTGATCTTTCAATCGTCTGCTTTTCAAGCCTTTCGCGATTTCATCTAGAGCTTTGCGAGTGGAAACATAATGAACAGAGCATGAAGGGTAGTGTATCATAAATGCGTAATACTAGATGTGAAGATGTGTGCGTGTGTAGACAATCAGAGCCAGTACCCATCGGTTCGTACTTTCTTCTAATCAAGACGCCCTGTCAACCACCTCCTGCAGAGCAACCAATTATCACCAAGGGCACACCCGTTAGTTTTGCTTTCTATGGCCAGCCATGGTAACCTTTTTCTTGGGATCTTGTCGTAAAAGGTCGGATGGCTTGGGCTCTTTCGCTGTAACAGGCAGGCGGTTGAGATGCCGATGAATCATTATTTCTGTTGTAGCCAGGTCATGCAGATCAGCCCAATGCAATAATCAGAGTCTTCGACCTGTCAAGCTTTCATCAGGGATCAGGCATTGCCTTTCTTTCCCGGATAACTTCTTCTCGTACGGTCCAAAGCTCTCTTCCGGTCACTACCTTAAGATACCTCTTCTCAGCTTCTGGCCATGGCAGACCAGCGTATCCAGATGAACGGCTTGGGCGACCAGGCAAAATGTGAGTACCTGAAAGCGCCTGCGTGCGGAACGGCCAGAAAAGCCTTTTGGCCCAAGAAACCCAGGCGCTATATCCTAGGTAGAACGATACAGAGCACTGATACAAGGTGTATGACTACGCTCCAGTCGACGGCGAGCTCAGACAAGCTGGGAAAATCGACGACGGCGGGGTAGCAAATCCAGCGACGACCGCCCTCCCACCCAAGGCTGAGCCGGCAAAGCTCAACCCTGCTCTCATCATCTGCATCTGGATTGCGCTCAGCTCCAGCGTCGTAAGTTTCGTGCCGTCTTGAGCAAGCCTGGGCTTTGTTGAGGAATCCCTTGTTCTCCCGTGACTTACCCATTCTTTCGTATTCTCGCAGATTCTATACAACAAGGCCATTCTCGTAAGTGTATCAGTGTCGCCATGAAGAATCAATGAAAACGAAAGCAGCCAAACTGACTTTCCTCTCTCTACACGTTTTCGACTATTTAAAGGACAAAGACGGGCTCAACTTCCCCTAGTAAGGGCATACTGATACTGAGACTTGTTGGCATCACTGATTAACGAGCCTCCGCGCAGCCCTATCTTCCTCACGACATGGCATCTTACCTTCGCGACTATCGGCACGCGAATCATGCTGAGAACCACCCGCTTACTGGATGGCGTCTATAACGTTCAGATGACCTGGGATAGATGGCTCAAGAACATCGTGCCTATTGGCGCGCTCTTCTCAGCTTCCCTTATTTTCTCCAACATGGCCTACCTTACCTTGAGCGTATCTTTCATTCAAATGTAAGGATTACGAATCCACTGAACAGCACTTAAGAAACTGATGTTGAGTCCAATATGCGACAGGCTCAAAGCCTTTACATCCGTCGCCGTCTTGGGCATGTCTGTTCTCATGGGTCTCGAGACACCTACGCAGCGCACACTGGTCATTGTCGTCTTTATCAGTGTGGGAGTTGCCATGGCGTCCTACGGCGAGATCCACTTCGTGCTTTCAGGTTTCATCTGCCAAGCCCTAGGAATCGCTTTCGAGGCTGCCCGTCTCGTTGCCATCCAAAAGCTGCTACACGGTCTCAAGATGGACCCTCTGGTCTCTCTCTACTACTTCGCACCTGTCTGCGCTACCTTCAATGCCCTGCTGCTGCCTGTATATGAGGGTTCAGCTCCCGTCTTCCTTGCATGGGAGAAGCTAGGCCCACTCGTCCTAGTGACAAACGCCAGCTGTGCATTCTGCTTGAATATCGCAGTCGTCTTCTTGATTGGATGCGCCTCGTCCCTCGTTCTTACTCTATCTGGAGTCGTCAAGGATATTCTCCTCGTCGCCGGATCCGTCCTCATCATGGGCTCGACAGTCACCTTCCTCCAGATGCTCGGTTACTCTATTGCACTTCGTAAGTGGCATCTGCAGTACTGAAGTCTTCGGCGCGGAACTGACAAACGTCAATATAGTCGGACTCGTTGCTTTCAAGACAAAGAAAGAAGTCTTCGACGGATACATTGAGCAGCTCAAGGGCCTTGTCGGCCTACGAAGCTCCCGTGGGGCCTATCAAGGCGTCTAAAAGCTCCGTGTTTTCGCGGATCAAGCATTGTATGAGCTGTGACGGTACAAGCGAACGAAGATGGACAAGAAGTAATATAGACATAGACCGCTGCCTTCATCGAATGCTTACATGCCCTTCAGATGCAACATCAACGCCCTATATCATAACTAGCGAACATCACCATGTCTCTCAACATTTCGTCACGGGACACTCTTGTTGTTACATCCTGCTTCTGTAATTTGCTTACTACGTTCAATTTCGCGGGGTGGGAGATGATTACAATGGTGCAATCCTCTCGATGTCACAAACCAATATGAAGACCGCTCCTCAGCTCCGTGCACCGCACATTCTGGAGGACACAGATCAATAACCAATGCTTTGCGCCTCCGCTGCTCAGTTGCATACAGTATGGGAAACGAGAACTTGACGACAACGGATGATTATATAGCTGTCTATTGTGCGGCGATTGCGTGGGCAGCTGAGACGTTCTATCAGCTCTCTATATTGCGACTATCTAGATCGGACATGCTGAGCTACGTTCACCAGGCCTCGCCTTGATCTCGCATGGCCTTGGCAACCTTGAGGAAGCCAGCAATGTTGGCTCCCTTTACGAGAGATGGGGTAAGACCGTCCTTCTCGAACTCTTTGGCGGTCTCGAAGCATTGCCTGGAAGATAAGTACCGGTCAGGAACGCCGTACTGCAGACTCGCGGCTGAGGGACCCACTTGTAGCACTGCGACATGATCTCGAAGAGACGCTTGTCGACGTCCTCTGCCGTCCATTGAGTAAAGCCGGCATCCTGGCACATCTCGAGACCAGACACAGCAACACCTCCGCAGTTGCTGTATTCCAAGCGTCAATCGGATGGACACGCATCGCACGAAGTATAGGGAACTGACCTAGCCTTTCCAGGCGCGTACCAGATGCTTGTGTCTTTCAAGTTACTTCCCTTGCGTGCACTCTCGAATGCATTGATAGCCTCCTGAGTGGAGCCCATGTTTGAACCCTCAGCAACGTATTTGCAGCCAGCCTTAATGAGCGCCTGTGCCTCTTCCTCGGAGACCTCGTTCTGCGTAGCGCACGGAAGAGCCACATCCACCTTATCGAACAAGGTCCAGGGTCTTGCGCCCTTGACATATTCGAATTTATCGAGACCAGCAGCTGTGATAGGCTGTCTCTTGAGCTTTATCTCAGCAATCTTTTCAATATCGGCAGCTTCGAAGCTTGCACCATTCTTGGTGATGAGTGCTCCAGTGGAGTCAGACAGTGACAGAACCTTTCCTCCGAGTTCAAGGACTTTGAGGGCTGCGTATTGTGCTACGTTGCCGCTGCCGCTGATGATGACTGTCTTGCCCTTGAAGGTATCTGCTATAGGAACGCCTTCACGTCTGCATAATCCAAGAAATCAGTCCTAGCCCCTGTCCAAACAAGGCGCAAGTAACTCACTCGGCAATCATATGCTGAACGTAGTAGATGAGACCGTATCCAGTGGCTTCGGGACGGATGAGGGAGCCCTGCACGGACCATGTAAGGGGCATTCATACAGACACTGAATATACCATCGACGTACACCCCAGTCAAGGCCTTTGCCTGTGAGAACTCCGCTGAATTCGTTGCGGTATCGCTTGTAAGCTCCGAACCTGAAGTATAATCAATCAGTAATCATACTTGAGGCTCGATCATTCGGATGAGTCGCACATGTATCCGATTTCGCGGCCTGAGGAAGCGAGATGGTCAGTAAGTCGGGTTCGGTGCAAGGATGCATTTGTACATTACCTCCAACTCCAATATCGCCGGCTGGCACGTCTGTATTGGCCCCAATGTGTCTCGATAACTCGCGCATGAACGAATCGCAGAACTTCCGGCTGGATTGAGAATCGATAAGCAGGGCTTTATTTTGACTGTAGTACGAGGCTTACATTTCGTTATCGCTTCTTCCCTTTGGATCGAAATCTGAACCACCTGTTGAACCATCCGTTAGCCAACAAGTCTTATGTCTGCGGACAGCATCTTTCCTTTTCCTCCGCCCATCATAAGGCCAGTAAGGGCATTTTTGAAGACTTGCTCGAAGCCCAAGAACTTGAGAATGCTGAGATTGACAGTTGGGTGGAATCGAAGACCTCCTTTGTATCTGAAAGTGCGTGACGGTCGGCTTCTGCAAGATTTACGCGTCCACAATCATTCGACTTACGGTCCCAAGCACGAGCTGAACTCGACTCTGAAGCCAGTGTTCACTTGACATTTGCCCTACAGAAGATCGCGATGAGTAGGTGTTTGAGAAATGCGGTGAGCAAAACCAACAGAGTCATCTTCCCAGGTAACTCTGAATGTAATGATGCGTTCAGGGATCTGAGCAATCTCGAAAGCTCTCTTGTACTCCGGGGACTTTTCGAAGAGATCTTGCAAGGAGGATTCAATCTGTTAGAGGTTGGAAGAGGCATAAGTCAGGGAGCTTCATCATTTATGTGGATGTCTTGCGGACCTCGTGAACGGCTTGCTGGAACTCTGCGACAGAAGCATAAGCCAATCTTCCCAGATCTTTCTTCGAAAGCGAGATTGCATACCGGGCTCTACGATGGGTGCCATGATTGCTGTCTAGTGAGTGGTCTTTAGCTTGCTGTTTTATGTTATGTGTTAGCGAGAACCTCCAGCTTCTTCGCTCGTCTATCATATCCATTCATTCACTCATTTTCGGTTGACACCGGAAATCCGTCAGTGGCGAATCAAGCCAGTGATAAGAGCACTGATAAGCGTTTGACGGCTGACACAACGGTCGAGGGAGCTTCGGACGAAAACCAGAGCGACGATGGGAGCAGTCTACATGTTGGGGACGCAGCTTGCACCTTCTGAGAGCAGAAACAGCCTTATCAGCAGACGTAATCTTGCCAAACGGCGCAGCGGAAAGAACCGCCCAGACTGGCGGGTGGTCCGCTACATACAGGCAGCAGTGTACCGTACCAACATCAGCGGCGGAAGTCGCGCAACAAACATCCGACACCGACCTAGATGGAAACGAGACTCTGACGCGACTATGGACTGGCTCTCCCTGGCCTTTCAAGCTGTGCGGTGCCCTCAAATTGTCACGACGATCTCGAAGAAAGCTCAGTTGAGCTGGGCCCGTCAACTTGCCATGATCCGATGCCATCGTTTTGAGGAGATCTGACAGTCTTTGAGGATGGCCTGGAATACAACAAAACACAAGCGATCGTATATGAATATGCAGATAGCGGTACAACAGCAAATTACCTGTGTGCAGGATGGACGATAGCATCATGACCTGACCACTGGACGGGGGGTATCTGGAAGGGGCGGAGCTTGTCCAAGCGCAGGATGAGTGCCTTGGGACTTGCTCCAATGAGCACGATCTGCGCGCTCCAGCACCTGCTCCGCATGGATCTGATCTTGGGCTGGACCCGCACCATGACCGCGTCTTCAGTCAAGATTAGGTCAAAATCAGCTTTCCCTGAATCCATCGCAGGTGCTGACTCACGCTGTAGCACGTTCTACCATAAACTCTTCGAAGAGCAAAGCATTACGGGAATTGGGTTTGTATGCCTGTATATTTGCGCCCTTACAGATAAGCAACGACTCCAAGTATAAACAAGTCTCAAGTGACTCACAGCCATGACAACATCTCCTAGGATGGGGACGAGTCCCATACCAGCGGCCAGCATAGTGCTGCGTGGAAATAAATCAGCTCGTATTCAGCGATCGGAGGAGCTCTCCATACTTGAGCTGCATCTTATGAATGAGGAGTGCGGGCTAGAGAAGCATGCATCTTCAGCCATGGAGAAAAACTTGGGAATGACGGCTTGCACGAACCACATCTCCCTTCTTGGCTTGCTTGATGATGAGGTTGTAACCGAAGAGGACGTTCGCAATATCACCAGCGAAAGGGATGAGACCTTGAGAAGAATGGGGAACATGTTATAAACAGCCGTTGACATGTACCAAATGCGAAGAGGAAAGCCGAACCAAGGAAAAACGTCCATCCAACTCTGAAGCCGCATAGACTTATGCCTTTGTCAAGGTAATGGGCTCTTCTACGGATCTTCTTGAGCAGCTTCTCCTCAGCGGGCGTGAGTCCAGTTGGCATGGCCCGTTTCCGTTGGCGAGTTCGCCCAGACTGGTCTACATAGGTCTCGTAATGCGGGCTGGGAGTTTCATACTGCTGCGCTTGCTTGCTGTATCCAGCAGGATGTCAGTTGAAGGCGTTTGCTTGCTTCGCGGCGTCAAGCGTACCCGGCCACCTTCTTGAGCACGCCCTGCAGATGGATACCCTCAGCATTGCAGGCGTAGTCACTGTCGCGGGCTTCGGCTCACCGTCGCTATTTTGCTGGCCATCTCTGTCACCGATTGCTCGTGAGTTGCGACAAAGACAAGAAATGACAAATTCCTGACGTAAGGCAAAGCTGAATGTCTTATTGCAAGAGTTTGGCTTCTGAACATTCATTACTACTGCAATTGGGAGTTGTGACTAGCGACTATTGATACACAAAAGATCTTCGTCGAGCAAAGAGACCATATTTATGACCAAGGTTTCTCTCTCTCCACTGCTTCTATTGACGATGAGCTATCACATCCGCTGCAATTCGTGCGACATCAATCTGCTGTGAAATACGCTCTACATGGGCGGTGTGAAGCCTGCTGCAGCCTGGGCTTGCGCCTCCGCCTCATCCATTGTAGACGACTCTAGCTGGATACCAATACCAAACTTGGACGAATTCTGATAAAACAGCAGAACTTGAGTCTCAATACCGCTGCCAATGTTATATATAACTCACCTTCCAGTGGTCAATTTCCCCAGCGACTAGGAAGGCGAAGGCGGGTGTGAAGCGCTGTTCAAGGAAGGCGCTGACTTTTCCAGTCGAGTCCAGCTGTGCTCTCAATGTTGCCAACCTGAAGTCATACTTGGCGGCCAGAGTTGCACTGGCTTTTCTTTCGCGAGGATTAGGGTGAGGGGCTAGCGTGAGTTCTGCTCCAGCCTCTACCTTGTCTGATAGCCGTTGCCAGTAGGTTCCTTGCAGGACTCCTTGTCCGCCTAGAAGTTGGGCTGTTGCGATCCAGTCCTTGTCCTGGCCTCCTACGTATTTTGCCATGTAAGACATATTCGCTTCCTCCATGTCTGGCGTGGGTCGCTGCCAAATGACTTCCGTACCGACAGCCAACCGCTTGGTGAGTGATTGCAGGTAGGAAGCCATGAAGACGCCCGTTCCTTCTGTGACGCCCGGGTTGTAGGCTTTGAAATTCAAGGAATAGTCAGGTCCCGCGCGATCGTGTTCGAGCTGAATCATGCTAGGGGCAGTAGGTGATGGTTGAATCTGTCGTTCGCGAACTCAGTCTGTTTAGCACGCTGCGAAGCGCAAGTGCAGGTCTACTCACGTTGGCTTGGATTTTGGTAGTATCGCTAGCAGACCATCCATAGTTAAAGCGTCCGTTCACTGCGCCTTCATGATCTACTCCTCCTTGCATGAAGACCTATCACAAGTAGCGAAATTAGCTGCCTGCATATCGATCTTGCTCGGGCTGCCCTACCTTCGACGTAGCGTACAGGGCGCCAAAGTTGTATGTTCCAGCACCTCCAGCCATAGCGGGCCCACCCATAGGATTCGCCTGGCTAGCTCCGAGCGTGAAAGAGTGCGTTACTTGGAACGCCGGATTCATGTTCAGACTCTTGCTCAAGTCGGCTCTTGCTCCATCGAAGATATAGTTGTTGAGATGTACATCTGATTAAGTAGAGGTAAGCCATGCATTCATTCCGAAAGCGTCCCATCAGGTAACGTGGATCGCCATTTTTTCGACTTTCTGTCGTTACCGCTTACTTTTCGCTTCCCGCCCAAGCTGGTCAACTTGACCAGGGTAAGGCAAGTCTAGACGTTCCCTCCATGCATCGAAGCGAGCTGTCGCCTTGTTGAGCGGGCTCAGCGCTGGCGCCAAAAAAGAGTAAATCGAGTTTGCCGTAGAATCGACGAAGCCTGGCTTTGTTTGCAGACTAGGCGGCACATAGTCGTCGCTCAAGTAGACCTCCTTGCTGTTGCCAGTCGGGATAGCTGCCATCTTGTTGCTGATAGAATTGGGCAAAAGGAACAGGCAAGGGAGCTTGACAACATGCGGCTCAAGCAGGCATATAACCGTGGAATAGATTGACATATGTATACTATCGTACTGAAATTGCAGGATCTATGAGAAAGCTTACAAACCGGAAACGAAGAGCGTGCAGGCAGAGTCCATCTAGGACAACAAGTTGAAACGTAAGATTAGATGTAATGATATGTGAGCATGAATACGTGATACACAGTGCACTGAAATGATCCATTTAACGACTGAACAGACTGAAGAAGATCGTCTTGGCTTGGGCCAGGTAGGGCATGGACTGAGTGGCAGCAACTTGCAGAGAAAGGAAGAGCGGATCATCCTCTGTGTCCATGTTGGCTGGTGCAGCATAAAAGCCGCCCATGAGTACCAGATAGCTGTGTAAGGTACGTTAGCTGCTGAGAGTTGCCGTGCAGGTGGGGAGTACGCACCTCAAAACGAGAATGCTCCCTCGGTAGTAGTTGGCTCTTGCCTCAATGTACGTATAGGTGAGTAAGAATACCGAGAACATAATCGAAATAGCGTCCCACCGCGGGAAGACCAGTCTATGGAAATTACTCGAAGCATCAGCACGCATGTATGAGGCGCATACACGGCCTGACGACCTACGTGAAAGCTCTATGCAGCATAGACTCCTTGCCGATGCTGTAGTAGTACGTGAAAGCGATCATGGCCGGAATCTGGAGCAGGCAAACTTGAATCGCGTAGGCGGATCCTATCTCCATACTGAAGAGCCTGGTCAGCGAAGTGACAAGACGGGGTCATACACTTGTCCTTACCTTAAAGCGATGTTACCGTTCATTGCGAAAGAGATGGCGTTCATGAACTCGGTCGTGTTCGGCACCAAGGCGAACAAGGTGATTCCAAGGAATTTCTCGGGTATGCCGGAGCCATCGAGCACGACGTCAACCACATCAACCAGAATTTCTGCAGGTGCCCTTCCCTTAGTTCCGGTTTAGCTAAAGAAGGCTGATTGGACTCACCAGAAATGATAGCATATAGCGCTGTACATCCTAGAAGAACGGAGTATGACTTGAGCCGCGACCAGTTGGGCGCGTCATGACCTCCATGACCATCGGAATCTCCGGTATCGTGGCCTTTGCTAATCTCGCGTTCATGCATGTGGGAAGGCTGTCGCCTGAGAGTAGATTGTGGCTGGGAGGATGGGAGGTGCTGTTGAGAGTGGAAGACAGACGCTGTCGCGGCAACCACCTCAAATGCGCGATTGACCTCTTCGGCCGTCATGCCAGCAGGCAATTGCATTGGGCCATCCAGATGGCCATCCTGGGGTGTTTTCTGTCCGAGATTCGTAGAGCTGCGCTGATAGGGAGCAGGAGTCCCGATAGGAGTACTCATGCTAGCCGTAGAGCGCTGGTTGAAATGTCCGTGCTGTTGTATCGAGGTGTCTCCTGATTGCGATCCCAAGTGTGAATGGCGTTGCTTGGGCATGAGTTGACTGACCTCTCTTTGTAGACGCTTGTACATTGAATTGCGATGAGGTAATTCGATACGACTGGTTGGCATTGCACTGTGCAGCGGACCGCCTGCCGTGTGTGGTGGAGCGGACGGTTGCTGATTCTGCCATATCTGCGAGGCATGTGTGCGCAACGAGAACCACAGTCCGATGAGGTATGACTGTCGCGTGATATCAGCTCATCAATCCTA
Organism: Erythrobasidium hasegawianum; assembly: GCA_001972285.1. Lineage (NCBI taxonomy): Eukaryota > Fungi > Basidiomycota > Cystobasidiomycetes > Erythrobasidiales > Erythrobasidiaceae > Erythrobasidium > Erythrobasidium hasegawianum. The sequence continues at coordinate 1,074,931 of BCII01000011.1, read as the reverse complement.
TGCATGCCTGAGACGGCTCAAAACTCACTAGAACGAGTAAGACAGCGCAGTAATAGCTCAAGCCCCTTACGTAGTCTTTGTAGAAAGTGTCATCGACAGGATCGACATGCTCATAGAAGCATCGGCCGCAGGTGAAATGATCCGGAACGTGCTTCTCCGGGGGGCACTGAGCACAGGTGAGCTGGAAGGTCCCGTAGATTTCGTAAAACAGAGTAGGTGTGAGAATGCCAATGATGGCCATGATGAGCATAGTGCTTGTCACTCCTGCAGACTTGGCGTTGAAGCGCTGCTCCTTCCTCCGTACTGCTCCTCCAATCATGGAGAGACCTGGCATGAGCAGAACACCTGCAAGCAAACTGCCTACTATACTGCCCTCCACCAGCTGACCTTTGCCTTGTGTAAGCGCAATACTGTAAAGGATAATTTCGATGATGGAGCCAAATGTTGCGTTGATAACTGCGCCCATTCCGATAGATGACTGGGCAGAGATGGATGCGACAGCCATACCAATGAAGTAGGAAAGGGGAATGACACTCAGGAGAGCGAGCACAAACATCATGGCTTGGCTAGAGATGAAGGCTAAAACACCGCCGATATGGTTATGCTCGACATACTTCTCAATGACGAAGAAGTCGAAGATGACGAATGCAATGATAGGCAGCAGATTGATGAAGACAATGTTGACTCCGTCAACTGTGTACTTGTAGTACTTGAGGCCGACTGCTTTGTACGTGCAGAGTATGATTGTTGAATTCGGCCCGATCAGTCTTCCCATGTTTCGGGACTTTTCGTAGGTCTTCTTCGAATGTCTAGGTGCCGGCTGCCCAGCTTCAAGATAAGGGAGCGAAGCTGAAGTATTGCTAGCATCGCCGCTGCTGAGATTGTTGTTGCCCGAGTAGTACGGAGAGGGCGAGCGGAAATGCAGAGCGAGTGGTTCTTGTCCGAGGTTGCGGATGAGAATCCAGAGCAGCTTCGCCATGGGCACAGAGAACACAAATCCAAAGTTCAGGATGCAGACGAGCAGAAGGATAGGAGCGACTAGGACGTAGAAGACAGCCCAATAGCACAATCTACCCAAAGCACGGACACGGAATTGCGATTGACTGTGATCACTGCTGCCCGATGATGTCCTGATGTGCTTGCCAGCGAGATCTGGGCTGTTCTCTGCTACTTCGGTTTCGGAGCCAGAGGAGAGTGGTTGATTATCAGGATTGTCATTGCTTCCGTAGCCTGGCTTGTTGTGATTACCAAGTAGCGCTGTCCTCTCCGAGTCTTGTGCGCCAGTCGTGTCAGAAGCGTAACTGACTGACCTCTTGTTCACTCTGTCGGGGGTGAGCAATGAAGTATCGCCGTAAGATGTTCTTATGGCTGTAGGAGGGGCCGAACTTGGACCTTGTACGCTGAGCAGATCTCTTGATGCGATATGCTTGATCGTACCGGTGCTGCCGACTGAGCGGCCACTAGAGCGACCCCAAGTACTGCCTGCATTTTCGATGTCTGGCCTTTGCTGTTGTCGTTGCGGAACACGATCATTCTCATCTTCGAAAGCCGTCTCGTCGCCATCGCCATTGTCTGTCTCCTCATCCCATCCTTTGACGTACTCTTCTGCGCCGCTCTCGTCAACTCTCTCCACATATTTGCCAAACGGCCAGAATATGTAAGCAGCCAGTTCCCACATGACACGTCCATACTTCGCTCCGCCGAATGGCACTACAGCCAAGACCGCGGCTGCCAGAACGAAAATGAAAGACATCCACCAGCCGAAGAGCAGGGTCCAGGCGATGTTGCCAGGTAGGAGATGCCATTCAGCTGCAGATGATGGCGTAGAATGAAGGTCTTCCTCAACGTATCGAGTGACAGAACGGTTCTTCTTGTAAAGAGCAGGCTTCCAGATCGGCAAACCGAATGGATGTTCGATGTTGATCGCATCTTGTCGGTCTTTGAGAGTGTACTCGACATCCTCATTAGAATCCTCTTCATCCTCCTCCTCTTCCTCTTCCTCCTCATCTGGCTCGCCAGCTTCCTCGTCGTCATTCTCGTTCGCAAGAGCGGCCGTTCGATTATCGGCATCCTCCAAGCCTCCATCCTCTCGTGCACTCCTCGCTACCTCGTCTCTCCAGGCTGCACTGGCATCGTCTTTGCCCTCAAGATCGGGCACACGATCGTTCTCTTCCGCTCGTTCAGCGTCCCTTTCTGCCTCGCTGAAGACGTCGCTTGGGGCATATGAGACGTTCCTAGACTGCGGACCAGGAAAGAAACCCTGAACGTCTCTAGGGAAGAATGGTGATTGGGGCGTAACGGCCGACAGCGAACGGTATTGCGGGACAGCTGTCTGTGGTTGCGAAGGAGGTGGAGGCCATTGTGGACTATAAGGAACAGCAGTGGAACCGCTAGGCTCTCTTGACAGAATTTGGCTTCTAGATTGGTTGCCTTGCGAAAGCACCGTTGGATCAGTGCTTCGTCGGCTCAGCGACGGCCGATCTTCATAGCTGGTACTGCTTAGTGGAAGATCAGAAGAGACAGATTCTCTATGACCGCTCGGAACAGCAGTATTAGGCTGCGTTGCAGCATACTTTTGAGTCCTTGCAGCTTGACGGCCTTGATCTTTCTTCACTTCATCATCCCGTCTCTTTCGCTCGCGTTTCTCAGCAGCCTTCTTCTCGCGCTTCCTTTCGCGGGCTCTTCTGCGGACAAGCTCTTCTCCGCGATCTCTTCTTTCCACAGCATCGTCGTCCATATCTGCGTTCTTTGCACTCAGGACAGGTAGTACATTCACTGAGTCATCTGGATCCTTGGGTATTCCAGTCTTCTTGGGTTTTCCTACACTATCGTCGTTATCTGAACTGCTCGTATCGCTCCTCATCTGACTGCGACTTCTTGCGCGAAGCATTTTGCCCTTATTACCGGCCAACATGGCCACAGAAGGCGGTCTTAGCTGCCCTGGGGCACCAGGTCGCACAAGCCTGCTTCCCGTGACGCTCGTGTTGGCGTGTAAGAGAGGTGCTCGAGTTTGGCGTAGATTCTGTTGGGACTGCTGCTGTTGCTGCTTCTGCGAGTTGTAGGCTTGACTTTCTTCGTCACCAGAGAAGAGACTATCCGCATCTGTGAAATGTCCAGTAGCAGTCGCAGGTGTGCCTGATGTATTTGTGCTCGCGCCCACGTTGATGCCTTCGGAGAAGGTTAGACTACGCGATGTGGATGGTCTACTCTGATGGCCCATTCCAGCTGGAACCCTTGAGGTACTGGTGCTCTTTGAGTGCGAAGGGAAAGCAGCAGAAGGCGCCTGCGATGATTGAGCGGGATGCGCTGTAGTAACATCGGTTGCCGCTTCCGCCGGTCTGAGCGTGCTGCTTAGATCGGGCGAGCTGATGACTGAAGCTGATGTATTTGCAGTCATGAAAGAGGACGCAACCGACTGCGTTCTTGGTGCGCGACCTCTGCCCAAGTCGGCCTGCTCCTGAATAGGTGCTGGATCGCGCGTCGTGTTGGCTGCTGTCGCGGCTCCTCCAGTCGGTGTAGATGCAAGAGACTCTTCATCTTCGTTCTCGCGTATGTTTGCACCTGGAATATCGACGTTTTGGGCTCCTTGGGCGGCCATTCTGGCACCCTTTGTTGCCAGTCCAGCGAGGATCCGGAGCTCAAGCTGGGCTCAAGGCTTCTTTGACGCCGTTTCGCGATGCTGTGTGTGAACAGACTGTCTAACTTGATGTGAATTGCATTTGATGTCGGTTGGCCTTGCGTAAAAGGCGCGTCTAATATAAAGTGTCCCTTGGATCTGAGTCTATTCGAGCTTGAAATCTGCAAAAGACCAAATGTGCATCTGCTTCTACACGCTGCAAGATCCTCGTTATGCTCTGGTTCTCGCTACAAACAGAGATGAGTTCCTGCAGAGACCGGCTACGGCTGCCCACTTCTGGCCGACCAAAAATGATGACAGTCTAGTTGGCCCAATTCTCGCTGGAAAAGATCTCACAGGCGGAGGCACATGGTGTGGAATCAACACCAAGACGGGCAACTTTGGCCTGCTCACCAACGTTCGCGAGGAAGTGACGGGCAAGACCCTCCGAAGCAGAGGAAAGCTCGTATCAGACTGGCTTGCAGACGAAGATGGCACTATACACTCTCATATCGATGATTTGAGCAGGTCTATGATGGACTATGCCGGCTACAACCTCCTCCTCGGGCGCGTACCATCGCCCAATTTATCAGCTTCGCACTCTGTCGATACTGCTGTTCAAATGGGCTTTCTAAGCAATCGCAGTCAGGCTGTAGAGGTGCATGGCCCGGAAACGACCGAGCCTGCGACAAGTCATGATCATAGCACGGAATGTGTGCGCAATTTGGAAGATGCGCACGGCCACGGCGTCCTCAGTAACGGCGCCTTGGTATGCGGATCTTCCATGACTTCTGTGAACTATGCTTGGCCAAAAATGGACATCGGACGACAAGCTTTTGCGACTGTTCTAAAGCGGCATAACACGGATTATCGGTCTACACAGGCAACAGACGGAGATAATGAAGCCACTACAAGCAGCAAGAATCGACTTATCCATGCTCTATTGGATTCGGTGCTATCGTGAGACCATTTCCCTGGTCTTTGAAGTGTCGTCAGCTGATATAGGGTTATCACAAGTCTGGCAGCTACCGAAGTCAAGAATAAGGAGGACGTCCGCTCAAGCGTACTTGTTACCCCTTTCGAACTCAAAATGTCTTCCCATGCAAACCCTCCTGCTGCCTTATCAAACAGCTGGTACGCAACGCGGGCGCAGACTGTCATCCTCGTCGATAGGCAGACAGGCCAACGGACGTACGTGGAAAGATTGGCGTACTACCTTGAAGACGACGGAGCCGTTGCATGGAGCGGAGAGAAGCACGTCTGGGAATTTTGAACTTCCCTCTGCGCTCCAACTACCCGCACTCGCAATGCAATGTCAACAGTGGCCATGCCATGAGACTCTCTCCGAATGCTGGACGCCGCTACTCGCTTCGAGTTACTGCCAATGACGAGGACATCTTGTCGAAGTCGTCTGTTAGAACAGCACCGGGAATGCCACATCTGCCAAAATGCGCCGGCTACAGACTTCCTTGGTCGACCGTAGTAGCTGCGTCAGCACAAGAAGGAAAGACAAGGCGCGCAAGGTCAGCGTCTAGCTCGTGTATGATCCAATCGCCCGCCTACGACATTCAACTTCAGAAGCGCTGCAAGCTCTGTACAGCATCCTGTTGTCATCGAGATATGTTCGCGTTGTCAGAGTACTCACAGTTCTCGCTATGCTTGCTACCTTGATCATCCGCGGAGCATGGACCCGCAAACTGGTAAAGATCTACAGCCTATGCTGTTTTAGCTCATCTCGCGCACCTTATCCACTATTCGCGTAGACATCTTACGAATGCGCTCGAGCGTTGCACAGCGATGAAAGCAGTGAACGGTCTCCGGCAAGCGACGCTTACAGGCCTGCTCGAGAGCCTTGAAGATATCCCAGCAGTGGTCGTCGACAACAAGGCCTACAGCTTTGCCTATACGAATACCGCATTCGAGCAAGTCTGCAAGCCTGAACAACACCAAGACTTCCTAAAGACCGTTCGCAAAGCAGAGATTCATGAGTTTGCTGGAGCAGCGTCCGCTGTAGGCGAAGAAGCATCGGGAAACCAGTCGGGAAGGCACCCTGAGAGCAGGCAAAGCTGTACCTCGGTACAATGGGAAGGTCAGCGCATACGCATAGCTTGGGAAGAAAGCATCGAAGGCGATCCGGGAAATGAGCATTCTTCGCATGGTAGGTTGCGTGCCAAGCGTCCCATTGATCCTCAGCTGAAAGAAGAACCCTTCCATCCCTCTATGTACTCCGTTCGGCCGCCATACATTAGAAGCTACCCATGATCAGTCTGAGAAGACGTCAGATTGCTCAAGTCAGCCGGCGTACTTCTAAACGGCACAGCTTTCGGTGTTGGCTAACATGTGCTCTCCTGCTGTCGGAGAACAGGTGAAGCAGACACAGCTTTGGGTACGTCCGACGCCCATCGACGCGAAGCCTGCTTGACGGTAGCAGAACTGAATCAGTCTTTTCATCAATACAACTACAGTATACTTTCCGCTTCTTGGCGAGAAGAGCGATGAAGTGGTCACTGCCAAGTCTAGCCCCATGGATCAAGGCCTCGATCAGAACAGTGAGCTGGACGCTCAGCTAGAGCGCAGTGTCTGGCAATGTCTCCTTACGGTTAGTTGAAGTTCTTGAGATGAGGCTCATGTAGCGAGTGATTGTACTGAAGCTCATCTTGCGGCCTTCGAACTCGTTTACATTTCATGTTCTGAATGGAACCAGGAAATACCAGCCGCATGTCTTGTCTTGGATACCTAGTAAGGTCACCCTAGTATTGAGCATGATACGTTCTAATGTTGCTGTTTCAGCGGGAAGATTCGCTTCTCCTCACGTACATTGGCAGAGATATTCCGCATACCAGATAACAGGAGTACTTGGGAGAATGTAGCGTCCCTTCCTGAAGGATGCACAGGATACTCGCAAAGCGGATCGGAGATGAGACCGCAAGATTACCCCTTATATCGGACCGTTCATCATCGTGAAATCGTCAGGGGAGCGGAGGGTGAGTGTCTAACAGCAATCACAGAGTTCCGCAATCTCACTAACTTATTCTACTTTTCGGCAGTGCGCATTAGACGCGCAGATGGTACTTACGGTGCCATCAGAACTACCAGTTCGCCTATGTTAGTCTGATGACGTTGCCTTGCGGCGCAAGCTGATATTTGCTCTCACGCCAGATACGACATGAACAGAGATGTCGTAGCATTGGTGGCAGTCATCGAAGACATCTCAAGTACCTGGGACGACAGGGAAGAACGAGAGAGACTACAGGCAGAACACACAGCAGCAGCTAGAGCTAATAGACTCAAAGACGATTTCATATCATCAGTATCGCACGAGCTTCGAACTGTGAGTACGCTGCACCATTGTTGATCTGTCCATAGCGCTAATTTACACAAATGACTAAAGCCAATAAGTATGCGCTTCTTTCGCCCTGGACGTTTTTGGAGTCAACACTGATATCAGCTTGTCGGCAGATGGATTACTTGGTCTTCAAGAATTAATAGCAATGGAAGATCGCCGCGAAGAGCGCGACTCGTATTTAGAACAAATGGGCACACTCACCGAACGGATCAAGGTCGTAGTCGACGATATATTAGCCGTGACATCCGAGGGTGGCTTCATGGATCCTGAAACCGCACCTCATAGTCTGGAGGACATGCTGCAGGAAGTTGTCGAAGGCCTGCAACATAGAGCCCGATCGCGCCGCATCAATATCCAAATACATCCTCCAGTGGAGCCCGATTTTCCTAGGGAGGTGCGTGGCCTGTCTATAATTTGAGAAGATTGATCGACGTACCAACCATGTTGCCTCTTTTGCAGATCCTGACAGATGCCCGCGAATGGAAGGGCGTGCTGCATAGGTACGTTGTCGCTACATGATCTGGCGTTTGTAAGGACGTTACCAATCGGGTCTCTCCAGGTTGCTGGACAATGCCATCAAGTTTTCGGAGCCTGGAAAATCTGTCTATATAAGTCTGGAGATACAGCAAGAGAACAGCAAGCATTACGTCGTTCTCCGGCTCCTCGACGAGGGCAAAGGAATGTCAAATACTCGTGACATATTCGACCCTTTCGCTCAGGGCGATAATTCTGTGTCCAAGACGAACTCAGGAGGGCTGGGTTCGTCATTTGAAAGGGTCAATCTTCTGCTGCTGAACAATGTCCACAGGTCTCGGTCTGAATTACGTCAACCAAGCCATGAAACGTTTAGGCGGGACTGTCGATGTTGCCAGCGAAATCGGGAAAGGCACAATCTTTTCGCTGTATTTCCCGTTGGCCCTGCCCCCGGCGGCTGCAAAGCCGGTCAGAGTCCCTCTATTGCAGCGTGATTCGCAAGCTTTGCTACGCAGGTCCGACAGCATATCTGAGGCTGCAGCCGAAACAAATAGACAACCAGACAATACAAAAGGTCTCCGCCGATCCGCAGAACAGCTAGAAGAGATGAAGAGCATGGCTTTGAAAGCTAGGGTCCTAGTAGTCGAGGATGATCCTGTCAATGCCAAAATTCTGCGGAGAGTCTTTGAAAAAGCTGGATACGATGTCTCTTGGGCGGAAGACGGCCTTAAAGGTTATCAAACGTACATAGAGCGGCCGTTTCACCTCATAATAGAGGACGTGATGATGCCAGTGTGAGTCAGCAGACTCGCATGCCCGATACCATTCTGACGTATACTCATAGAATGGACGGCATCGAGAGTACCCGAAAAATACGACAATGGGAAACCGAGAACCAGCGGCAGCCATGTTACATAGTTGGATTCACTGCTAGTTCTTCGAGGAGGGTTCAAGAGGACTGCATTGCAGCTGGTATGCAAATGGTGGTCACAAAGCCGTGCAGCGGGAAGAAACTGCTTGAGGCAATTTCGGGCTTCCTGTAGGTCTATATCGCACGATTAGCATCAGATGCATAGATATGTCGCAAGTATGTGTTGTCACAGTTGGCAATATAACCATATTACAAACTTCCATCGGACCCGTCGCCAGACTAAACATACGGACAACAAGAACCAATGATCATCTAGAGAGTCTAAAGCAAGTATGGAATATACACAATGCTCGAAGCCAACACTCGAATTGATTGGGGCGCCTACGGCCCGGCCACAAGATTTGGCCGTGAGATCAAGTCTCCCAGATATCTGCCTAATCACTCTCTGTGTCGCTCTCTCTCTTCGCGCCAGCCAACGAGTTGCTTAAGAACCTAACGGTACGCAAGCGCCGCCTCTCTTCTCTGTCCTTGAGCTGCTTCCGGGTCATCTTCTTCTTCTTGACCACGGGGATGGGGAGGCCATCAGCACCGAGTTCGCGTTCATCTCCAGAGTTGGCAGCAGAGCCAGGTGCACTTCCAGCTGGACTGTTCGCCTTGCTAGCATTGCGGCTGGCCAACCGACTGGTGGCGCGGGAACCTGGCTTCTCTTCGAAAGCCTCGTCAACGATGGCAGCTTTGCCTTTGTGAGTGAGACGACCAGCATCTACGTTCCATATTTCGGGGCAGAGAGCGCCAACAAATTCCTGCGGCCGGCAAGTCAGCACAATGTAAGACGGCGGATAGGCCGAGGGCTTACTTGATTATGGGAAATGCAGACGAAAGCACCTCCCCAGTTCCGGATAGCTACTGCCAATCCTCCAAGAGCATCACGATCTAGCCAAACGAAGGATTAGCGGGAGGCATCCGAAGTGCGAACGACGAAACTTACCCAAGAAATTGGTGGGCTCATCGAGGATGAGAACTTGAGGCTTAGCCCATAGTGCTGCTGCCAGAACTACCTTGACCTTCTGTCCGCCGGAAAGACCCTTGATCTCGTTGTACTGGGCAATATCTCCGTCAAGACCCAAATCGGTGAGGGCTTCTCTGACAAGCTTGAGAGACAGCTCTCGAGATCCAGATCCTTCTCTTGAGGCTTCGAAGTCATCGAATTGCTGAACCAGCTTCGAGAAACCGAGTTCGATCAGACGCTCTCTTGGCACCCAGACGTTATGTTTGTGCTCCATGTTTCGCCACTTGACTTCGTATGAGAAGGACTTCTTCAACTTTTGACGCCCAATGAGCTGTTCAACATATCGCTTTTCGCCAGTCTTGGCTTCAATGGGAGTTTCGAGCAATTTCTTGTCGGCCTCACTGAGGATACGAGTCGCTTTCTGCGTGATCTCTCTATCGTGCCCGTCTTGGTATCTCCACTGGATGTATTGGCATGCGGTCTCCTCAAGATGTTGCTCCAAATGTGCGAACGCGTGTTGTGCAACGTAAGCGACACGCAGGTTGGGGTGCTTTTCGACCTTTCCAGTATCGGGAACAGTATCACCTGTCAAGAGTTTGATCAGGGTAGATTTACCGGCACCGTTCTAAGATAGCAAATTAGCGCGAGGTGATTGGACACGACCTGGACAAACTTACAGGTCCGACGACACCGACTCGGGATGAAAGCGTGATAGCACAAGAAGCATCGTAAAGGGATGGTTTGGGAGCGTTGGGATAGGTGAATGTGCAGTTGGTCATCTTCAGGATGGCTCGAGTGGTAGATCGGACACCCATGAGAAGACCAGGAGGAGGGAAGCTGAAGGAGACGACAGAAGCAGACAGCGTGTAGTAGGATTTTGCGGCTGGATGCTTCTCTACGAATTTGGCGAGGTTGCCTCGGTAGTAGACTAGGCGCTTCTTCTCGTAATGCATGATGTCGGTGCAGATGTTGTCGAGGAACCCGCTGTCGTGCGAGACAACGAGGACAGTGACATCCTTCTGAGCGGTCAGGTAGCCCTCGAGCCATGCAATAGACATGGTGTCCAAGTGATTGGTAGGTTCGTCCAAGAGAAGCAGATCGGCTCGGCAAATGATAGCACGGGCCAGAGCCAAACGCATCTTCCATCCGCCAGAGAGAGCAGTAACCGGTGTCTGCTGTCGTGCCTCATCAAAACCGCATTCGGCGAGGATTTGCTGAACCTTCTCGGGTGTCGCGCCGGCTGCTTTAATATGGCTATCTTTGTTCAAGAAGCCAATGCAGGTACTGTCATCCTCTGCGCCATCGATATCGTGCTCGACGTAGAAGGTCGTAAGGTTCTCAGGCCAGTTCTCGATTTGATGACGGTTGATAGCCTTAAGCAGGGTCGATTTACCAGCACCGTTCGCACCGCAGACACCATATCGATGTCCACGACGGAGCTTAAGAATTGTGTTGTTGAGGAGCAATAGACCTCCATAAGCCAAGGAGAACTCGAGGTTGGTGATCAGTTCTCCTTCACCGTCATCCTCCTCATCTGCATCACGAGCGAAACGTTGTCTGTCGACGTCTAGCCAGTATCGGAGGTTCTCCTTCACGATGCTTTGGGCAGCAGCCTCGTCAACGAACCTGGCGAGGTAAGGTCCGACGTATGTCTTCTGCCAAGTTGGCTCGTCAAAGTCGCGCTTCTTGACCAGCGCAGCGATACCATAGGCTACGTATCGTAGCGAGACCTGCATAAAAGCATCTGGCTGGATGCCGCCGTTCATCTTGGCAGAGAGCTTGCTGAGCTCTGTCAAAGCTAGCTGTTCATCGTGAGCGCCAGCTTGGGCAACCTCTCCTTCTTTGGCAAGCTCCTTTTCTGCTCCTTCCATTGAGTTCTCACAAGATTGCTTTGCTTCGGTAGCGAAGGCTCGGATCTCTGGGAAAGCAGCACCTTCTGCGATTCTGGTTACACCAGGTAGAAGAAGGGGAGCATACTGGGCAGCCAATTCCGCGGATCGAACGAGCTTGAAAAGATTGGAGATAAGGATGACGCTTTGTCGCTGGACTGTAGTGGAACGCTCGCTAAGTGCGCGGGCCAGCAGAGGGACAAGAACAGCCAAGGTAGGTCTGTCGACATCGCGAACCCAAACGTTTGCAGATAGCTTCTTGACACCTTCAGCAAGTTGATCAGGTCGGGCCATACATTGAACGAGGAGAGGCACGAATGGAATGACATCTGGATTTGTCATGACGGAGCAGAATTTTTCGGCACACTTGATGGCGGCGATTGAGACCTGAGTATGTCACAAGTATGTCAGATATCTAAGATGTACATTGTCGTCATGCGCCACTCACATCGGACTTGGAGTCTCGCATTTGTTGTTCCAGGCGCGGGATGTATTCGCCCAGTCTGTCGGCGACCACGTCTTTTGCTGTCGCAGGGAACTTGCTGAGAAGCTCCAATGCTCCGACCTTTGTTCTCCATTTGACAGTAGGCTGCTCCATAGCCTCGAAAAGTGCATCGATAAACTTAGGGGCATATTCGGCGGGTGGCAGCTGAACGAGCTGCTTTCCAGCCTTCGCTGCTGCATCTTTTACTACTTCTGCTTTGCCTTGCTCGGCGTACCGCTCCAAGATGGTGGGGAGGAATGCGAGAAAGTAAGGTTCAGCACCTTTGGCGCCTCCGACACGCCTGAAGAGCTCTTCAAAAGCGACCATAGAGCTTTCACGCTCGTAACCGCTCTTTGCATTCTTTGAAGCTCGAATAAGGTCGGCGGAAATTTCTGCTTCTTCAAGCGATCGCAGGCCGTGCTGCTGAACATACTCGGCAAGCTCAGCAGCCGCAGCGGAGCAGGCTACAGCATCAGGAGCGCCATAGAGTTTCTGTAGGATAGCGGTAGCTGGAAGGGAGCCGTTCATTACGCCGTTTGTATTGACCGCGACGGGCGACATGTGCCAACGTTTTCAACCAAAAGAAGAGCGATTTTCCTTTCGCGATGTGTTGACCCAAGCAGAACCAGAGTGTTAGGTATAAGAAAAGTGCTCAAACAGAATCGCTTTGAAGGCGAAACTTGAAAGGAAAAGGGTAAAGCTCGGATTGTTGAATCAGCCCCTTGAAAACTCAAGGAAGGCTTGGGCACGTGCAACCGGTAATTGGCATTCAAGGCATCGAATTTGTACAACGACAGTGTACATATCACATGAGCTCGTCAATCCTCGTCCGGCCCAACTAGTTGGGACAGCCGCTCGGCTGCTTGTTGGGCTGAGATGGAATAAGGTCTTAGCTTGACTTGCAAGGGTATCTGAATAGTCGAGCTTACCCAGCTCCCAGCGTTTATCTTCCTGGAGTATTTGAAGAACAGCATCGCAAACTTCAAGGCTACTCTGATAGTTCGCGGGTCCAATCACATTTGGCGTAGATGCACAGATCTGGTTTTCATGGTCAGCCAGCATTATCACATCAGATAATGTCGTCATCGCACCTCATCAAGATACGTCACCCATTCTTGCGGCATCTCGTCTTCGCCAGGACGCGTTGCACCTTTAGTCAGACTGGCGGTTGTACTGTATGCATACAAGCAGAGGGCAGCAATGTATAGGCACCAGTCTTGGTAGGACTGTCTGACGACTCCGTCTTTGATAGGCTGTCGATGAAGCAGACCAGAACGTAGAAAGTATGAAGAATGCCAGGCCGCCTCTTTGCCTGAAGTTCCGCTCCAGCTAATAATCCGCCGTCTTGCAGCTTCCAGCTCATATGGCGTCTGTCAAACAGGATTATAAGCTCGAGGTACGCTTTCTCGTTCCTGTCAAGCCTCAACTTACAATCTGTGTGCCAGAGTGTATGAGCTCGCCGGCGAACACCTGCAAATCCTGCACATCAATAGAAAGAGTGACGTGTGCCATTGCGTAGACGTTGATAGAGTTTCTGAGAAGCTGTGCGCCGAAAGTAGCTGGAGCGCTCTTCAAGGCGATGTCTAGTCGGGTCTTCCAGCAATTATACGCTGAGGACTGTGTTCATACAGTCAATCTCATTCGCTCGGCTCACTTTCACTTTAGCAGATACTGACCAAGGTCAACCTCCACTCTTTGACGAGCCCGTCCGGATGGGTAGACAGTCCAAGAAGAAAGTTCTCCCTCCATTGCATGTCAGAAGCCACAGAGATCAAGCCATGCAAGCAGATCACTCTTGCCAGAGGACTGATGTCTGGGTTGCTCAAGCCTGGCATGAGGAATGCTTTGATAGTAGGTAGAAAGTATGGCGGCTGCGGGGCCGTAGAGTAGAGTCGATGCCATTCAGAGCCACTGCCTGCATGCCATTCGTTCTCGTTGGATGGTAGGGTAAGGTTGATCTGGAATGCAGATAAGGTCGCAATCTGCCGAAATAAAGTCGAGCAGACGACTATAAAGCCCATGATATCAATATGCATAATTTGTAGCGGTGAACGCAAGGCTTACTGTCAAATTGAAAGGCCATGAAGGCAGCTCTAGATAGACGAAAGTCAATTGGCGGTCAGCTTTCCCAATCTATTCACAGCACACACCTTCGAAATGCTTCTGCATCCCTCCAGGCAAGCCAACGCGTTTGCAAAGGTGCATCATCAGGTACTAGGGGTGAATTAGCGGTCTGTGAGGACGTAATCTGTCCGACTTGACAGCGCACCTGAGTCAACATAGTTATTGAATACTCCACTGCGCTTGCATAGGGTTATAAAAGATGGGTATAGTATGTGCGCCTGTTGAGACTAGTCAGCTATCGCTTTGAGCGTAGAAAGTCGGGGGAAGGCTACCATTTCGAACGAGTCGAGGTTAGACATGATCTTGCCGTATAAGTTCAGAAGAAGGCACGCTTGAATGGTCTGTATATCCGCTCGCGGTCTAAAAATCGCCTTAGTAACAGCTGAGCCATCCTCAGACATCAGACATACCTAAAATCGGCCGACTGGTCATGGCAGGTGTCAGGCTAGCCAAGTAAGTCCAGATAGACCGCTTACTGTTATCAATGTTTGCATGGCTATCTTGTAGATATGGCCAGATAGCTCATGGGCGTCTTTATCTGTATAATAGCATCCAATGACCACCAGAGCAGCTAAAAGAGTAGGCTTGCATCGATCGGGTCTGTGGAAGCCGATATCACATATATTAGTCGAAAAATCGTAGGCTTGGGATCAAACCCTCTTACTCGAACGTTGCTCTGTGAATGAGCGAATAGTGTCCGAAGTCCCATTCGAAGAATCGAGCAAGATAGTTGTCGAGATGTGATTGATCGAACAGCGAATTTTGAGCGAGATTCGGGATCGCCTGAAATTCTGTTTTAGCGCGATGTACCGGAGAACACATTACAATACACTCACTGTCAGATAGTCAATGAGAGCTGCGCGACTGCCAGGAGTAATGCGCGGTATCCAAAGATGTGGCAGCTGAGCCACAACGGACAATGGCGGGTCTGGGGAAGTGACCAGACCTTCGAAGCTCTTGACACGGTCTGGAAGGCTGGAGTTCCCACTTCGGAAAGAATAGGGAAGCGATTGACTTCTCATTCGATTCTCAATTTGTTGCGGGTCATGTATCATGGCGAATTGTTCTTTGAAGGTGTTATCTTGATTGAAGAGCCAACTCGTCTCAAAATTCGATAGGAGTACATTGTCCATGTCGAAGTCGTTGATAGAGATAGGCCCTGCTTGCAGTAAGGCCTGTTCCAACTCGCTAGGTCCTGTGGGCGCGCTGAGCAAGCGATCGACCGCGCTGCTGGCGTACCCTGCGCTTTCCGCGAAGCCCATAGTGTCTACATTTGAGTACTTGTTGGGATTCGTACTTTGTTGGGCGTTGCCGAGCGAGTAAAGATCAAGCAGAGCTGTCGCTGGAGATGTCGGTGTCTGAGAGCGAGTCCCTTGCGGCGCAAGAAGATTTGAAAGTCCTGTACGTGCAGCACAGCATCAGTCATTGCACTCGTTTGGTGTGGTAGAGCAACGTACGAGCATGATCATAATTGCCTTGGTGCGGAGCACCGTCTTCTGGCGGGACAGTCTGCGACGTTGAGGCGATTGATTGCCGGCGAGACATAGGATCAGCTAGGGTGGTAGGAGCTGATGCATGACCATTCTGCTGGCCTTCCGTGCCTTTCGGCTGGACCTTCTTCTTGACAGACGTTCCCTTGATCCTTCCTGGTTTGGGTTGAGGATCATGGCCATTGAGCTCGCGTTTGTCGTGCCTCTCAGCATGTCTCTTGAGAAGGTCGGCTGTCAAGGGAAAGTCGTAGTTCGTTGCCCGTCAGACAGGAATAGACGGCCTCTCGAAGGTTGGCTCTCGGATAGGCTTGCACTTACGCCTTACGAACGTGCGAGGACACCTGTCGCATCTGAAGATCTGCCCAGGCTCGTCTGTGAACGATCGTCAGTCTGTCGATCACCCGCTTGTTATCAAATGACCAACGATTCAGTTTATGCCTTCTGCAGCGCTCAGATACGTCTCAGCGAATGCGCAGTCAGCAGGTAGAAAGGAGGGAGGCATACGAGAGGTGGTCGCTCCTTGCGAACGATTTGGAACAGCCAGAGAAATCGCACGCGAAGATCCTGGGGCCATCGCCGGCCGTACTACTCTTTCGTTTTCGATGTCCGCCAGCAGCAGCAGGGAGCGTAGAGGTCGACTGGGCAGGTCCATCATGACTTTCCAAAGGATTTCCTGCTACCACCTCCATGGCGCAGCACCAAGAAACAACGATACATCGGTTATCGCGCTGAAGCGAAAATGCGCCTCTATTATCGTTGGCTCGCTTAACAAAGTCAAACTCGCGGAACAGGAGAGGGCGCAGTGAATGTGCACATGAGCTCGCTACATCTTCCGATGTACGATACATGCTGAGAATCAAGCATTCATGGGCGACTTTCTTTGCCGACGAGGATATACTTGGGGATCCTCAATCGAAAAGCAGCGCTGACGGGACCTCAGTCGAGATTGCGAGCATGCCAAATGATCTGGAGCAATCTTCTTCAGAGCTTTCAACCTGTGCCGAGAGTTCAAACCATCTTGCAAGGACCCCGATATGCGAGAACCGGGATGAAGTGTTAAGGTTTAGTTCTGAACATCTAAGGTTTAGTTCTGAACATACACAATGAACACATACATTCTACGCCTTCTTCTTCATCAGATACAAGTTGGTCTCGTACGGATATTCTGCGGGCGAGAGGTGTCTGGATGTCAGCGGAACTGCCTGGCCCATCCATTATCCACGCCCAAAGATGACTCACCAAAGATCCCTTGTTCTTCATCTATCCACTTCCTATCCTGACCTTCATTCAAGATGGCCACGACATTTCTGCCTATCTTGGCTTGTTCCTCGGCTGTTTGTGCAGTGATGTAGCTTTTTGACACGACTCTATCTATCACTCCTTGCTCAGTTGTAGGATGAATCACGCTGAAGTCGTGTCTTTCGAACGGCTCGAAGTCCTCCTACGAGCCAAAACCATTTTCAGCTAACTCGATGTGGACGAGCTGCTGACTGACTTTGTAGGTCTGTGTCTCATAGACTGCTTTCCACCAGTCAAGACGATATTGAGGCGTTCCTTGCTCGTATACTTCATACGCATCCCTGATCTTCCCTACCCATCTCGCAGTTTTCCGATCTTCCAGATTCCAGATGAAAGCAAGAGTACCGCCTGGTTTTAACACGCGAGAGAACTCTTTGATGCTTTCTTCATAGTTGGGGTGGGCCCAGTGGAAACATTGCGCGCCTATGATGTTGGATCAAGCCGGCTCTTAGCAAGCTTAGATGACGACTCTCTTGGCTCACGAACTCACCGACAATGATATCGGCACTCGCGTCCGACATTGGAATCTCTGCGAAACTGCCATCTACTACCCGTATAGTAGGTTTCTGGCCTTCACTGGTCTGAAGCGATGGCGCCTTATTGAAGCCTTCTCGCATGCCGGATGATGGTTCGACAGCTGTGATTCTTGTTACTTTGCTGCTTAGGTCTGGAGATTTGACGAGGCATTGCGTGAAGATGCCGGTTCCTGCTCCGCTGTAGAATTGCATACTTTCTTCAGGTTCAATCGCACGCGTGGTATACATATTGCGGCTTACACTTCTACAATCTCGCAGTCTGCTCTGTCAGGAAGCGTAGATAGCAATTTCGTAACAGCTTCTGCCGGATAGGTCGGTCTCGCGCGATGATACTTGCGGAAATTGGGCAGGATCAGCTTAGTACCGGTAGCTTGAAGCTGTCAATGTATATCCTCACAAGACCGCTTGCGCCAGAGACGGAGAAGGTGTTTGTCGCAAATGCATTGACAGCTCGCTTGGCAACGGCTTCCATGGCCAAAGACTTCAGAGATGGAGGAGAAGTCAAGAGTGCTTTGTTATCAAGCTTGTATATGTACTAGCTGAAGAGCAGGCTAGCCGGCCGCCAGGTATATGTTACGGCATAAAGTCAGGCCGGCAGCTGAGGCCTTGAGAGCTCTGACTTGAGTGTGACTTTTTGCACGGTCAGTCGTG
Organism: Erythrobasidium hasegawianum; assembly: GCA_001972285.1. Taxonomy (NCBI): domain Eukaryota; kingdom Fungi; phylum Basidiomycota; class Cystobasidiomycetes; order Erythrobasidiales; family Erythrobasidiaceae; genus Erythrobasidium; species Erythrobasidium hasegawianum. The sequence goes on along the minus strand of BCII01000011.1, from coordinate 1,057,142 downwards.
AAGCTTGAGGAGTCTGTTAGGATGGCTCCCATGGCTCCCTGGTTTAGGCGTCCTTGCACATCAGCCTGCGTTCGCCAATCAACCAATAAAAGGTCATTCTTTTGCGATGAACGAGAGTTGTTGGTACAAAGCCGCTGTGGTAGCGTCTGGCTTGGGGCAGATGATACTCTCAATATGTCATTGATTCTCCTGTTCGCTTGCACCCTCTAGATCTCTCCCTCCTCGCTGTGCTGCCTCTTTCGTCCTTCTTGCAGCTCGTTCTCCCTCAATTTCCCTCCCCCTAGCTGTCTTGCACATACTGCGAACACCCAATCGTCAGCCTGATCTATGCAGGGATGTTGTAGGCATAAGATGACTGCCCACCTTGTGCCGGATGTCCTTCCATAGCTTGCCTTTATTGTGGGTCTGCGAGGTTCGTCCAAAGTCTCAGTTTTATACCTGAAACAATCACCATTCACGACGTTACACACCTCCCACCACTTGGTCATGAGCAGGTCGAAGCTGATCCCAAATGCGAAAGCCCCGACAAAGATGGTCGAAACGTAGACTGAGTTTCGCTTGAACAGGTTGCCAAACGTATTGGTCTGGGATGGCCAAAGTCGCAGTTGTTAGATGGTACTATTCCTTCGCTTTTCTTCTTGATTTTCCTTACAAGTGCGTTGGCCATCCTTGCTGTCGACTTATAGGCGATGTTGGGGCTTTACAGAGGAAAGGCCAGGCCAGCTCAGATTCAGATTGAAACAACCAACTCAGAACCAAAAACTTCTTGTTCGCATGTCCACTGCTGAGTGCTGATTGTTGCCTGCAATGCTCTTGTCGCCCTCCCTGGCCTGCTCCTCGCTCTCGGCTACCACGGCATCCTGAACCACCCCGTCTGACGAAACCCTGCCAGACCTCAACAGGCGGTCGTCAAGTCACTGCAGTGACCTTGATACACCTCGGCTAGTCTAAGCGAGCCTTCCTTCTTTGCGAATATAAAACTCTGCTCTGCTCGCTCGAATGCTTCTCTTCTTTCTTCTTTCTAGACCCTCCTTCCCCCTCCTCCTTCTTCTCAAAGTCAGTATAGTACTATTCTCTGTATCCTTATATAACTCATCCTAATCATTCGACACACAGCATCCTACATAGTACCACTGAATGGATGGTCCCACAACCTGTCTGCCGGCCTTCGCGCCATGGCATATCGACTATGCTGCCGAGCGTCAAATACGAAGGGGACCCTTTTAAGAGCTTTGTAGCGTCTGGGAAGGTGGGTCGGATTCTGTGACTGTTGCCATGCGACCTCTACTGACATCTCTCTTGCCCTTTGGCAGAGCTGGACTCACCCCCCACACTCATTAAAATCACTGTCTTTACTGTCAAACCTTTCTATTCCTCTTCTCTTTGTAAGTCTCGATGCATTCAGTCGCCGCAATCCCAGTACTGAGCATCATTCGCTCAACAGCCCACTTTCAAGTGGATGCATGGCCTTTCGAGAACGAAGGCTCATCGCCTTATGGCGTACCTATAACGACACAGTGAATGGTCATTTGGGTAAGCTCACACCTCTACTCCAATTGCGATTGTACCGAAGCTGATTCTGGCGCATTTTCTGAATTCTGACTCCAACTATCTACTCTTGATGCGCTTTGCTCCTGCATATAACCTTATCTACTTGTACCATATCCTTTTTTTTGTTGTTATCCTCCTCCGCTCCTGCGGACAGTATCAGATTCAAGCCAACATCTTGAAATCAGATTCAAAGGTCGCATTAACAGCAAGATCTATACATCTATATAACACATACAATGGCGACTACTCAGAAGCCTTACTTTGAAGTCTGCACTCACGTAGGTCTGGCCTGCTGGGACGGAGCGACCCTTTGCGCGATGAAGCAGCCTGAAACGATATCGCAATTCGCAGCCCTTCCAAGATGTCCCCATCTCAGACGCTGGCGTAGACACTCCCGCTTTCCTCGACGCCTGCGAGGACCTCGTAAAGCTGTTTGGTGCGCGCCGCGTGCCCTTGAGCCCTTGTCCGACATCCAATGACAGCTCTCGACTGATGCGTCTACGCCATGCTTCGCAGATGTACTTGGATCAAGTGCTTTCATGCCTGTTCAATCTGATATGAAGGGAAACATCAAGGTAGATGATCCGCACAGACGGGCCAAACGCGCGTTTGGCACTTGGCGTTCGCAACATGCTGAGAGGATGCGGTGAAATCATAGAAAATCAGAGACCGATTCTTGGCAACTCCCGACAAGTCTGCTACCCTCGAAGAACTCGTCGTTAATGAAGCAGGGGAAAAGAAGCGCACCGCGACCGAGGGTCTTCTCTGGCTGCTCAGGTACGTTTCACAATCGCTTTTCAATGCTCAAGGTATATGACACTCATGTTAGAGTCGCAGAGGACTAGACTTCACTGCCCAAGCGCTCCAGCGAAACCAGGCGAACAAGACTGAAGAACTGAGCACTAGCTTCAAAGAGGCCTACTCCAACACGCTCAAGAAGCACCACGGCTTCCTCATCCGACCCATCTTCAGTGTTAGTTTCCAGCCTCTCTTACTCCGCCTGATATTGCGTTCGAAATATGCTGAAACCTTTTGACATGTCGTCCAGGCCGCTATGTCAGCATGCCCATACAGAGCTACTTTCTACCCTAAGCTCGCTGCGACGCCTGAAGAGTGCGATGAGAAGCTCTCGAAATGGCTCGCAGCTCTCGACAACATCGTCAAGAAGGAACAGGCCTTTTACACTGCTGGAAAGCACGACAAGGGCTTCTAGATGCCCTCAGCATGTTCGTACATCGTTGTCGCATCGTCGTCTCGTTATATTATGGCAAAATCCACGCCAAGGTATTGGACTGTTTCGCCTCGCGATCTATCCGTAAAGCAGGGAATGTTTCTGAGCGAAGCGTCTAATGCGATCGACTATGAGTTACAACGTCATAAATAAGCGGTCTGTGTTTAATACTATTAATGTCTTTCTGCCGCCACGCGAGGCCGAGAGAGCCAGGCACTACCCTGATCTCTGCCTTCTTACTCCTCGGTCTTTATAGGTCTACATTCAAAGATCTTGCACCTTCCACCACTTGAATTATCTACTTTGTTGCATCTCCACCCGGCTTTCTCCATCAGTAGCACTAATTCAATGATGGTTCTCTTTCGTCCGTTCCCACTCAACAGATTAGCCACGTCTAGTAGATGCTGAATTCGATCTGCGTTATGCGATGTATCTTGCAAGACGGGTTCTAGCATGTCTCGAAGCTCAGGTGGCAGGAAGGAGATGTCTGTAGGCAATTCGTCGTCTGATGTCGATTCTTCCACGAACAGTCTCGAAGACCCGAATGCTGCCGCGCGAGTCTTGGTCAGGATGGCCAGCGCATCAGTGTCGCCCCAGTGCACGCTGTCGAGCCGCGACAAAGCTATAGCGTCAGCGAAAAATGTAAGCAGCCTCCCGGCCGGCAGAAGAGACTTACAGGTGATTGCGCATTAGGTAGGTCGAGGCTCGAGGGTATTTGGCGGGTCCCAGCAAGTCATGCGGATGGAAAGTGACAGCCTTGCTGACGACTGAGCGTGGTGCGAGGCGATACCACATCTGCAGGCGAACTTGTCAGCTCCAATGTACTCCAGGCTGGCAGGGTTTGCGAATCTGAGACTCACGTCTTTCGCAAGCTCCATTGTTTCAGGCTTGTCGTGCAGCTCAATACGAAGCTGTGGATAGGCTTTTGCGACTCCTAGTAAGTCTCGACCGAGCCCGCTTCCCAAATCCACAACCAGTCCGTTCCCAAGTGAGCGGAGAACTGCGATTGGAAGGTAAGCTTTTCACGCGGGAAAGTTCGGCTTGGCTGGCATCGACTTACCATTGACTAGATTTGGGGGGTCTCCTAAGTATGATCCGCATTTCCTGGCGTTCAGCTGCCGGTATAGTCTCGCTCGTTTCTCATCGGGATGGTGTGCCTCGATCTGAGTGATAGGATTGCCCATAAGGCGCTCCTCCATCTGAGACGCTGTATGCCATGTATAGTCGGTTCTGTACGAGGCCATGTCAGAGCAGGATCCTCAATGTGTGATCCAGTCGGATACACTCACGCATGCGATACAAGTGCTCTGATCTCGACGCGAGGATTATCAGGCGATTCATAGCTGTATCAACCTTGATGTCAGCACAGCCTGTCGAGTATCGGCAATCGGAGAACGTACGGTGGATCAGCGAGCACTTTGCTGAGCGGCTCTCTCGAGTCCAGTCTTAGTGAAACGCGGTTATTGGCAAACCACTGCGATCCAGAACCCATTTCGAGGAAAATATTGTGCGCAGCTAGTAATCGCATGATGCGCACTTAAAGATGCTCAGTCAGCTCTGACTGTGACTGAGACCACAAGTTGGAATATGTGCGGCTTACATAGGTATTGCGGTTCCATGCCTGTTCTCTCCGCCAGTGGTACAATGTGCATGCCTGTAGGGCCTTCTTCGCGGAGTACTTCCACTACATGAGCTTCTGTTGTCACTTTGAGAGCAGCAGAGAGCTCGAACTATTGCAGATAGTTTTAGCCTCAGCATATCTGAACCTGGAAGTTGCATCCACATACCGCGTATGCCGCCTCTGCAGCGGTGACTTCAGGTCGTTGGACAATTCCGACTAGTTGGTGACAGGCTTCTATGCATACTTCTATCGCTTTATAGATATCTGCCGTCACCTTCAACTCCTTCTGCTCTTTGGCATATTTGCTCTTGGGTAAGCCAGGATCATCGATATCTGGTACTGGTATACCCTGTTCCGCATACGCTATATCTATCATCTTTGCCGAGCCAGATATGAGTCCTGCCAAAATAGCTAGCGAAGTGGGAGCAGGTCTGTCGCCGTATTCCGCAAAGCTGGAGTGTCTCGGGCGTAGGTGCCTATGATTCCCGGCTTCAGCGGGAGAGCGACTGTCGGTTGATGAGCTGCTGCTGCTGTCCCTTTTCGAATGTCTAGCGGGCGAAGTTTTGCGCTTCTCTCGTCCCCGTCGAGGGGCGCTCATGCCGTAAGGACCAGGATCGGAATTTTCGCCGTCAGAGTCAGAGTATCCATATGCGTCCAACGAAGGAAAGGTCAATTCGAGAGCAGATAGTCGCTTAGGTGATGCCGGGGCGTTGAGACTCATAAAAGACTGTTTGAGCAGAAGTGAGATGGGACAGACGTAAGCTCATCAAGAACGTGGAGGATTTGGGATGAGCTTATCGCACTTGAAGGCCTGTCAAACATGTTCCGCGTCAGTAACGGTACCGTCTATTTTCGATCGAATATTCTTTAAGACCGACCTCCCAGAGCATCATTGTACGAGCTGGCTATCCCATACGGTGTGACACCTTCTTTGTAAGGTGAAGGTAGCTCAATCGAGGTAGGAGCGGGCGAGGAAAGCTCAAAGCCTGGATAGTGACCGGTCGCATCTTGTCGATGGGCCGCAAAGCTCGTTGAGGAGGATGAACCTGCTGCTGGAATGGGTATAGGGATCGCACTGAGTGCTCCTGCAAGCCTGGCGCCCACATCTTGGTAACTTTCTTTGCCAGGACTGACGACGGGCGTCGCAGCGCCAGAGCTTCCGCTCGATGTGCTCGACGCTGCGCTGCCGCCATTGAAGTTGTGCGCTTTCGCTGCTTCAGCTTGCTCGCGCTCCTGCCGTGCTCGCAAGGGATGTAGCATGTTGTGCGGAACTGAACAGACAAACTGCACGAACTGACTCAAATAGAGAGCGAAAAGATGCGCGAAGTCACGTAGAGTGCCCAGATGGGAAGGACAAACCGTGTTATTTAAAGACTGATTGCTTATTTGCACACCAAAAGACCTGCCTACGAATCCACCGACAGATCAAGCACGTGTTCGGCTGTTTAGCACCATGCATAATGTTCGTTAAGTAGCCATCTAGGCTCCTCTCCTTCGCCATACCATGCTAAAGCAGGTAGACTGCCTTCTCTTTTGACGCTTTGCCAGCCTGTCCCTTTCAGCAGCTCTGAGTCAACACTCCATGCAGAGATCTCCTTCATGCCGTATTTTCTCCCGACTTTCTGAGCTTCACGTAGGAGATGGATTAGCTGTTGGGTATTTGAGCATCGCAATCGCAGTATCTGCATTTCCCCTTTGTTTAGGCTGAAAGTCCAGTATGCGAACGCCCAGTCTGGATCATCAGGCTGTCCAAGCTGCACGCCCCAGACGTCGATGCGCGGAAGATGCTGCCTGTGAGGCAGATGGCCAGTGACAGAGGCGTAGTGCTTGCATCTAGCAATCAACCACAGCGGCTGTTCGACGATAGGAAGGATTACAAAGGCTGGGCCGACAACTCCGGAGAATTCGTTTTTGACGAGCTCGACGTCCCTGCTGCAGACGTCCGTGAGGTCGCTCTCGGATAACAGCTGTGCCTGCTGAGCGTTGGACGTATCCGGTAAGTTTTGGTCGACAGGCCAAATGACCGAATCCTCGCCCATGATCTTCCAGCCTACTGCTCGCTTTGGGTCTTTATGTGTTTGTAAGGCACGCTCGTAGAAGGCGCCAACGTCAGAGTAGAGGACGGACATCGGTGCTCGCTGCGAGCATTCTTCGTGCATGAGCTGCATCATTCGCAGAGCGTAGCCGCGTCGACGCTTCGACCTAGAGGGGTGATATCAGTATTTGGAGCTGTTTAAGCGTAGTTCATCGACCGACTCCTCCGTAAACTATTATAACCTAGTCAGCCAGGTGCGAGCAAGCCCGGCGGTTCGAAAGAAGTTCGCTCACCACGCTAGCGATGGCCATACAGTGATCTTCTTTGACGGTTCCATCTGCGGTCTTGATGATAATAGGTCGCTTGTAGCTCTCACACGCGCTCGCAAAGTCGAGAGACTCGGTATCTGACTTGTCTGTCAGGGTCCTAGCAATAGACGCCTCAGCCAAGGGGATTGAGCTAGCGGGGAAGTCCATACCACGCCGCGAATGCATTCCTGCCCAGCTCTGTTTCGTAGCGAAGATGGTGCTCCCGCTGCTTGAACAGCTCAGCGGACAGTCCGGCGCCCCCTATTTTCGATGCACCGTCTGCTCAGCTCACCCACGCTTCGAAGCGGTTAGTAGTGCTTGGTAGTACTTACAAGTAGATACCTGGATTTCGTGCGTTTTGTCCCATTGCGCTTTGGTCGCGCGAGTCAAGGTTAAGTCGATTAGCGAAGACATAAGCACAAGAGGCGCTGGTATGAAGATGTCAAGGTTTTGGCAACATGATTGAGGAGAGAGCAAAAGCATGACAAGCAGGAGCTGATTCATATCATCAGGACGGTTGCGCATTTGTGGATAGCTTCTTCATTGCAAGACTGGTGGTAATCATCTGGACCCCTCGAAGCTATGCATAGTGGATCTTGTTGTAACCCTGCCTTGCCTACTGCCGTGTGCTAATCCTAGCTGAAATTTCCTGACCGTCTATCACACAGTCATCTCTTTTCCTACTTCACTTCTTCTGTTGGATTACAGATACTCCAGCTTGTCTCTGACCCTAGCTATGTATGTAGGGAAAAGGTGCCGGTAGTGCACTTGATGTGCACTTGATGAAAGTGCACTGCGAACTGGTTGAACTTTGGGCGGGCTCCAGCTGCGGCAACGCTAACTGTCGACACCTCCATCATGCTTGGTAGTCATCCGTCTGTACGTTCGTGTGCGAGCTCATTATGTTTTGACCGCGATGTGGATCTAGTCTTCTTTTAATCGTCTACCCTTTCGAGATGTCGCGTGTAGCAGCTTCGACAATCTCGAGGTATTCGCGGTACTCTTGCTCAGATCCAAAGACGAAGTCTCCAATCCGGCATCTGGAGCACATGCATCCTCTGAAGCGAAACATTTATTTGTCAGCTCTTGGTAAAGTATCCCGAATAATCTGGGTCGTGGTGCGCATACCCGTTGCATCTCTTTGTGCCGCACACAGAAGCAGTGTGAGATGAGGAAGTCGGAAAGCCCGGGAAGGAAGAGCTGGAGCTGGATGATGACGAGGAGGAGGAGAATAATGATGATGATGATGATGATGATGATGATGACTCGGCGGAGGTGCTTCTTGCGAGGGGCTTTGTAAAGTAATAAGGCTGGATGTGTGTGGTGTCCATGCTTTCAGTTCAGAACTCCTTCTTATTCAACTGACAGACAAGACCAGACGAGACGAAACGAAACGAAAGATACAGAATCCTACCCATCTATTTATCATGGCTCTTCCATCGTCGTTCTGCAGGATTCTGCTCTGCTCTGCTTAGCTTTGCTTAGCTGTCCTTAACCATGCCTCCGATTGTCCCTCCGGCCAAGTCATCAGACGGGCTGAGGGCACGATTGGCGGTGGTCTAGATCTTTGTAATTTGGGCCAATGCCGTCCGGAGAGAGATCTGTCGTACAAGCTGTCAGCTGAGGTAAGCACCGCCATACCTTGGCACGGTCATCCGGACACCCTCCGTGTCGGTACAGCGTCATAAGGTTGCGCTCGAAGGGCCTGGTTCTCCGACAGAGGAGAATGCTATGATAGTCAGCTATGCATATACATACTCCACTTGAACGCGACGTGCTCTCCGGTATGTGCGGTGGTCCCATGGCCTCCCGGGAAGATCTCAAATGCATGGATTACCTCTAAGAGAAGCGACAGATTTTGGCATTGGTCGCACATATCCTTTGTACGGATGCCGACCAGACAATAGGTCATGTAACGTGTACGTGCCGCAGCTTGTCCTTAGTGGAAGGGCAGAGCAATGGATACGATCTGCACCTTCGACATATCCCACGCGCCGCCTGCTCCACGAAACACAGTGCATCAGCAGGCCATTTACGCGATTATAGCTGACAGCGAGCTTTGATAGAGACGCTCACCCGTCGCGTAAACATCATTTTCCAATATCTCGCGTACTTGCTCGGCGTTTTCAGCCTTGAAGATAGCCCATGAGCCTGTCATTTTCGCGTCTGCATTCTTGCCCTTGTCTTGACTGAAGGTAGCTCCTCCATCAACTTGGTGAGCGGGCAGCAACGGTTAGCGAAATTCACAGCATGGCCGATGTCATGCATTAATAATGGCAAGCTCAAGCCAAACTGACTGAGAATTCCTTGTTGTTTCAGCTTATGTGCGCCTTCGAAATGCTTTGCACGGATTTCTAGTCGCTTGGAATCTGGTTCGCAATGTCTGGTCAGGATGATTGGGTATCAGATATCTGGATTCGAGGCGGCTTGCCAGGCAGGTCAGGTATGATGCATAGGTATGGTTGTAGATTCGCAGACATCGGTAGTGTTTTGTCTCGTTTTAAGTCTAACAAGTCGGAGCTAAGCATACAAGTCTTTTCTGAATCCGTCCCTCTATATCTCCCGGTTATCTTGTGTAATCGCCTGGTCCTGATTCTTATCCATGCTTTTTGTGATCTGTACACGTCTTACGATCATCTCGCGCGTTTTAAAACCTTTAGCACTTCTTACAGCACATGCACAGAACAGTGTGGCAGTTTGCGCTTCACTGAGGAAATGAGAGCATTGCTTATGTATCCTTCGGTTTGATCATGGCCTTGCCAGGGACTTGGGAACCTTGTTAAGATAGATGGTTCCGAGGCCACGCTTAGAACGCTATGATCTGCGTTCACGAGGAGGTTTGTGTGTCTTGTGTATTTGTCCTGCCGCTATGTGGACCTTTCCATCGGTCTATCCTTTCGAGATGTCCCGTGAAGCAGCCTCTACGATCTCGAGGTAGTCGAGATATTCCTGCTCAGACTCAAAGACAAAGTCTCCTATCTGGCATTTGAAGCATTTGCATCCTCTGTGAGAAGAAATACTGTCAGCTCGACATTCTTCGAATGGAAGACTGAGTCGTGGCAGACATACCTGTTACATTTGCTTGCGGAAGCTACATCGCCGTTCATGGATGAAGCAGGGGAGTAGGCTGATGATGGAGAGTAGGAGGATGGGAAGGAAGAAACGCCGGAGCTCGAGCTCGACGATGAAGAGGTTGATGACTGCGATGCAGATCTCGCGATGGGCCTCGTGAAGTAGAACGGTTGGACGGGCATGTTTACGGCAGGCATCGTCGAGTGAACCTTTCTTTTCTTTTCTTTGGAGAAGACAAAGCAAGGTTGTTCTTCTGCCATATCCTTTTTAACGCGCAGATGAAGTGAGTCATCGCCGTGCTTTGCTTAAGATTTGGAGAGATTTCTTTACAGCGGGCTGTCATCGGAATTAGTCATCGGAGGGCTGCCGAGCGAAATAAGCGACGATAAGCGCCGTGATTTGTCAGAGACAGCACAACTCTTACACGAGGCCTCAGATGCAATCGACTTCAGACTCAGCACTATCTATCGGTTTATCTGCACAAGATCCTGTTTATCTGCCCTCTTGCATACCGAATGTTTGCCGGTTCTCCAGAATTGACAAACGGGGCCTCGCGCGAGTTCCAAGGTCGACGTTAATCTGGATATCGCTCTTCCCACCTGCACTGACTTCAAGCATCGGACACCATCCATTCTCGAAACGCCCTCGGCATGCCCGTCGACCTGGATCAACTGATACTGGTGCGAACTACGAAAGACCAGGCCGTTCGTATGCTAGAATCACGAAGGTCAGAATGTAGGGGGACCCACCTTCTCATAATGGCAGGCCATATCAGTCTGATACATATCTGTACTGCAGGGGGACCTGAGCGAGGCATCCCCTTCGATGCCTTCAAGAACCTCAATATTCATCTTGCCTACGAGACGAGTTATGGTCAAGCAAACCATGTTGGCTGGTAGGATCATCGAATCAAAGCAAATATCGCATGAGCCCTGATATGCGGTCCCCTGCGATTGTTTTCGATACGCAGGGCTTTAGTACGTCGAGACGATGCTCAGATATCCGACCCACTAGACCCACTATGCATCTGCGGCACCTTTCGAAGACCAATGTGCGCCAAGGACACGACCGGACATTTCGTTCGCGGAGACTCCCTATCGGTCGCAAGCGTGGTGAGCTAAGCTAATCGAGCGGCCAGATGCGAAGAAGGATGAGCTGAACATAATCCGTCCAGTATACACCTCCGTCAGCTATATTCTAGTGTCGTGCGACCCGTGGCCTGAGAAGCTAATGCTTTGCACACTTCCTCTCTACAGGCAGCACCGCAAGAAAGGATATGCGAGCCGTATGATGGTCCTCCTACATGATGCGATCGCCGAGATCGCAATGGCGTCCGTCTTATACTCGGACATCGGTCACTTCTACGCAAAGACCGTCAGGCGTCACGAGGACAGCAGTAAAGCTATGGGCTGGACTGTCATGTCTCCTTTGCAAGTCACTTGGAAGGTTGAAGAGCTTGAAGACTTTGCAAAACCACGACTCCCCTCACGATCCATCACGGAGCAAGACTTGCCCGATATCTGCTTGGAAGACGCCGAGTTGATGGAGATGGAGATCAAATCGTATCGGGTGTCGGTGTTTGCACTCCTGCCTACCTTCGATCAAATGGCTTGGGCATTAGAGCGCTCCAAGAAGATGACAACCCTTCTCGCGCCCCAGCTGGAGTTGCATTCTTGGGGAGCTAGAATAGGAGGCGAGAATGGAACAAAAGAAGACTGGGCGTTTGTGATCTGGGCATACAACTTTGCCGAGAAGAGCCTCATTATAGGTCGACTCAGGTGCGACACGACAGATCAGTTGCGTGTCCTCCTTTCGGCAGCTAAGAGAGCAGCAGAAGAGTACAAGCTCCAGAAGATAGAAGCTTGGAACGTTCCTGAGTATCTCCTCAAGGGTACAGGTTGGGAAAACAAAGAAAGACCTGATCACCTACCTGCACTGGCGTGGTACGGTCATGGACAATTGCCTTCGATGTGGCTCGCAGAGGCGTGGGCGTGGTGTTAGACAGGTTCATGCTGCAAGCCTCGAATTGCGCTCAGTAGGTAATAGCAGGAGCTTGCATATCATTAGTCTGCAGTCTAGAGCTACATGTGATACCTTTGTAAGGAGTGAAGCTTTTAGTCGTCCTCTGTTGCACGCTTCTTTTCCTTTTCTCGATCCTTCTGCAGCTTTGCCCGCTTCTGGAAGAGAGCATGTCGCGGTTGATTCTTGTCTTTTGCCTGTTTTGCCAGTACCTTGTTTTCCGAGCGGTTTCTGCGTAGCAAGAATCAGCCTCGTTACTTGGAAGCACGCTTGCTGTGAATGCATACCTTTCGATGTAGGACATGCTTTGTGCACCGCTGAGAGCTGTCAGGCTTCCTGTCACGCGCTTAGCTGCACCGGCACCATCGGGTCGTTTGGCAGATGCTCCGACTCTGCCAAAGTCTTTGCTTGTGACGGTGCCTGGAAGATCTCCAAAGTCTCCTTTGACGTCCGATCCCAGATCTGCAGCCGACTCGTTCTGCAGCAACACTGATTGGAGCAGAGCTATCTGCTCGTCTTTCGAATTGTATACTAGATCCGGACTCTGTGACAGACCGTCCAAGTGCGTGATGACCTTGAACGCGTACCCTTGATCGATCAAGAATTGCTGACGCTTGGTACTATAGTAGACTTCCTGAGTATCTCGCGATACGAGTGAGTAGAAGAACGCATTGAAACCTTCGTCATTTCTTCTTTTGGCTCGCAGAATACGACCAAGTCGCTGGGCTTCTTGTCGACGTGAACCGAAGTGAGAGGATATCTGGATGAGGCAGGTAGCTTCTGGAAGATCGATGGATGTGTCTCCGACCTTCGAAAGGAAGATAGTATTGACTACCATCAGAGTTAGCGGAGGTCATGTCAATAAATTATGGTATGCCTACTTCGCTCGTTGTGCTGGAACTGCTGCAGAATTCGCATCCGCTCGATTTGAGCAGTACCGCTACTTGCGCTGTCAGTATAAGCTTGCTAGCACCGCACAACACACGACTCACCCGTGAATGTAAGGCTTCTTGAGCTTGATGGCGTACGCCTGTTTGTATAACGTCAGCGCAACTTCCGGAACAAAGGTAGATATACTGACCTCGAGTGCGTACACATTGTCCGAGAAGACGATAATCTTGTCTCCTCTCGACTCGTGGTAATTGATGAGGAATTGACACGCTTGGTATTTGTTCGGGTTCATACAGTAGAGCAACATTCGTTTCCGGCTCTTCTCCCTGAGGTACTCACGATAGAATTCAGGAGTCATGGGACACCAGACTTCAGCACATTGCACATTGGCGATATGTCCATCCTTCGCTAGATCCATCCAGTTGGCCTCGTATAATTTGGGTCCTATGAGATAGTTTAGATCGTCAATCTTGTCATCCTCTCTGACGAGCGTAGCTGATCCAATACATTAGTCAAGTGCAAGCTACAGATTGGGTGAGCTGACCTGTCAAGCCGAGCTTGGTGTGCGCTTTGATAGTCGTGATGACTCTTCTGAACATTGCTGCAGGCACGACGTGCACTTCATCCAGTAAGAGTAGACCCCACTCTCTACTGGTCAAGAACTCCATCATCTTTTGAGAGTCATGACTTCGCTTGGCTCGCTGAGCGACCATCGAGTATGTCGACACGACGATACCGCTTGCCCCCTGAAACTTTTGTTTGTGTTCGGATGTGAAGACGGCGATATCTCGCTCATCCATATTTGTCCAGCGTAAGAACTCCGCTTTCCACTGCATGACCGATACTCCAGAAGTACAGAGGATAAGGCAGGACTTGCGAATCGTGCGAGCAGCAACGATGCCGACGAGAGTCTTGCCAGCTCCGCATGGCAATACAATAATTCCAGACCGAGCTCGACTAGATTTAGGAAGTGCGTCAGCTTGAAGGCATACCAGCCGGAGCCAGAAAACCCACTCGTTCGAAAACATCTTTCGCAATGACTTCTCCTGGTAAGGTCTAATCTGCGTAGCCGGCTTGAGTGCGATTTCCAGATTAGGATTGACTGAATCGGCCCGGAAGTCGTACTCTTGCAGCATCGGATACTCTAGATCGTTACATCTTTTCTTGACATTCTCCATCTCATCGGCCTTGATCTGGAATCTATGGACGTTATCATCATCGTCCGCCTCTTCGTCTCCGTCAAGCCCGACGTTTGCTGTAAAAAGTGCGTCTTCGTCGGTTGGAGCATCCTGCCCATTCGTTGCGGACCTCTCGCCTCCGCCGCCATCTGTCACGTTCTCTCCTGATGCACCTACGCCCGCGTACTTAGTACCGGGAATGACCATGCTGCTTTTCTTCATCGTCGCAGTCTCGAGCTCCTCGCCCGTCTCGTCAGCCCGCGACTTCGAGATGATATCGTCCTTCAGTAATAGACGCAGTGTATCTGCATAACCACTTTCTACATAGTACTTTGTGTCTTTCAGCACAAGTCTGACTTTGCCAAATGACTTGGTCGCTTCCCGGATATAATCTATCGTTTCTGGCGGGATCTTGACCTTGGAAAGTCTCGACAATACTCCTATGATATCTTCTGGCTCAAGACCGATACTGACAGCAGCGTACAGAGAATGCTTGGTAAGCTTGTATTCGTGGACATGTTTCGGGCGTGAGACAGGCTCCGCGATAGCTGTAAGGAAGTCTTGGGCTTGTAATGAAAGAGGGTGAAAAGCTTCGAGAATGATGTGAGGAGGGTAGCTAGGTGCGATGTAGAGGGGTCTGGAGGCATGGTCGGTCTTCAAAGGTAAGTATGCAGCATCTCCTTCGTGCGGAAACAGGGAGGACACGAGAGAAGCGGGATCAGAGGCACTGGGAGGCATTCTCGCTATGGATCCTGGGCTGTCAGAAGCAGCCGTGTAGAGAGCCTTGCTGGCGGACGAAAGAACGATGCTTCGGCCTGCACCTTTTGCAGCTTTCCCGCCGCGACCGCCTTTCTTCGCTCCTTTCTTGCCTCTCTTTGAGGGTCCTCCTTCGTCGCCGCTGCTGTTCTGGCCATAGTCTGAGCCACCAGCTGTGTCCGTCGACTCGTTCGAACGATAGTCGAATTCGAGGTCGGCATCATCATCGTTCGCAGCACCGTCATCGTCATCGCCATTCTGGTTCTCATCGTTGTCGTCGTCGCCGTTCTCAGCTGTCATCCTGGCCTTTCCCTTTGCTGATTTCTTGCTGACTCCAGCTTTGGTTTTGGCCTTTCGCGGTCGCTTGCTGGATCCAGACGTCGACGCATCGCTGTCGTCTGCCGTAGAGTCGCCCGCAACTCGTTTGGCCATATCGCCCAATCTGCTGAATGGTCTGAAGACAACCTTCGAGATACTCAAATCTGAGCCGGATGACCTAAGATCCCGGAAACGATATGAAACCTCAAGAGAGGCCCAAAGTGCGCTTCAAGAGCTCTTCACAGAGCGCTATGCGGCATTATGCTCATGGAAGTCGCAGCCGATCTCCCTGCTTGATCTACCCGACGAACTACTGTGCAGGATAGCCGGTACTGCAGGCCTGCGGGCGTCATCAAGATTAGCTACAACTTGCAAAAGGCTCTGGCACGTAGTCAATGATGACACAACCTGGAAGCATATGCTCGACACCTCCGAGTACGACAGTCCGCAGGAAATCCCTTGTACCCAGGTTAAAGAGACCATCAAGAAACATTACTGCGCCAAATGTGATCGCATCGTCAGCAAGGATATGATGTTCTAGTAAGTCGGGAAAGTCATGCTGCTTAAGTGCTCGCCTAATCTGACCTGGCATCGCAGCACTGGTACCACATGCATAGCCTGCGAGTACATGTCACCCGAGAATCAGGTACTGTACATGGTTCCCATGTCCTGAAAAGCGAGTAGCTGGAATGCGTTTCGCAAGCAGCAAGACAGATATCACTGTCTTTCAAGATCCCACCGCTTTCGGTTGCGCCGGAACAAGTAAACTGGCTGTAATATCAGTCGCTACAGAGGATGAAGCAGGCTGTAGATATGCGGACGTCGGCCACGACAAAGCTTCAGGCTGTTTTACGCTACAGTCGCTAGTTTGGCGACGAGCAGGGCCAGCCTGAGTATGTTTGAACTTACAGAATAGCAAGATGTAGCATGACTGAAATCAGATTGGAAAGCCCAGCGAGAGCTTTCCTGATCTCTGATTGCCCGCCAAAGCAATGAATGACCCGTCATTAGAAGCTAGCAAACAACGACAAGGAGCCTCCACCATAGCATAACATCGTATACTAAATACAATCACGTCTCTTGGGGCGCTGCCGCCTCGCCATCATCTATCACTGCTGATATCTCCCTCGATTGCATGAAAGCAAGCTTGGCATCGATATCTGTCAAATTGTTGATCTGATACGAATTTCCTGGTAAGACGCAGATATCAGCCTCGGCAGTCTGTTATAAGCTTTCTAGTATTGACCTACCTCTGGGTATTAGGAAGAAACCTCCCTCTGCAATGGTGAATTCTGTCCTGTGCAGCAGAACCCGAACAGCACCTTGAGCACAGTAGAGCATCTAGATAGGATGGATTAGCCAAAAGGTCCGAACATCAGGTTTGGCACCCACGTATGTGTTGTCGCGAGCAGGCTTGAGGGGTTTGTTGCAGCCTGGAGGAATGACAAGCCAACCACCGGCCATGAAGACACCGTCGGTGAAGATTCTTTGGAACTGATAGCCTTGATGCTTTGTGGGCTTCGGGTCGAGCATTGCCTTCGTCCATGCGATCCCTGCAGTGATAAAGCGTCAGGCCAGCCTATGTGTGTGGAGCCGAGGCCGATACCCACTTCTCCTATGCTCCTTGCCTTCCACGTAATCCCAAACAATGCCATCCGGATCCGTTTCTCGATCCCATTCAGACATGTCGGGTCGATGCATATCATGCTCGTCTGCGCTGCTTGCCGACAGACTTCGCAATCGTCCATTACCAGTCGACTTCTTCTGCTGCTGACTCGAAGCTGATGTACTTCTTGCTCCAGGACGCTTGGTAAGAGACCTGATAGGACCTCGAGGTTTCGATTCGACACCAATCTTCTCATAGTAGCAATTCACGCCTGAATCTCGTCGGCGATATATGACTTTCTCGTTCCGCCAATATTCAACCGGCGCTGTCCGGTCACGCGATGACCGTCGCAGACCTATGGCCTGGCAGTCAGTATCTACGCTGCAAGGAGAGAAGCAAGTAGCTTACCTGAAGGATCCTCCGGTGCCATCTTTTTACGTTTGCGTTGCGGAGCTGCCTTCTGCTCTGCTTCACCGTGTCCTGAATCGTCTGGCTCTATTCTCCGCTTTTTGCCTTTATTTGCTTTAGGCGTAGGTTCTTCGACTCGCGACTCTTCTTCATTCTCGTCCTCTTCTTGTATTGGGGCTAGACCGCCTTCATCCTCCTCCTCCTCCTCTTCTTCGTCTTCACTGGCGCCTGCTCCATCTCCTTGCATATCTCCATGCTCGTCGTCATCCTCCATGCCGTCGGGTCCACCATCATCCAGTCCGGTATCAAAGTCACGAATTCCCATATCGTCATTGTCTGCTGGCTGCCAGCCTGATGCCTCGTCTATCTCGTCTCCGCTAGACTCGTCTGCAGCACTATTAGCCGCAAGTCGAGACTTGTTCCCCATTGCTTGCTTGCCCTTTCTGTCGATCGGGGACATGTTGTCTTGTGAACTCTGACGGCGCTGACCACTAGTGCTCTGGCGCCTGGCCGCGCTTGACTGCCCCGTTAGACTCTGTTCGATAGCTTCATCGTCCGAAGAGGCATCCGACCGTAGAGCCTGGATTCGCTGCCCTTGGGCCGCAGTCGCTTTCCTTGCGTTATTCGCCTGCCTCGAACCTGAAGAGCCGAGCTGTGATGGGCTTGGGACCGTGTCGTAGTCTTCCGTATTATTACTATGTCTTCTACGACTAGAGGAGGCTACAAGATTGCCGAGAGATCGTGTCGATTTATTGAAGTAGGAGCCTGAAATAGTATCTTAGTTTATGAACGCTGGCGTCACGGTCGCAGAGCTCACTGGTCTCAAGATCCATGGTTTGCGTGCCGCCTGCATCTATCTCATCATCGTCCTCGGCTTCTGACTCGTCTTGTCCCTTTAAGCTATCATTCTGGTAGCTCGTGTTTGCTGAGGTCGACGCATAGCTCTTCCTCGTATTGCTAGTGCTTGCTTTCGGTGTAGGAGCCTGGCTTCCCTCGCCGCCGTTGTCCTCGTCCTCCTCGCTTTGACTGTACTGGGCTTCGTCTTCTTCAGCTTCGTCTTCAGCTTCTTCTTCCTCTTCAGCATTCTCTTCATCTTCTTCAGCTATAGAGGTAGATGTAGAAGGTCTTGCTGCAGTTCGCGAAGTACCGGCGTGTCGGCCATAGTTAGCAGTTTGATCCTGGCCAGCTTCTTCCTCGTCGGCATCAGAATCTGCTTGTAGATCGTCTACTACTGCTTGAATAGCTTTTGATCCTCTGTGGTGCCCAGCTCTTGCGACCGGGGGTATGCTAGCAGGTCCTTGAGCAAAGAAAGGGTCCATCTGTTCCATTCCGTCTGCAGTAAGAGGCATCCTGTTGCTGTTGACGATAGGCATCCCGGTCTTCCTACAGTATTGCGAATGACATGGAGATGGATGGATTCAGTCACCCCGACCCGCCTTCTCGAGAGGCAGATGTACAGACCTCCCGCGGACGCCCAGCTCGTGTGCTACATCAGGTCTTGCTGGCCGTGCACGTCGTCCGGCGCTGCTTGGGATTTGCGACTGGCTTTGCGAACCTCGTCCAGGCGTGTTGTTTACTTGTTTCTTTCGCGCCGACGCATGTGCAGCTTCTGGCGACTTGAAGTAGGCGTCCATGTCTTCGTAGCCATCCTGAGTTAGCGGGATATCGCCTTCCTTTGGCATCGCAATCCCTGTCCGCCTGCATTCCCCCTCTCGTCAGCCAACTCTGCCCACATTTCCGCCTCTTCTTAGGCTTCCCTCACCTCCCTCGTTCCCCCAAGTCTGCATTGTTGGCCTCGCGGGCACCTCTGTTAGTGCGGGCAGCCATCGCGACGGCAGCAAGAACTGCTGATAGGTCGGACAGGCAGCAAGCTGCGAAGTGAAGACCGGACGTCAAGGCAAGGTAGCTGGCTTGTGAGACTGAAACTGCATTCTTTTGTCTACGTGTGTACTGACAACAATGAAGGGATTCGATTGTCCACTGTCAAAGCAACTACGACTGCATCTTTACCTTAGCTTTACAGCCTAAATGGACCGCCCTGCTCTCCGAACGTAACATTCTGCTCAAAATACATCAGTAATGTGTGCTTACGGAAGAACGTATGCACTGGCCTACCTGAGGGATCGAATTGTTCAAGCACTGGCCGCCAGCGATATCGATGCCAAAGAGGTCATCGGGCCTGGTGTAGAAGAAGTACTGAGAAGCATTGACGTTCTTGAAATCCGATGTATCGTATGGGAGCTTGTCATCGGGATCCGTGGCAGAAGTGTTGCGGATAAAGATGCAGGCCAGCTGTTGCGGGAATTGCTGGGCGATCTGAGGATACGCCGTGAGAAGCGACGAAGAACTGGTATCTCCAATGAGGACGAATTTCCTCGAGGGGAAGCTTTCGAAGAGCCTGGTCAGAGACTGTTTCCTGGCATCCAAAATCGACTGTATCCAAGTGTCAGGGGAAGCTCAGCGAATTCCAGTGCAGGGCTTGCTCACGCTTGGCTCTGTAAGGTTGATGGGTCTCATCTCCAATGATCCGAGAGGGTAGTTGTTGAAAAGGTATTCAACGTAAGTCCTGGTCAACTCGACGGGGGTGGTGGTGTCGTAGCTAATTCAAAGATGAGTCAGACGTAGAGCAAGATCAGACCAAAGGTACTGCTCACTGGAAAGCTACTTGTGGCAGGGTCCTGCTCCACGTTGCAAATACCTCTGGCGTGGTATCATAGTTCATGTAGGGCTCGGCGAAGCTGTTCTTGAGGCCGGTGGTAGGTACGTAAACCTTTGTAACTCGGAGGACATCGTCTATGTCTGAGACAATTGAATAGCCCGATTCAGGCACTAGCAGAGTTGTCGAGTTTCCTGGCCCCGTGATGTTCTGCGCATAGAGCTGGGCGACCACAGTTCTTTGAAGCTGAGTGGAATTGCCTGTGGCATTCGCAAGTCCTGGAACAACCACGAACTGGTCGATCTCGCCAAAATCGTCTGCCTGCTCCAGAGCAACTGGTGTCGAGATATTCTGGCCATTGAAGAGTACTTGGACAGTTAACCCTTGATAGTTAGGTTGGGGGATGGATGCGAGATCGGTGGTGCGATTGAGGAGGAGAGTCTGCTCGGTCGCGTTGAGCGTCGAGTTGTCAATATGGAGCAGGCCGATTATCTTCTCCTCTTGGGACGAGTTGAAGGAGGGCGGCAACTTGTAGACGAAGGCGTTGAATCTGACGTTCCATCCTTGCTGAGTGAAGTTGGAGTAGGACGGGATCAGAAGTGCGGAAGCTGGCTCTGAGCTGAGTGAGTTATTGTCGATGTTGAGAGCGGAAGCGATAGCTGATGGAGTGGGTATGTCGATTATGGCAGAGGCATAGAGTGACGAGAACGCAGACTCTGCTGCACCGGCTACAGACGATACTGCAGATGCAGCAGCAGAGGTAGCAGAAGATACGGCAGATCCAGCCCGACTAGTCTCGGACTGGGCAGCTGAAGCAACAGCACTGGTTATCTGAGGTGCTGGTGCAGCTGCGACCAGAACTGCAAAGCTTGTTAGCAGCGCTGCTGGGAGAATCATGCTGGGAAGGTTGGAGGATGTGATGGGTAGGAAGGAAAGAGGCAGAACGAGGATGTTTGTTGAAATTTATCTGAACGCTGTGCATGCAGTGACGCACATCTTGACCTTCTCGTCACCTTTCCGGCGTATACGTCGTTGGCTAAAATTAGCAGAAATTCAGGTATTTTGGGGGCTGCACGTGAAAGAACGCGACCGCCGGAAAAGCGTCAGGAAGACCTGCAGAAGCGTACGCCTGCAGAAGACAGTTCAGAAGCGGCATCATAGTGAGGCCAACACCAAGATGTTCTGGCGAAGCTGGCCTAAGCGGGCCTGATAGAAGGAAGAGTTTCTTCGAGGTTCCTTGACTGTGACTCCTACAACTTTACTGTTACAGCTGTTACTATGCTCCACTCTGTTATGTCACTTCTTATAACCACAGCACGTCTGCCAAAGCTAGATTCACTCCAACGATAGTTACACTGACAACCAAAGAGCCCACGTCAGCTTTCATCTATACACGGGTACATGATCACTTACGTATATAGATGAAGTAAGGATTTTTCTTATCCGTGAGATCCTCGTCAAGCGATCGTGAATCGTGTGCGTTCTCTGCCCCCTCCGACTGCTCTGAATATTTATTCTCCATAGAATAGTCGACGAGTTTAGCGGGCAGGCCCATGCTGACACGTTGCCTCTCCTTTCTCTTATTGGCCCAGATAAGGTTGAACACCTGAAGCACGATGAGACCGCAGACAACGCAGAAGATGGCCATGACTGCCTGCAAGGCGGGTCGATAGTAGATACCACTGACAGAGAGGAAAGATGCGTCAGCCAACATATCTTGGGTTCTGATGAAAGACATAGCGACTCACGCATCGGCAGCCTTGAAGAGGTAGGGCGCAACGACATTACCAGTCGCCGAGAAAGCATTGTAAGCAGTGTAGTATGTCGACTTCTTCGTTTGTCCTCCACAATTTCCACCCATCCAGCTGACTAGTAGAGGGTTTCCAGCGAAGAGGAAGGAGATCATGTAGTAACCGGCAAGCAGGCCACCTTGGTTCGCGGCGTTCTTTGGAAGGGCATATAACAGCGCCACGCCTGTAAGAGAGTAGGATGAACATTAGCTGCACCGTCTTAGACACCTCATCGTGTGTGGAAGGGCGACCGACCGACTACGACCGGCACCATGAAGAGGAAGAAGATAAGGCCCTTCGCCTTGAATCTTTGTGCCAGGTAGCTGGATACAATGATCATGATGAACTGGAGAGCCCCGAAGGGCATGTTGAGGAGAACGGCTTCATCCGGTGTGAAGCCAACTATGCGCTGCAGAATAATCGGACCGAATACATTGGACGTTGCGGCGCCAATGTTAACACCAAATGCGCAGACCATGAACTGTCAAGATCAAGGTGGTAAGCTAAATTCTCGTTATCTGCGTTGGAACTGAGCTTACGATCCAGAACTTGAGTTCTGTAACCATCTCGAGAATATGCTTCACGTTAAATCTTGTGTTCTTGATTCCTTGCTGATTCGCCTTGAGGCGCTCCACAGCCTTTAGGCGGTCCTCAGGAGTAAGGTAGCGAGCGGTGTCTGGGCCATCAGAAAGCCAGAAGTAGCTTGCGCATCCGCACACGAAAGTGACCAGACCGAAGAAGAGATAGACGATCTGGTAGGTGTAGAGGGTGCTCGAGCGAATATGTGCTAGACCATAGACGAGAGCTGAACAGATGATTGTTGCCAGACCTAGCAGTGACATCACCGGTGAGCTCAGGCAGATGCGTTCGATTAGAGCACACATACCATTTGTGGAGTACCAAGCAGCTACCCGAAGCTGCCAAATATCGCATCAGGTCAGTCGAGTTTGATATATCTGGCAGAGGCGGCTCATTGCGTACCGGCTGTTCAGATCTGCGATAGAAGCTGATAGTAATGACGGAGAAGAGGGGCAAGCATGCAGCCTCGAACCAGCCAAGCAAGAATCGGCAGGCCATTAGACTGCGGAAGTTGGTGGAGGCAGACATGCCGCAGAGGGCGATAGCCCAGCAGATGACGATGACAGGCATAAAGAGGCGATACCGGATCTTGACAATAAGAAAGGCGGCGACTGTGGGCGGCATAGTCAGTTCGTTGACTCTCCAGCAGATAAAGCGATACACACGCGGCTGAGCAGCAATTTGGGCGTAGTAACCGATTGCACCGATATCAGAGTACTGATTGCCGACGAGTCCTGCATCTCGGCGCAGGCCATAGACTGCGGTGAGACCGATGATACTGGGGCGAGTAGGTTAGCCCAGCCAGTCCGAATTGGAATATCGACATGATCTCTCACGTCTTGTCTGCAATCTGAAGGAAGTAGATGACCATCAGAAGGGTGAGGATGTGGATGTCCTGTCGGCATTATCAGTCAGGTCAGCTGGCCGGCCCGGGAACCTAGAGAGATGAGCATGTTGGCGAACAGTCTTCTTTCGAATGCGTCTATCCTGTATGAAGATGTCAGCGAGTGGTACAGACAAGGAGATGCCTGGATGCTTGCATCTTCCTCCGTTACGTGCACCAGAGCACCAATGCTAGAGTCCTCTTGGTGGAGAGCCTGCTCGTTTGCGAGGCGGTCCTTGTCATCTTTATGATCCACCGTCGCCATCTTGGACTATTGATACTACTGTAGATGTGCTATGGTACTGGAAGAAAGAAGAGAGGAAGACACAAAATTGTTGACCTTGTCAGATAGACGCACTAAGCTGGGGCAAAGAGGCCGCAGGTAGCCGGGCTCCAGGTGCCAAGGAACCGGCAGATGGGGCCTGACGCGACGGACAGCCAGATGACCGTTTAGAGCCTAACGATGTGTATGCCATCGCCCTTCTGGATGCGTATGAGCACCTTACCAGACCCTATACGGACGGGCACAACCCATTGCCCAGGAGGATCGGGCCGTGAGAACTGTTTTGCAAAGAGCCAGGTACCCTTCGGCGTGTCAGAGTTTACGACATACGATTGGAATAATTATGTACTATAAGAGGGCAGCGCAGTGCTGCAAAGCGGTAGCGAGATCATCCCGCGCGTGCGTCAGACCGAATGGTCCTCTATAATAAACCACTCGATAAAGCAGCCTTGTAGAGGCTCTGCCCTTCTGAGAGACTTCCCTGAGCCTGCCGTTGTCCCAGTAAGTCTGCCAATACATTGCCCATCGATGCTACTGGGCGCCCCCGAGTAGCACCAGATGCCTTATGATGCAGGTTTCAGTTGCACCTCCTCAATGCGCACTCAGTGATTCTGATCCTGTGCATTATATCGACTGTTGGAGTACACAGAACACTTGTACGGTTTCGAAGGGGATCAGGCGGTCAAAAATGGTCGAACGCTGTGCATTACTAGCAGGGTGAGGATGTCGGCAAACTATCTCTGCTGCTAGTAGTGCAAGATGTTGAGATCTGAAACCCTGATCTGTTGGAATGCATGTTATCATTTGGCTGAAAGTCATGTAGAAGCTTCAGATGTCTTTGCCAGATCCGTGATATACTGGCAATTATAATGCGCAGACCTCTTGAACAGGGATGTTGGCTGTTGCGCAGACGAGGTTGAGTAGGGTGGGTCATCATGAAAGTTTCCTGTCAGCGTTTCCGTAGAGTTGGATATTGGCTGAGCATGGCACGGCCGCGTGAGTGCCTCGTCGATTCAGCATGGCGAGGTATGTTTGCACGTCTTGCTTGATATCGACACACTTCGCGAAGATGGTTCCTTCAGTAGGGTGAGTTATCGTGAAGAAGACCCCGCTTACAGCCGTCCCTTGCACGGCGTTTTGTAATTTGAGGATAGAGAAGCAGGCTCTTTAACAAGTCAGAAACTTGGAAAAACATGAGTGGAAAAGTAGCTATCGTTACGGGAGGCAGCGCAGGTGAGCGGGCAGCCAATGATTGATGCTTTCAGAACTGATGCCAAAAGCCAGGCATTGGACGTGCTTCTGCAATTGCTCTGGGCAAGAATGGCTGGAGCGTAGTCATCACCGGAAGAGATGAAGCCAAACTAGCAGAGACTGCGAAAGATATCCCTTCATGCCATACTGTCGCCGGCGACCTGGTGCGACACTCCCATCTGTCCGGCTTCTGTCCTGTCATCGAGCTGAGACACTCTTCCTCACAGTCAGATCCAAAGGTCGTCGAACGCTTGTTCGCTGAAACCGTCTCGAAGTTCGGTCAGTCTGGGAACCGGGCGCCATGCACTTCCGGCTTTGGCTGACGATCCAAACTAGGTCGAGTGGATATGCTTTTCAACGTACGCTTACTGAAGTATAATCTCCCACTACACTATTGACTGACCTCACTCCTAAAGAATGCAGGCGTGGGTTTTGGCGCATCTTCTCTGGAAGAACAGACCCTGGAAGACTTTGAGAAGACAATGGCTATCAATGTGACTGCACCATTCAACTGCACAAGGCACTGTTTCCTGCAAATGAAGAGCCAATCCCCGCAGGGTGGCCGTATTATCAATAATGGAAGCATTTCAGCGCATGTTCCGCGACCGGGCTCTGCGGCATACACATCTTCTAAGCACGCTATCGGTGGACTCACGAAGGTACGACGTGCGGGTCCCTAACTCCGAGAGGAGCTACTTACGCCTAGAGTGTCAAGGTCGCAGCCCTGGACGGTCGAAAATACAATATCGCTGTGTCGCAGATAGACATAGGTGAGGACCTCGTACAGAAAATGGATCGCGAGCTTACGCTGTGATGCTATTAGGCAATGCCGCAACCGACATGGGCAATCGCATGACCAAAGGCGTGCCGCAAGCCGACGGGAGCAACAAAGTCGAAGATGTCTTCGATGTCCAGCACGTCGCAACTTCGATAGTATACATGGCCAATCTGCCCCTCGAAGTCAACGTACTGAACCACACGATGTAAGCTCCAAGCGAATATGTCAAGCCGTTAGGGAGCTGATGAACATTGATTCTTAGCATGGCGACGAAGATGCCATCGATGGTAGGCAGGGGTTGAAACGCATCTTAGGATCGTGGCAGGAACTTTCCGTGTTTAGTCGGTTAGCAGAGCGGGCTTTCTCAGATATGCGTTCAAACTCTTCTTTCATTGCTATGACCTCCTCATCTGCCAAGTCTAGTTTCACAATCTGACAGCTTATGGCAACGCACACGTCCTTGCTACCACTGCGTTGAGTCCCGCCTACATAGTTGAAGACGATTCTAGCGAGCCAAAGCGATGTCAGAACGTTTGTCGGACGAAGAGTCGCAGACCACTTACATAGCTCGTCGTGATGGTCTGCAGCAGCAGTAGCAGCGACCTTTGCTGACTTAGCAGGCGCGTCTGGCTTAGCTCCATTCTTTCCGTGAGTCTCGGCGAACTCGAGGAAAGACTCCAGGGATCGATCACCCTCGTAGTCGATGAACTCGGATGCGCCGGCAGCTCTGAATTTGATGGTGGGGAAGCCTTGAACTCTGAAGCCCGCTGCGGGAGGGATGTCGTTCTCGTTGGCATCCATCTTAGCGATCAGAATCTGATCTTTCGAGTTTGCGAACTTCTCGCCAAGAGTCTCCCAGGTAGGAGCCAGACGTTTGCCTATAGTATTCGCGGTCAGCACAGCCGCGTGTCGCAAAAGTACCTGGGGACCTACAGTGACCGCACCACGAAGCGTAAAGCTCGAGGAAAATGTCCTTCTTGTTGTCCTTGAGGATCACCTCATCGAAGCTATCTGCCACGACGGTGTAGGCGGCGTCTTCCTGAACCTTGGGTACCGGCTGGCTCTTGACAGAAGCGGCAATGTCACCCTTAACGAATTTAGCGACAAAGGCGCCGACGGTCTCGGCGTCTACAGTCGAGGATTGCGAGAGAGGGTATTTAAGCTGCTCCTGAACTTGCTGAATAGCGAAAGCGGGCCACTTGGCTTCTTGCAGGTTGAGAGACTTGGCGTGGTCGGCGAACTGTCCAGCATCATTCCCATCGATCAGATTGCATCAAAGAGAGAAAGAAAATCCACGGACCTTGTTGGTGTCGATCCAGACAAAGTTAACCTTGCCCTTGTACTCTCGTGCGACAGGCTCAAGACTCTTGACCAGAGTAGCGCGGTTGGAGTCATCGGAAGGAATGAAGATGTAAGCCAGAGGAATACCGGCCTCGGCGTATGTAGCGAAGTTTTCAGGAGAGATTTCGTCTAGAAGGGGAACAGCGTGTTCTTGAACAAAGCTAGCCAAGCTTTCGCGAGTGAAAGAAGCGCTGAAGTCGTTTCGGCCTTCATCGAAAGTCTTGTACATGACCATGGCGGGAGGAACAATACCAGCTTCGCTGATAGCGGTAGGATCATGGGAAAGTCCGAAAAGATAGTCATCGCGGTGGGACTCGGCGAAATCGTTGAAGGTGCCAATGTTGGTAGCGTCGGACTCCTCGAGGTAAGCAACGAGTACAATCTTGTCGGCTCCCTTGAATTCGACGTGGTTTGCGGCTGTGACGCTTGACACAGCAGGAAGCGATTGCCTGGCGAGAGGCGGCATTAGCAGGGCCATCCATCTGATTGCGCGTTCTCTCACTTCTTCATGTAGCTAATGATGCCATCTGCCTTTCTGGTACCAGCGTAGTCGGAGGGCTCGCCTTTCCGGAAGACCTTGAGCGTGCTGTAAGTAAGCGTCTGTCAGCCGAGTAAAGCTGCGACCACAAAGAACGGCGTACGGGTAGCCTAGAAATAGCAGGATGCTCAGCAGCCATATTGAACGGTAGATTTAGCCTACTCACCCTGCACGCCATAGGAGGAGCAGAGGTCGGCCTCAGCCGTGCAATCTACCTTTGCAAGCTTGATAGATTGGTTCGCAAGCGCTGTAGCAGCCTCTTCGTACTGGGGAGCAAGTGCTTTGCCTATTATAACGGCATTTGTCAGTACAATTTGAGGGTGCTTAAGCGCGCCGTTTTAGGCTTACAGTGTCCACACCTGGAACGAGGAAGGGAGTGCAAGGGAGCAACCGTCAGTTTGCGCCTTCAGTGAGCATCGCTAAGCCTGCTCGAGCTCACCAAGCTGCGAAGAATTTCAGAGAATCAGCAAACGCGCTCAATGCACCACTTCTAGCAGGCCGACCTACGAGCAAAGAACTCGACGAGGATGAGGTCTTCAGGTGCGACGATGCTGTGGAAGTCGTCCTTGTGCAGATCCAACACGTCTGAAGCTGCCACGCTGGAAGCCAGCAGGGCAGCTGCGCCAGCCAAAAGGGTCGATGTTCGCATTTTCTTTGTAGGTTCTTGACGTTTTGGAATAGAAGAAACCTTCAGAACTTCGGTCTACTTTGCACACTTGAGTTCACCGCAAAAGGGAAAGCAAGCACAAAGGGCTGAGGAAAGGCAGCCAGGCACTCTACCGCCACCCAAATACAGCTGCAGTAGTAAGCTGGGCATGCCACGTCGACGTGTAGCAAAAAAGCAGCGATAACAGCAGTGAGCGGCAATCAGTCAAGAGGAAGATCAGAAGTCATCACATTGACGCGTCTGTATTGCCGCTACCGGAACTCAAGCCCTCTAGACGAATAATTCTGCACAAAGCCCACTTCTTCCACCCACCCTTGCTCCGGCGCGAAGTGCTTGAATGCTTCCTCTTGCAAGAGCGCATTATCTGCAGTCTCTGGCGTGCTCGTCGAACACTGCGACCGAGGCCGAAGAAAAGAGTCGTGTCAATTTTCCGCACAAAGGTTAGATGAGCAAATACTCACGGAAGCATCGCATGTGAAGACCGCGATAGTTCCAAAGTCGAGAGCATCTTTGTCCAAATCATCAACGCCGATGTACGACAGTATCGTCGACAAGATCTGCAGATAGACTGATGAGCTCCGCTAGTGGTCTACGTAGCGTCTGGACACACCTGAAATTCGCAGCTCCTAGAAGAACCACAGATGCATTTGCTGATATCGCCTGCGCCAGGCTTGCCATCGTCAGAAACCCAGAGTGGTTCCGCCTTCTTCGCTGTATCCGAAGGGTAGTACCTGCGTTATTGTCCTTAGTCAATGTATCCTCCTTTACAGAAAGCAAGCTCACCGAAGGATCTGATCCGGATCGCTGTCCAATCTATCTTGGAAACGAAGGAAGGCCGCGTCGACCGAAGATTTTGTATCCGGCTCATTCGCGTCCGCAGATGTGTCTTCGTTGCTCAAAGTCGCAGAGCTCATCACTTTTGCAACATCTGTGTCTCAGATTTTGTCAGGACAAGCAGGCGACTTGCATGTTTGAGCGCACCTTCTGGTTCTAGATCGTCTTCGTCTAGCTCCTCCAGGCCAGTCTCAATAAGCCATTCTTTCCATACTCTGGACGCACAAGCATCGGCATGCTTCATCTTGCAGTCTGCACAGAAGGACGCGTCTGATGACATTCCGCCTTAGCCAAGCGGGTCAAGCATATAGATACTCGCTACTGACATTGTTTGTCCTTAAACCGCTGTAGCACGCTCTGCGCTTGCGGCTCTTCCACGTCGTAGTAAGGGTTCCCTGAGGGTAATTGAGTTCTGAAGACCTTCGTGCTGCACGAACGATTCCCTGTAAGTCCTCCAGGGCATCATCATTCTTTACGGAAATCCCTTACCTGCCGAGAGCTGTCTTTGACAAACAAGAAGCCTTACTGCACGTATACACATATAGCGTGCGGTAAGATGCCTGGGGCAGATCGTCTCTTGGCGCGTTGATCTAGACGAAAATTGGTCAGCCAGAATCAGAGGAGCTGACAAACCTTAAACTTACCTGCAACAGAAAGTTCATCTGTGCTTGACACGCCGCACACTGTATCATGTCCTTCTTCAGGGGAAGGGCACAGTTCAGCCACGTCGGCCTTCCACCAATCTTGCCGACATCTTTTACAACCTTGAAGCCTTTCTTTGTCATCTTCTCGGCGAAACCAAGCTCGACTGTTTCTCCGCTCGAATCATCCGCATCGCCATCGCTTAATGCATCTTCGTCGTCTCCGATTCTTACGCGCGATGTAGATGCAATAGAGCCCGTATCCGACGAGATACTGGACCTTCGGCGGCTGTTGCTTGCTCCGCCTCGAAGATACAAGGAAGTGGTCGGGAACGGCGATGCAGTCGATGCAGGTGCTGGAAGATTGTCTGTTGCCATCGGCATGCCGGCGTCCTGATCCGCACTCCTTGCAGACGACGTAAGTGCATCGTGCGCATGCCCCCAGAATTTGCTGTACTCCGCAGGCAGCTCCTGCGAAAATTGCTGGTTGTTTTCTTCTATAGCTTTCTGTACAAAAGGTGAGGTAAGCATACGAAATTACACAAATAGTGAGTACTTACTGCCATGTTTGGCTGGACCTCCATGTCTTGCAGAGCTTGAGCAGCAGCCTGTTTTGCTACGTATCCATGCACAAGAGCGCCTGCCCCCGGAATGAGCATGCCCGTCGGATCATTCAACACTTCTGACTGCGAAACTTCGATCACGCTGCTTTCGCCGACCCTCCACCATTTGTCATGGCTGATTTGCGTTCCGCCTAGCTCGATCTCTGTACGGCCTGAGCGTACGTAGGCATGGCAGGACTCTCGGCCAGGCAGACCTTTCCATATGAGAAGACTGTGTAGCTCGTAATGGAGACTCTCGTTTGTTGGCAAGTCTCGCTCCCATAATGATGTATTTTCTGCTGAGAGCTGGTTTATCCTTTGTGAGATGGCTATAGGGTAGAAGGGTCTCAGCAAGCGCGGCGTATGCTTCGAGATAGATAGCCCACATTCAGCTTCATCTTTAATGGCTTGAACGATCTGTTCAAGCTTCTTCGCAAGCCTGATTTGCGCAGTCCTACGTTCTTCATTCTGGACGCCTTCCGCTAGCTGTTCTAGACGATCCTGTACGGCTGAAAGAAGTCCTTTGAGTGTCTTTCCGTCCTCCTCCTTACCCAAAATAGATCGACCCGTCTTAGCATGCGTTGCGAGACCGGCTTGCCGTCGCTTCAAGGTATACAATTGCTGCTTCAGCGCGTCGTGCTTTTGCCGCAACTCGACGATTCGGTGTCGATTCTGCCAGACATAGCGATCCAAATGAAGCTCGGGCGCAACTTTGAATAATCTGTCATTTGACGTAGTATCCCAAGTGCTTGTGGGCGGAGGGCCAGGAGGCGGCGCATATATGTTTCCGACCATAGGAGAAGAGCTCGTATTTGGGTAGGCTTCTTTCTTCACGAAGAAGGCAAGGGACTGACTCGGAGTCAAGATCAAGCCTCGACTGTCCTCTGACGCCAGTACTCTATCCAGAGCCGAGTAGGTGTCGTTCATTTCCGGCGAATAGACCGTCAAGTCGGTCCCGGCGATCCACTCGACTTCCAAGCGCTTCTCGTTGTCTGGGTGGTATGGGTTCATATCGTCCGTCTCGTGAGCCGCAATTGTAGCTTTGTCAAAAGATTTTATGGGAAAGGCGCGAGTGAAGATGATTTGTCGGAAAATGTCATGATCCGTCGCAGGCTCCACTTGATGGCTTATTGCGTAGGTCAGAAAGGCATCGCAAACCATCTTGTGCAATTCCTTCAGATCTTCCAACGGGCTGGCCATGACTCCGTTATGCCCTTCTCTCCCAAAGGCGTGGAGGAAGTCCGTGATGTATCCTTTACTGCGTCTGGTGCTGCCCATGTAGCAAAAGAGTCGCTGTAAGGCTGCCATTTTTATAATGCAATCTTCCGAGTTTGCGGGAAGTAGACTTCTCGTGAGATGGGTGGTAACCTCTAGATGAAAGTCCGTGGATAGGAGAGAATGGGTGGCCTCGTCGTAAGGAAATCGGAATTGTAAGACAGCCAGTCTAAAAGGGAGATTGGCATAGAGCGTTTGAAGGAAGGCTGAAACGTGCGAGGTCAAAGCTGAGGGCGCTACCAGTATGACTGGTGTGTCTGAGCTTGCTCTCATCAGGGTCTTGGGATCTTCAGGTATGGCTTCAGATGCAAGCATGCCGGAACTTGTCATGTCCGCCATGCTGGCGCTCAGCGCCCTGCGCATATCTTCGTCCTCTTGTTCTTGCTTTGACTTGACGGTGCTGACAGGCACTAGAGCGCCCCCGCCTGGTCCTGCAGTGACTGATTCTGTCGCCTGCTGACTACCGATCCTGCTCATACTTCCGGCACTGGCGACGTTCGACTCGTAGCCGCTCATCTGTGATTGATCCTGCAGTGATAGTCGGATAGCCTGTGCTATCTCGTCCTCCTCGTTTGGGTCTGTAAGCGGAGGAGGGATGGACCCGCTGGGCTTGGCCGTCGTTGACGGATTTGTGAGATCTATCGGCATCTCTGCGCTGCCACCATCCACCGGAGATGGCCTTCCAGCTCTTCCTCTTGTAGTTTGATCGTTGTCATTGCCGTCATCACTGAACCGCGAAGACTGTCCATACACGTTAGGCACTGATGGCGTTGGGACGAAGCCTTTCCACTGCTCTTCGCTGGTCATACTGTTGATTTTCTGGTTCTGCAGAGCTGCCAGGCTCTGAGCTGCTGCCGCCGTCTCATGCTCGGACTGTACGCTTTGGTCATAGCTAGGAGGAAGGGGAAGAGCTGGTGGATAGGGGCCTATAGCGGTCACTGCATTGCTATCTTGCGGACATCCTTCGAAGATCCAGTCAAGAGCCGGCTCAACCTGAAAAGAGCTGCCAAACTTTGCCAGTGCTTTCTCGACAGAAAGGCTGTCGATGCCCAGGTCCAGCAGCGTCTGCCGGTCATTCGCACTCATTTCAGATCATCGTCGACTTCTTGCAATTGAAGCGAAGCCAACCTGTCAAGTCCAACAAAGCTTTCTTGATATTCTTTCGCGAAAAAAGGCACGTGCCTTCGTGGGTTGCCCTTATGCCTACTGCGTGGGAATGACCTCTACTACGACGACTCTGAGCAGCCTGCCTACGCTCATCTCGGCGTCGCTGGCTGACACCGCAGCGTCGGCTGCTTATGTCATCCCCGCCGCTGTCTTTCCCTTGGGCTTATCTGATAAGATCTACCTGACCTTGTCCCTCTGCTCCCTCTCCGACCCTTCTGCTTCCTACAATGCATCCGACTTCAATGCTTTTACAGCCTATACAAATGCCAGCTATACCTATGGAAGCTACATCGCAGGAGGGTATGCCAACATCACGGTGTACCCGCTCGAAGAGCCGCAGGAAACCACAAATATAGTCTTCAATAGACCAGATGGGAGCGCAGGAAATATCGCCTATGAACTTGGCGTAACCACCTCGGACCCGTGGAGCGTCCTCAACAAAGTCCCCTTGTTCTCGTACGAAGACGCAGACAATACTTCGGCATTACTCACATCCCCAACGTATCCGAGTAATTTGCTGGAGCAAGCGCCCGTCTATGAGGCTTTTGTGGTACCTACATCGCAAGTGAGGGAAGACCTGTCAAACTCGACCTGCTATCTGCGCAGTCTGCAAAGGGTCGCCAATACAGCCGTGATCCCGCAACGGAATATATCAACATCGACGACAAGAAGAGGTGTCGTCGAGCTAGCTCTGCATGAGGGAGGCGGCATCAACGAGACAGACAGGGGTGGAGAGCGGATACAGTACACCGTATCTGGTCTAGCACCGGGCACCAACTATTCCGTTTGGGGTATACAGAACGATACAGTTACTTCAGGCACCAATTTAGCTTCAAGGCTCTTCACCAGGCAATTCTTCAAGACCAAGACGGGAAACAATTGTCGATTGTTGTTCGATGTTCCCTTCTGTCCCTGGCTGGCTCACAGCGTCCCAGCTCCGCCTTCTCTCGACACTCCATCCCTCCTCGCCCTCTTCAATGCCACTATCGCTCCCTCGATATTCGCTTTCAATACTACGCTGGAAACTTTCCCCTGCCATGCACCCCTACGCAAGGAGCAGGGCATGTACTCGTACGTTCGTACATGCGACCAGTGTCTCGACGCCTATCAGTCTTGGCTATGTGGGATACGGATGCCACGGTGCACCGACGAGTCGTCACCTACACCGGAAAAGTCTGTCGATCCAGACAACCTCGATGAGACAGATATTGTGACGACTTTCCACCGGACGTCTGCAAATAATTCGAGAACTCCTTCGTTACCGGACGAGGCTTTTCCATACTACGAGATCCCACCTTGCATAGATACTTGTCATCTGGTAGCCGCTTCCTGTCCGCCAGTCATTAGCAATGCTTTCAATTGTCCGCTCAAGACCATCACGCTGGAGCAGTCATACTCGTATCCGTATGCAAAACAGATAGTGTACGGCAACGTTCAAGGCGGAGATGATCCGAGCTATCTGAAGAGGGGTATCAAAGAACATGGTGCTGCTACACGTGCGAAAGACAGGTTTGGGAATGTTAGATGTAACGATATGGGCAGTATTTTGCTTACGACCCGAAGGAGATGGTCGGGCATAGGAGTAACGTCAAATTCGCCTAGTCGCGTGTTGAATGCGCGCAGAGTCAATGCGATAGTATTATGGACACTTGTAATTTGGTTAATCGTGTAGTTCAGCTGAAGTCGAAGTTGTAGCGTAGTACCGGTATAGTACGACTCGGGATCTCCGAATGTTTGACATCCCTTCCGACTACGCAAGCTACTTACACTACACTTCCGTAAAGACAGCAAGTAGCTCATCGATGATCCTTGAAACAGAATGCACCCTAAGTCCGCCGGGGCGTGTTCGGTCGAAGTATGTTAGGTATCGATTGGGGATCGCGCATACGCGTTGGTAGAGTCGTTGCTAAATCCTGCTCATATTGCATAAGGAAGTGCTCTTAAAGCGATGAAGTAGATCAACTTACCACAGCCGGGTCCGCAAACGGGTCTGTCCCCCCCGCATCGCCAAATTCGCGTGATGGCAGCGGAGTAGAAGCCACATCTCTCTCTGAAATCCTCAAAGACGCTAATCTGCCCGGACTCTTGTACTCATTGTCTTGACTGTATTTGCTGCTGCTCGTGACTAGAGAATGGCTTCTCTGAAGATTCGTATACAGAGTAGGTTGCGTTTGATTGTGTGATGTTTGTGAAGAAGGGCGAGAGGCATCTTGTGACTGGTGGGACAGAATAGGTACGGAGGTGAGGAAAGGATATTCGGCCACGGACGCTCTGGAGTCTTCGGAAGCTAGCGATGAGGAGGAGAGCATATGCTCGATGACGGGGCGCTCGGTGAGTATTGCACGCTTCCTATGCCCGCTAGGCTTCAGAGGTGAGAGACGTCCAAATTCATCGACTGCTTCGAGGGCTTCCGATTCCGAAAGCGGCATGAACGCTGGATCTCTGCTTGATCGTCCTTCTTGGCTAGCTGACTTCTCGACATAGCCACTCGTCCGCCCACTTTTGTAGCTAGCTGTACTCCCCAGACTGAGCATTCTTCTGGGCGCTTGACGAGTATATAGCATTTCCGACACCGGTGGTGCAGAGTCCTCCTTCTCATCATCTGCTGAAGCGGCTTCTTTGGCAGAAGCTGAAGCTCTGCGCCGGAAGTACAGCCCAGCCATGCCTGCTACGATGGCTAGTACGAATGCACCTGTCACGGCACCCGCTATGACTTGAGACTTGCTTTCCCCTGAAGAGGATGAAGGGTCCGAGGTCGTGCTGTCCGATCCTTCCGGCGCAAGGGCAGAATTGACTTCGGGATCCCGTGTTTTCACTGCTAAGCTTGTGGTAGGTTTTGGAGAAGTATAAGTGCTTGTATGCAGGCTTGTAGAAGGTACGCTGTTTCCGTTTGGATCGTCTCCTCCGGGTAGAGCACCGACTTCTGTTTCAGCTGCAGTACTGTCCGCCGTCACCCTTATCAGAGAGTTCGTCAAGAGTTGCTGAGCAGCCTGTAAGACCGCAGTCGTCTTGGCAAGATCGGTGACGCCGTCTAGAATATCGCCAACTTGCGCACCACGAGCTACGGGCGCGGAAGAGAGCGAAGTCGCCAGCGGATTCTCTTTGCTCCATGTCCATCCATCTTGACCGCGCGATAGAAAATGCAATTGATCGCTTGTCTCCTCGGTAAGCGTGTTCAAGCCGTACGATACCAAAATAACGTCTCTGTGTATCAAGGAAGCAGCATGATATGCGAGGCTTGGTCCTTCGGTCGCGACGTCCAAAGTGCTCCAGGTCCACGGACTCTGTGTTGGGTCCAGCACGTAGAGCGAGTTCTTCAGTACTGCTGATCCACTGCCAACCCCGCCGTGAACCAGAATTCGGCCATCTTCTAGAAGAACAGCAGTGTGACCCATACGCGGAGCCGGGAGTGCTGTAGCATCGGTTTTCTTACGATTACTTTTGATCAGATTATACCAAGCTATGCCGCCTTGGACACGAACTCACATGGATTGAAAAGGTCTGCGTCCTGATGTCGAAGAGTAACACCAAGTCCATCGACACCAAATTACCAGCTGCATCTTGGCCTCCGAAGTAGGCTATCTCATGTCTATCCGCCAAGTATACCGCAGTGTAATCGCTGACAGGCGGTCTGAAGGAGTCATTCGCGTAGTCGTCGCCGTGGGCAGCAGACGATTTCCATGGAAGTATCTCAACTTGAGGCGAGGATGTTCCACCTCGAGGGACCTTCCAAACATCCATAGCCAAGTATGCGACTGTCTCCAGCGAGCACGTATAAGGCTCGGCTATGCCTCCAAAGACGTATATCTTGTCGACTTCATTATCTTGATCGTATACACTGACAGCTTTTGCTTGACGCCTGCGAGGAGGCCGTATTGTTCCTGCAGGCTCTACTCCTTGCCAGACAGCTTCAGGATCACTCGTATTGAACGTATACGCGGATGCATCGCTCTGGCAGTCTTGAGTGACTCCTCCAATTGACCATATCACTCTCCCAGACTCCTCTGTGCCTGTCAAGGCCGTTGAGACCCACGCACTAGGAGGATCTGCGTGCGACAGGTCAGGCACGACTGTTGGGTTGTTTGGCGTCGCTGCCGTGTCGTAACTTTCGGATGTGTTGAATGAGAGTATGTCATTCGTCACATAGGTCCCTTGCGTTCCAATCTGCCCTCCCAGAAACAAGACTTGGTGTTTTTCCAGTAAACAGACTGCAGCATGGCCGTATCTTGCTTGATTGCGCTCGCTCGAGGTCGTATTCCTCCTTTGTATACTCTTTAGATTGTCTACGAGCGCGTCGTTGTCAAATGGGTGCATGATTCTGGCTGCTGGAACTCGCTCGAAAGCGCTGGCCAAGGCAGGGCTTTTCGCAGCTGACGTCGGCGCTGCGACAACTAGCCAACTCAGCGCCATACATGTACATGCGCATCTTGCTCGTCGTTTGCGCCGCTGTTTGTCCATGCTGGTCAGCGGTAAAGAGTCGACTCAGCTTGTTTCTTGTCTTTTGACATCTCAAGATGGCTTGTTCTTCGCGTAAGAAAGGTCTAAAAAGCTGTAAGTTGCGTTCGTTTGTACACGTCTATATACCATGCTACTTTTACCCCATCTACCACGATGAATACCTCGAATTGTCATCCTTGTACTATGAGCGCTGGCGATGGCTCCTGCTCTGCCTTCAAGACAGGCAGGACCTCGCGCTTCGTCGATGACAGACACCCTAGGCCGCAGCTGTCCCAGAGACAAGCTGCCTGATTCCTTGTGCTATTTATCTCCCTTTATATCCCGAGATGTCCGTCGCAGCCAGATCAGAAATCGCTAATCGTCTCTATCCCAGATTTACTGCAGTCCGAATCCCTTCAGCCTGGCTTTCGCAATGAGGAAGACGTCCTTCAGGCCTCGTTCCAGCTCAGTAACCCATTCATCGCTGCCTGCAGGGTAGGTCTCGATGGGCGAGGTGTCGACGCCCTCGCTGTCTCGGCCTGTCTTGTCTGCTGGGCCCTCCATCAGGAACTTCTCCAGATCCTCTGCTACCTGTGCTCTGCTTCTTCCTGCTACGTATGTCACATACTTGAGCTTGGGATACCGGCTCTCGTAGAGTGCGTTGAGGGTCTGCGATCGACAAGGATGCGTCCGTTAATATGCGCTACTAAGGCATTGGCTTTGTTGTATGTCCCACCTGTAGCTTGTCTAACACCTCCTGAGGCGTGCTTTGCGTGTTGTTCTGTTCTTTGCTGCTCAAAGCACTCAGGTTCTTGACTTCGCCAATTCGCGGATGACCGCCCAGAAAGTCTGCCTTGTCGTCCTGACTCCAGCTTGAGACTTCCTGCTCGCTCAAGTCGACCAGCTCGCCGTAGGACTCAGGCTTCTTTTGCGAGCCCGCGAGCTTTGACGATAAGGCCGGGACGAGGTGCTGTTTAAGCGAAGTCGAGGGCTCCAGCAACGTAGAAAGGGCATCATCAAGCCTATCGCGAGAACTGCAGCAGTCTTCTAGGCTCGGAAGAGACATCAGAATGTGTTGGCTAAATGACGAGCATACAACGACATTTCGGGCATATCCAATTCTACTTATTATCAAGAAGCGACCTAGTCTCATTGATCAGGTCTGATAGAGAGCTTATCTTGTTGGGAAGCCAGTGACTCTCTGGAAACTTGGGCAGCAAAGCCGCTGTGTCCTCTTTTACGCGCTTGGCCTGTGAAGTGCTGCTTCTGCAATTGTCCATTTGTCAGTATATCTGGGGTAGGTGTTGGAGTGTTATCAACGTACATAGACACGTCATTGGCAGAAGAGGTCCTGCACCGCTTCCTCCCGTTGGCCCGCTCCGCCTCTTTGCTGGCAGAAATGACAGCATGGACCGCATCCTCTACTTCCTCCTTGAATTCCTCCAGGGACTTGTCGATGCTGGCCTGAGACCACTTGCGATGCAGGCGAATGTCCGAATACGACGCGAAGGCAGCTGTCGACAGATGTCGAAGGAACGCTTGGACCGCAACAAGATCTGTTCAGAATAGATTTACCCTCCTTGCTATCAGAATCATGGTTCCATGCGGCTCACCTTTGCCGACAAATGACCCGTTCTGCAAGCTTGCTCGGAAGTAAGCAAGCGAAATGTCGTGGCCTTCCAAGCAAGAAAGGTATGAAGATATGGCCTTGGATACACTATAGCACACGTTCATCAGCCGGTATGCTTGTATTATGGGTTTGGAATGCATCCTACTTGTCCTCAGTTGCTGCGTGGAAAGCCGGAACAGCGAGAATTTCACGGTCGGCATCGAGGTGCGGCAATAGAACGTCTTGCAAGGCGCCAAGGAGGCCAGTGAAACGCTTAGCGACGGTCGTGGCCACTTCGGTAGACTGCACAGCGCAAATTCGCTGAAAGCCGGCATTCCACGCTTCCTGGAATTTGGCTAGGTGCTCTGGCAGTTGAAATCCGTTAGATCTCACTCAGTGTTGCTGTTCAGACGCTTTAGACTCACCCTTGACCAGGCGGGGAAGCTTGCGTTCCGTGTTTTGTCGAATTATTGCCAAGTTCGTATGTAGCTTGGCATCTAGGCCACCGTTCAACGCATTGGCATCGATTTGAGACGATTGAAAACCTTCCTCCGATGATAGACTTTGTACCCAATTGGCCTGTAGAAGGAAAGGGCTGAAGATGCTTTCGGCTGTCAGGCGTTTCTTGAGCGCTGTCAGCGCAGCGCCTTGGTGATCTTGACCATCTGAATTGAGAACCACCAAGCCTATATCGTGGAAGGGCTTTGATTGGAGAGTATATCAGCTGGGCAGAGACAGCACCCTTTCTGTTGTAAACTACCTCATCTTCCAGCTCAGAAGCTTCCACAACCGCATACTCAAGCCTCACGTGGCGGCGAACAACAATACGTGCGTTTTCGTCTGATGGCAGACCAAGTTTGCAGCGCGTCCAAGCAGCAATTGGGCTATCGTGGGACGGTACCAGGAAGATCGCCTTCCAGTCTAGAGGTTCGTGTAAGCCAAATGTCGAAAAGGCTCGGTCTACTGTGTCGCTGATCAAGGAGGATAGAGTTCCTTCTTTCCAAAACGGTGGCTAGAGCAAGCATGACAAGATCAGCTACGGTCGAATTCCCTGAAATGTGTGTTTCTCGCCTCTTCTGGTTCATTCACGACCGTTCCGCTTTCTTCACGGCGCTCGCCACCATCGGTGTTGTCCAAGAGTGACACATCGGGAAATGCTTCGGGATACGTGACCGTGCCTTTCTTTGGGCTAACATCGAGCTCTTGAGCGAGCTCTCTGAACTGCTGCCGCCGTTTCTCCTGTTTTGCTCTAGTTCTTCTAGCTCTTTCTAGTGATTCTTGCCAGGTCTGCATGCGGGAGCGCAGCTGCCTTCGAGCGCGTTTCTGCTCCACCGCGACTTCTGCAGCTGCTAATTGCGAGAAACGCTGTAGGACTACAGTCATGAGCTCAGCCGAGCATTCCTCCACTGCCAATTGCCGCTCCGATTCCCTCTCTTGCTTAGAGTCGAGTATGGCATCTTTCAAGACCTGCTTGCTGGCTTTACTGACGTATTGCTGCACGACCTTATTAAGTAAGACAGCTGGCATTTGTTCGAGTTGCGCCTTGGTGTATTCAGATGCTGGTCCATTCGGCTTTGAAGCTGTCGGAAGGGCAGAAGCCGATGGAGCAGGCTGGCTCCGACCTGAAGGCCGGCTCTGTGTGCGTTGGTGCCCATTTACCGGCACGAGCTTGTTTTGAGCGGCAGATTCACGGTGCGGAGGCTTGTCAGGGCTAAGCCTGGAGACTTGAGGGGGAGTTTGAGCTTTAATGGCTGCTGGGAATGGCAGAGCAGTCTGCGTCGGTGCTATAGCAGGAAACGCAGACGCGACAGGGGTCTTGGGCTTGGCTCCGAATGATACGGGTGTAAAGGCACTGGCTGCTGCATTCAATTTCGATGTAGGACCAGCTTGCAGAGAATTGTACGACTGGGAAGCGATGCCAGGCGTCGTAGGCGCCGATGCCGGAGGAGTTAGAATCGCAGTCTTGGCAGCCGAAGTCCCAAGGAAAGAAGTCTGTCTGCTGACGGTTGGAGACGCAGCTTTGATGGAGGAAGGTCTTTTATGCGTCGACGGGATCGGAAGATCCACATGTGCTGAATAGAATTCGCCGTCGATGACTGATTGAAAGGTAGCTTCGCCTCTCTTGGC
This sequence comes from Erythrobasidium hasegawianum, assembly GCA_001972285.1. NCBI lineage: Eukaryota > Fungi > Basidiomycota > Cystobasidiomycetes > Erythrobasidiales > Erythrobasidiaceae > Erythrobasidium > Erythrobasidium hasegawianum. The sequence continues at coordinate 1,016,690 of BCII01000011.1, read as the reverse complement.
CTCGACGATTGTCTTTGATGCTCTTTGCTTGATCGTAGGCGGGTATTCTGCAACAACTGTTTTAGCTGGAGGCCGACCTGCGTCTGACGAGTGCAGGCTTACCGATCATTTCCACCTTCTTGTGCAGCTCAACGCTAATCGGCACTCCAGCTCCTCCCGTCTTGACATTGAGACCAAAGCCTTCGACTACCTCCTGACAGTGTTCCACATCATCGCACCCCAGCAATTTCGACAATTTCGTAATCGGATAATCCGGCTGAGAATGTATGAAACTCTTCTTGAGACTGACGAGCGCACCGCGCCTGATATCCACGAAATGTGATTCTACGAGACAAGCCAGAAGATAGGAAGTTTCATCTGATGCGACTGCTTTGAAGAGTCTTGAAAAGGCATTCAAGCTCGCTTCGGAGTTGGCGGGTCGGCGACCTCGTTCACCTCGAGATTCGTTGTTGCGCTGAGCTAGGGCGTGAATCCGCAGCGCGGCTTGCATGTGCTTGCTGTCGAAGAGATTGGGTGGCAGAAGCTCGACTTGGCGGACTGTATCCCAATCACGCAAGTGCGTGATGAGGTAGTAGGCTCGAAACTCGGCTTCGTGAGGACAAGGGATGCCTTCATGCCTTGCATCATCATAGAATTCGTTCAAAGATTGAAGGACTGCAATGCAAGAGACATATTTTAGCCAACTGTACCGCATACACGCAGAAATGCAGAAATGTAGAGATATACCTTTCCGTAACTGCTCGAGTTCTTGACTTTCACTAAAGTTCTCCCATTCTCGCAAGATATGTAGGCAGAGGATGTGATATCGAGCTATACGCTCGTGACATTCGATAGCCAGGCCGCCTCGCTCGTTCTGCATCGTGAAATCTTGTCGCACTGCTCTTGTCCTGTCTCTAAGAAAAGGATGACTATCGCGTAGTAAAGGGTCTCGAGCCAGGATGTCATGAAAAAGATAGTCGAGTGTGGCCTTAGACAGAACGGAGGCTACAGTCAGAAGAGTCATATGATATTGCTGTGGAAAGCACCTTCAACACCTTCGGAGGTCGCACATCGGAAGGCAACGGTTGCTCGTTACCCGCAGCTGGCCTATGAAAGGCCTTTACTGCCAGTGTCGGGTCAATGCGATTGCTTCCAGGAGCCTGCGTTTGTCTTGTATCAGTCGCGCTGGTCGCACCTAACCATGAGATTTGGCGCGGGTGCTCACCAGCTCCCATCGATCGACATTCTTCTGGTATTCGCGCTCCTCTCTTTCGAATTCAGGACACATGTCCTGACATGTCCCTTGGAATGTGATAGCTTCGTCTAATCGGCGAGGCTTCAGTGGATCTGGGATGAGACCTGAAGCGACAGCGTCATGTCTTTCCTTTTCGCGGAGGGGTTTGAGCTGGTGGTGGGATGAGGAAGGGGAGACATTGAGTATACACTAGGAGGCTGGGACACAGGAGAAAGCGCAAGCACCTCTATGTAGCGGTTCGCAGAGGCATGAGTACTGAACCTCGACCTTCTTGCAGCTTCGGCGTCCGGATCAAAGGTACTGGCATCGCGTAACTTGCTTGAAGCAGTAGCTTGCTGTTTGATGGCATCGCCTACATCGTTGTCGCTGACTTCTTCGCTGTCGGATGCCGTAGCAGCCTGGAACAACGGCGTCCCTCTTGTATTTCGTCCGAATCCTGATGAACCGCGACTCGATGATTGCAATCTTCCACGAGCATTAGTACCATTGGGCTTTCCTCTGGATGATCCACGCTTCGACGGCGACGTGCGAACGTCCATCTGCGCGCGAACACCAAATCGGTCTCGAGCGAAGAAAACAGTCCTCAGAAGCCAAATCTGCAACTTGAAAGTCGTCGGCCACTTCCTCCCGGGTCATGACATCCATTCTCGGCGCTGTCGCTAGTCTCTGGAAGTCTCCAGCCCGCCGAGCCAAACCTCGCTCGGTACCATACCCGGCCCCCCAAAGTCTCGAAGAATTCGACGCAAATCTCACGTATATTATCCTCTCGACCTATACGGCTGTACGTCTTCTCTCTGACGCATTGCCCTCCAGTTATATGTGCGACAAGATGGACTTCATAGAACAGATGCTAGTTCCAAGAGCCGGGGAACGCTGGCAGCCTTATGTATTGGTGCACTGTGTGCGTTACCTCCGTGTCCCTGGATGTGTAAAAGTTTCAAAAGCTAATTGGCAATGGGAAACAGGTGGATCTTAGGCATCTAGTTGCGGTAACTCGGACTGCGTGCCATCGAACAGATGCATTTGCTTTGTGGAAAGGGCTAGCTGCTCCAATTACCGACACCATACTATCCGTAAATGGGCATATTCAAGAGGCAATTCTCGCGGATATTCGCACTTGGAGTGCCCAACGCTTCGGGAACGAGTTGGACTGGGCTCAGCAGGCGTATGAGAAAGCGCTCGAAGACGTTGGTCTTGAGATAGAGTATCCTTGGTCGCAGTATGACGCGACCCACGGAATTCAGAAACGATAAGGAAGGATGGATGGATAGCCTTGCAAGTTTGAATGGATGGACGAATACCTTTGTATGTTTTACCGCCTTAAAACAAGGAAACAACGTAGTAGTAGATAGGCCATGACAAAAGAGCAAGAAGGAAAGAATCGATAGATAGATTGACAACTCTCTACTTCTTCTTTCCAGCAGGTCCGACAGTCTTTCCTCTTCTGCCCGTTGTCTTTGTGTGCTGACCGCGTACTCTGATGCCCCAGTAGTGACGGAGACCTCTGTGGTTTCTGATTCTCTTTAGTCGTTCGAGATCGTCTCTGAGCTTCGAGTCTACACCGTTGGAGAGGATCTATATATCATCCAAGAGGCATTAGCGAGACTGGACTATAGAGAGACAACTTTTGTTGGAATGGAATGGAATGTGATGGACTTGCCTGGCTGTTCTTTCCGTCGACGGCATCCTTCTGTCTGTTGAGGAACCATGTGGGGATCTTGAATTGGGTAGGGTTTTGGAGGATGGTAACGATTCTCTCGAGCTCGTCCGAGTTGAGCTCTCCAGCGCTGAAAGTCACACGACGGGAGATTCAGCACAGACTCCTCGTTTAGCCATAGATGAGAAGTAGTTATTCACCGCTTGGCAAGATCGACATCTGCCTTCTTGCAGACGACGTTGGCGTATCGTCGTCCTACACCCTTGATCTCGGTCAAGGCGTACATGATCTTGCGCTTTCCGTCAATGTTGGTGTTGAGCAGACGGAGGATGTGGTTGAAGACCTGTATATGCAGTCATTGTTAGCTGTATACTCTCTTGAAGCATTGCCGGTTTGCAGGAAGGATGGATGGATGGGCATAGGTTTGGCTTTGAATCGGCGGGCATCGCATGGGCAGGCGGCGTTCCAATACCATTCTCTTGAAGTAGACCTTTGCTTCTGAATGTATCTTGATTCCACTCGTTCTCCCTGACTCTTGCTCTCGCCTGCCCTGCCTGCGTCGCTTGAATGCCCAATCCCTCGATTTCGCCCGTTCTTTCGCCCATCCCCATCCATCGCTGCCTGTACCGTAATGACTTGCCTCATGCTGCTCTGGTACTCGTAGCGACATGGTTGCAGTGTTGTTGAATGCAGAATTCAGCTCCAAGGTCAAGTCCTCCCTGTCCTCTCCCCTCTTCTTCCTCAAAGGAAGGAAATCTCGATCATTCTGAGCAAGGCGCACAAGTAAACTCCAACTCCAGGGACGAAGGTCGCTTCTACTTCAAGCCCTTTATGGGCGTGCGGCAGAAGAGGTGCATTTTGACACTATACAGGTAGTTATATATGCAAGGCTGATGATGATGATGCGATGTTCCAGGACTATAATATTCCCAGTGTTGCTCGCAGAGCTATCTCATTAAAACAACAGAGACATCCCACGCTCCTGATAGAGTGTCAGTCCGCTTCGAGAGAAAACACCAAAGAACATCTTAGTACCCTGTTGATGGCCTGGCCCGCCGACGATACAGTCAGGCCGAAAGAGCCACGGCCATCGGGTCGGTAGTTCGTACACTCTCTCTCTTCTCCTTTCTCCCTGCTCCCATTCTACCCATTCCGCATTCATTCTGTATTCTTCCCGATTCACCGTTGTAGAGGAATCCATTCTGATCGAGCCAGATAACCATCAAATAATCACCTAGATGCATGCTGCATCAACACTGACGACTAATCTAAGATGGTGCTGTGCTCATATACTGACTGCACTGACTTTTCCCACATCCACTCACCGACTCGTCATCTGCACTCCGGCAAGTCCTGACTCGCGAAGGTCAACAGACGCCCTTTTCATACGTACAGTTTGTGCAGATAACGACTAGTCCGTTGTTGCTGCTGTAGAGATATCTAAAAAGCACATCGGCCGCGGACATGATAGACTTGGGACATGCCAATTATCGCGACACGTTGCATGGGTCCGGCTTATCGGGCTGACTGGCTCTGACTTGGGATCGATAGTGAACAGCATACACCACTTATTACTTAGCAGAACATCCCCAGTTCTGTCACTTTGCACTGTACTGCCATCATTGGATTGGTGTGATCAGATAAACCTTAGCGCGTGTGTCTGCCGTCAGCTCACCTCAAGCTCGCCTTGGGAAATTGCCCGTTCACCTTTGGCATTTTTGCGCTCAATCTCACGACAATCTCGAGGAATACGACGAAGCAGACAGCGAGCAAGCGGTGTCTCTTGCACCTTTTTATACCCAATCACTTCTACCTTTTCTTCGTTGCTGCTGGCTGGCCAGGGTTCCCTTTTCGTTCAGTCAAGTCCCAAATCCCGCCCGCAAGTCCGGGCAAAAGAGCAGAAACGGCGTATCATTCGGCGCTGTAGCGTAGTAACAAGTAGAGGCGCTGCTTCTGCTTGTTGCTGCTGTCGCGCTTCAGCCGTGGTGTCCTGGAATGACCGCTTCCACGAGGGCTAGGCCCCGCCCAAACGCCAGCAACGCCGAAGCACCATCAGCGACGACAGCTACGACATCAGCGAAGGAGCAGCCAACAGCATCAAGTAATGATCCAGCTGCTGCTCCTCGTCGCGCGCTGCAGACTCGCCGGCTCTCGCAAGGAGGTGTAAGCACCGCAGCAGCTAGCCCTGGAGCTGGAACAGGAGCAGCAGCAGTCAAGGAAGGGCCAGTGATGATGGGGATGAGCAGCACTGGTATACCACAGTCTGGGACAGTCAACATCGACATGGCCATCGTGCATTCTCTGCCAGATGGTCTATTCCCTCTCCCAGGCTATCCTTTACGCCCTCTGGACGCAGCCGATCCCCTGCTCATACTCTGTGGCAAGGCGATAGCAAGCTGCTCGAACCGCGCTCTTACACCCAAAGAACTCGCTCTCATATGCAGCACAAAGTACGGATGGACGTGCGAAGGCTCCCAACCTTTTGCAGTCGTCTCGGCCGCCATCCGGAGTCATCTTAGAAGAGCTGCCACGGCAAACCCACCGTACCCACCCATCTTTTCAACGTACGAACTCTCTTCTGTCATTCCTACGCAGGACATACCTTGCATTGGCATAGAGCCCGAGTGAGCCCAGGAGCACTTCCCAAGGAAGGATCATCAGCTGACTGGGATCGCCGTGCTTACTTTTTCCTTTCGCAGAGCCCGCCCAGTCGTCAAAAGAGGCACCTTCTGGTTCTTAGCAGAGACAGTAGGCTTCTCATCCCCTTTTCCACACCGGCCCTCGACGTCCATGCTCCCACAAGCTCTCGGCACGGGAACTAAGCAGAAAGCATCCACAATCACACTATCCTTTCTCAGCCAAACAAAACCAAAGAATGAAGAGAAGCCTCTGACGAGAGCGCAAGCGAATGCCTCATCTTCATCAACGAGTGCCACGCCGGAGATAACGATGCAGCAGCAGCAGCAGGATATAGCGCCGCAGCAACAACAGCAGCAGCACCCGGTGCCTATGCTTGCTCTAGATAGCGATCCTCTAGGCCGAGGCAAGAGGAAGCGGACCCTGAGCAGCAATACGATTATGGCGACCTCGTCACCGGCGCACCTACAGCCCATCGCACCTCTACCGCCAGTTCTCGAGCATGCCTCTACAACATCATTCGCAAGCAGTGTGCCAGCGTCGTCGTCGGTGGACAGTAGTAATAGCAGGAGGACGCGCCAAGCTCATCGACGAGCATTCTCATCCGGCTCTCAGGACGGTCAAAGACCTTCATCTTCTTCAAACCTGAAGAAACTCAAATTCCGTCTCTCCACACTCTCAGAAGTCGATGCAAATGGCAATGTCACACCCGCTACTCAGAAACGACCGCTGCAACCACAACACCACTCCTCCGCCTCTCTCACTACGTCTTCCTCTTCCTCGAAATCTACAAGATCTTCGGCACAACACCAACAACCCAACTCGAAACGACAGCGTACACAGTCCATGTCTGTCCTCTCGTCTGCAGTTCATCCTTTCACCGCTTCGTTTCCTTTCGACAATCTACACCTACACCACTCTATGCAGATCCCTTCGCACAATGGCACGCTCATGCCTATCGAGATGCACAGCATCCTCTCTTCCTCTTCTTTCCCTTCCTCGGCACATCTCACGACGCATCAACTCGATCTCCTCACTTCCCGCTCTGCCCCCGAATCAAACATCTTCTCACCTTCAACTGCTTCAGCCATGTATATCGGGGGACCATTCTCAAGACGCACTTCTCCTTCTGCGTCGAACAACGGACATCATGACGGGTCATCTTCGGCGTACCGCTCACATCCCACAGAAGATGGATTCGACCTCGATGATTCAGTCGTAGGCACACCCGCCGATCATGATTATTTCGATACGTTCGACAACTCCGTCTCTTCAACAGCAGGAGCAGGATGGATGGCGTCCAACAACACGAGCTTCACTTCTTTAGGCGATCTATCGCTCCTGTCGAACGAGGAGCCCGATGGAGATCTGCAAGACTTCCATTCGGAAATGCTCAAGAATGACCTGGATCTAGCATTCGACTTTTCGTTGGACAGTCTGGAAAGAGAGCGCGAGTTCAGTGCGAATCTGGAGAATGAAGATGTGGAACAGCAGCAACACGATGCAGGCCATGGTATCGTCGGCGCAGAGGCGCTGGACCTCAGTAGTCTAAGCGATGATGTGAATGGCATCTTTGATGGTATTGGAGCCGGCAGTACAGCAGAAGTGGTAGCGGCCGGAGATGCGATTATGGACGTAGATAACGCAGAATCAACAGCCCAAGCAGGAGCAGTGAGAGCGGCATCGACATTCTCGTCGCAATCTACGGAACTGGACGAGCGAGAAGAAGATGATGACGAAGACGCAGAGAGCTCGGCGGAAACAATCATGCAAGATGGAAATGAAGTATTGCTGAAGAAAGCGCTCAATACGACGCTATGTCCCGCAGCTGCTGCTGCGAGGTATGGAGATGCTATGAGACCAGGCAGACTTCTAGGTGCGCTGGCTTGTGACACTTTACGTACTCGCGCATAATCCCGAACTGACAGTTTCTTGTTGAATGTCTGCAGCCCGCCGCATGAACAGCGCTTCAAGTCTTATCTTTCCGCGTGCAGAAGCACGTCCTGCAACATTGTCAAGGAACAATTCCCGCGACGTCCTCACTACTCCGGTGCCACTAGCCGAGCTCCCAGGCTTGAGCGACCATGTGCCTCCGCACCCTATCTTTTTCTACTCTGAAGAAGATGAAGCTTTCAACAAAGAGAACAGCACTCATCTCGAAGATGATCGTACAGCTGCTAGTAGCCCTCTCACACCCATCATCAAGGCTGAAGAAGACGGAGATGACTTCGTGCCTGCTGCTGGTAGTGCGAATGAGGAGCATGCTTCGTCAGCACATCAATCTCGAGCTACAAGTCATGTCTCACAAGACTCGTCAGACTCATTCAATGCCGAATCAATGTATACTACACGGGCGTCGAGCGGGACAGGCGCAGCCGAGGATTTCGAAGAGCCAGAAAGCATCATCATCGGAGGCGTACCTGCTTCACGAAGCCAGTCGTCTTCAAGAGTTTCTTCGTTATCGCCAAGCGATAGCTTCTCTCCCCAAGCTACTGGTTTGGGCCATCCTGCAGAATGGGCACTCACGCCGCCTTCTGAAGAAGAACATACAGAGGAGGAAGAGAAATTACTGGATAGAGCGACGCTCTTGGGCCCTGAAAGTGTAGGGATGGATGATCTAGACGACGCTTGGCCAGGTTCGAGAGACGCGGAAGACGCCTTCCACAACCAGGCATCAGCAGCAATGGGCTCGTCGAGCTTTGTGGAGCATGCAGCTACTTTCGAACCGGTCCTCTCGCCGGACCCGATCCCGGCTTCTCTGACGCCTTTCACGCTCCCCTTAAGCCTGCCTCAGCAGGAGCAGAATAAAGAGGAGGACATTGTCGCGGATACGAACATGGAAGTCGATCAGCAGCAAGACGAGCCAGCTACAGAAGCGAGTACGTATGCTGTTGAGGATGTAAGACAAGCGAAAGGCGCTGTCGATACTTCCGAGGCGCTTTCCACCGGTCTACCAGCAAGTGAAGATCTCCCCTCAACGACTCAAAGCTCAGATTCTGCCATGCAAGTCTTCTCGGAAGCTGCCGAAGCCGAAGCTGCCATCGCTCAAGACGCACCCGCCAATCCCCAAAGTTTCCTTTTCTACCCAGACACGCCATTCAAGCCCGACATGGCTATCCTCCTCACGGAGACCAAGATCCTGTTCTACAGCACCATGGTCACGATTGGAGAAGCTGCCAGGCCTTTGCTACGAAGAGTAGATAATGATGCGGTCGATGGCGAAGCATTGCTGCTTTCGCTGGAAGGAGCAACGGACCTCGATGAACAGCGACGAGAAACGTTCGATACCATCAAGAAGCTCGGAAATACTTGGGTGTCGCTGGACTATGCAAGAGAGCTCTTGGCCAAGTTTGGAGGCGAGAACCCATCGGTAAGTCCTGCACATTCCATTGAACGCTGGGCACTGACTTTTGTCTTCCACTGCAGCTTGAGACGTTCTTGGCAGACGACATCCTGCTGTCATGGAACGAGAAGCTTGTTCGTCTCGGTACGATGCTCCGCCAGCGCAATGACCTCGCAACTCCTGTCAAGAAGCCTGCTACAGCGGAGCATCGCAAGAAGGTCGCAGCCGTAGTGCGAGCAAACAAGAAGGCTGTCTCAGCTGCAGCTGCAGCTGCAGCAAAGAAGTCTGCTTCGCCGAGCATGGGAGTCGTCACTCCTATTGCTATAGCTCCTAATCCCAACAAATTTGTCGAAGTGCAGAAGCAGGAAGCCCCCAGCACGCCAGTGGCGCCTGCTGGCAACACGAACAAGAAAGGTCGAGCAACACCCGCTACTACCACAGCTGCCGCAACTCCCGCACGAAGATCAGCACGGAACAAAGGAAATCCAAACTCAGCTTGATCCAATCACCCAGCACGAAGATACGATTTCCCCACTCAAATCAAACAAGCAGTAGTATCGTGATGCTCTCCGGTAGAGATCGTGCCAGAGCCCTAGTAATAGCTACAAGAAGCTACTAGCGATGCTTCTGTGCAGGGACGTTTCTTTGCTCCGGCGCCTCATAGATCACATATACCTTTCTATGCAGTTAGCACATCATCAGTCATGGAGTGCAATGTTAGGCCATTCCTAGTCTATAACATTGCATCAATCCAATCCTCTCGCTCTCGCTGCCCTCCTTTCCTTACTCCATTCCCCCTTCTGTCAGAGATGACGGCTTAGCCTCTTTGCCTACCAGGCTCTCTTTCGTCTAGATGTTAAGCGGTACTTTCTCCTCTCTTAGCTTACGTAGGCTTCGCAGAGGGATACCAGTACCGATCCACCTTCTCCTCAATGACGGTTGTCAGGGTTTGCTTTCTTGGGAAACACTTCAGATTGTGGCAGGTACCTTGTCATTGGAAACGGAACACCTTACTTTTTTATACATACTTTTAGATTTTTAGAATGCAATACTACGATGCTTGGACGGGAAGAATACAAGAAGATATTCGGCAGTGATAGACGTGGGGTGGAAGCCAGAGCATAGAGAAGAAGATCGGAGGTATGGCATCGAGTATGTCAAATACACTTACGAGCAGAAATCACAAACATACAAACAAAAAGAAGTACCAAGAAAGCCCATGGAAGGCCCAAAGGAAGACTGGAAACCAGCAGAATTACGCGAAGGATAAGAGGGAATACATGAATACATCAAAACGAAACGAGGAAGCGTAGGAAGGGGTGGAATTGGATGAAATGGTTGCAAGACTCCCAACTCTGCATTTATGCTAGCCAGAAGAACAAAGGAACCCAAGGAAGCGGCCTTTACCATGTATCGTGTAGCTGCAATGCAAAATCATACCAAAATGTTACATTGACGCATATCCAGCGAAGATAGGGGGCATCTGATCTGATCATCTCCCATCACGTACCTGAAACCACCAACTTACACCTCAGCCTCACGACAATTTCCACGCAAACAGTACGAGAAGTCGCGACGAGCAGGACGGGTTGGCGAAACAAACGACGAGCAGGAAGCACGCAAACAAGCGGTATCGGGCTACGGTAGGCTGAGGCTGCGAGCGCGAAGGCCATGGCAGCCAGCGGGAGCGCTGGAAGCAGCAGCAGCAGGGACAGCAGTGTCGGGACAGAGCGGAGCAACAATACCAACAAGTACCATCCTCATGCATCTATTGGCGAACATGGCAGCGCGCGGTAAGCTGAGCAGAGTGCGATATGCACGAGCAAAGCGGAAGCTGAGTCCGGCATTTCACAGAAACAGTAGCTCTAGTGGACTCGCACAGCTTTACCAAGACAGTCTGATAAACCCTTTTGACGCGAAAACAAGTGATGGAGCTGCGGTGCGCCGGCCGCGAGCTGGAACAATGCCTTCGACGTTTCATATGGCCAGCAACGATGCTGCAGCACTGTCTACAGATAGCTTGCTGTCACCTGTTGGACCGGGACTGCATACGAGACCAGACAATCTGCGCAGGCGCCTGTCTGGACTGCCCTTAAACACTCCTTCGTCATCAGCAACTGGAACGAGCAGCAGCCTGGCTAGAGGCGTACTAACACCTTCTTCATTGTCTGCTACTACATCAGCAACAGCAATGTCGGATCCAGCTCACTTCGAGCATGCTCCCGGATCTAGCGCTTTACCTGCAAATGGTGCCGTCAACGGCGAGCTGAGGACATCTCTGCTACGCGCGTCGCAACCTATATCGCCTGATCCTGTTGCGTCGGCAAGACTACGTAGCGGATCTCTCACCTTACCTCCACCAGGCCTTGGTAACGCATTTACGCCTGGCGTGTTTGGCCCTCCTGGGTCGTGGACTCCTCGGTCGGCAAGTGGATTATCTACTCCCCTGGGTATGCCTCCGTCCAGCATCATCATTCCTGAAGAAGCTTCTGCGAAATCACCTACGCCCATCTCTGCTGCGGAAGAGGAGCAAGCCAAAGCATCTATCGGCGGTATCATCGATTTCCTCAATATCGACGATAGCATGTCCCCTACACAACCATCAGCTCCCAATCTACCCTCGAGTACGCTTTCTGGCAACACTGGTTCCGGCTCTGGTCTTTTGGCTCCAGGTCGTCGACCTTCAGGATCACTTTCGGTACCGTCGTCAACGCACCCATCCATCTTGAATCTTCGCCAAACCTTTCAAGATCACTCTTCTGGTGCTGTCCCATCAACTTCTTCAGTCAACTCTGCTCCTGACTCGCCATTCACGAATGCAGTTTCTTTGAGTGTTTCGCCTACCAGTGCAGCTGCGCGGTTACGTGCAAATACAGTCGTCACTCCAGATCCACACTTGCGCAAAGCATCTCCCTTCCGCCATCTTACAGTATCGAACGGTAGTGACAATGCTTACGCGCCGCCGGAGGCAGACCCTTTGACAGCAGAAGGCTTCCTTGGAACTCCACCAAGGACTTTGGCAGATCTTACTCTTGACGAGAATATCAATCAGTCGACAAGCCTGTACGAAGCGCCGGGACCTTCGTCGGCGTTTAGTGCAAACCGACCGCGCGCAAGTACAATTGGGATCCTGAATGAAGCCCTGCTTCAAGAGCAACAGTTCAGAAAGCGGGCCGGTACAACAGCCGGATTTGGACCTCCCTCGAGCTTGATGCGTACGCCCCTTTACGAGGGCTCCAAGGATGGGTATCTAGATTCGACAGGTATGGCGGAAGCCGACGATGAGGTAAGCAATACTTCCAGCAAGCCCGATCTCGGTAGACTGATTGAGTCCACTTTCCAGCCCGAATACAACGGCCATAAAGCAGAGACAAGTGATCCCTGGTCAGACGCCGCACCGCGCAATCAGGATTCTATCCATGTCACGCATCACGATGTACAAGCTGCGCACGCCAATGAGACCCGACAAGGTGCCAGAACACCACCACAAGCTCCAGCTTCAAGGAGTCTCTGGGTCGGCAATATAGACCATCATGTCACCTCGCAAGATTTGTATGCTACCTTTGGGCAATATGGCAATATCGAAACCGTGCGAATGCTTTATGAAAAGGATTGTGCATTTGTCAAGTGAGCTCTCGTATTTGGCCGGCTTATCCACCTCTGACTCATCTATCGCGATTAGCTACTATTCAGTTTATGATGCTGTCCAAGCGAAAGAAGACGTCTTGGACAGCTTACGCGGACAAATACCAACCCGATCTGGCGCAACAGTCACGATCCGGGTCGGTTACGCCAAAGCTGATTCAGCGCCACCAACACCAGCTATGAGCCTGCAAAATCATACAGGACCAGCTGCGGCCGCTCCTTTCACGCCTGCGAGCAACTTCCAGGCTACCTTCAACTCTGAAGTTCACCTTCAAACATCCCCGACGCGAGCGCTCTGGATCGGTGCGATACCGCCCACGACGTCGCATACGGACCTGCTGAAAGTCTTTGCTCCTTACGGCGCGATCGAATCTGCTCGCGTTTTGGTGCACAAGCAATGTGGTTTCTGCAACTTTGAGCACTTGGATGATGCAGTTCGAGCGCGTAAGGCATTGAATGGCAAGGAAATCCTCGGCAATGAAGTGGGCCCAATCAAAATTGGTTTTGCGAAGGTGCCCAATAAAGCCCCAGAGATGGAAGGACCAGACACTAGTCCTGTTAATCCCGCTTCGGCTTATGCTGCTTTGAAGAGACTTGGCGGAGCTACAGCGATACCGGTAGAGGAGCAAATCAGTACTGGTCATCTGGAAAACTATCGCTCGCCCATGGCACTCACTTTGGCTGCGAATAGCCTTTCGGGGACTGGACCACATACGGCTGGGGCCCTTACTCAGTCCTTGCAGCCTGCTGTTGGCCTGTCTCCAGGTGCAGTTGCGCACGAACTAGCTCCATCGCCCACGCCAGGAGCCCCAGCGCCCAGTGTCAGCGAGCAACAGGTTCTCATACGCGAACTGAGCGGCGATCCTGGTGATCCTGATGCTTTGGCGGCCGAAGTTATCGGTGAGCAGATCTCGGTGACTAGCGATTGTCCTGCACTAACCAGCATTCATAGACCCGCGTCCGCCGATGATGTACTACACAGCTATGCCGCCGCCCATGGACGAATATGGGCATCATCGAGCTCGTAATCTAGATGCACCTCGCTTGCGAGATATACGGAAACGGCTGGAGACTCCGCCCCCGCATGTTTCCCTTGCTGAGGTGGATGCGCTGGCTAGCGAATTGCTGGAAGACATCATTCCTCTAGCGAGCGACTACATCGGAAATGTAGTGGTGCAGAAGCTATTTGAAAGAGGCAGCAGCCAACTCCGAGTAGGTTCATTTACCGTATACACGGCGAGCTGTGCGCTTATTCAGGTTGTAGCTGGCTATGCTGGAGCGCATTGCGCCATATCTCGCTTCGATTGCTTGTCACAAGAACGGCACCTGGGCCGCCCAAAAGTAGGTAATATTACGCTCGCAGCCTGGGAACTAGGCTAACATTCAGCATTTCAGAATAATGCAAGCTCGTTTTTTCCCTAGTGCGTATAGTCAAGCTAATAGTCTTCACCAGAGAAACTGTTTCTACACCCCAAGAAGTTGCGCTCGTATGTGGAAGCTTACGAGCATACGTTCCTCTTCTACTTCTTGATCAGTTTGGCAACTACGCCGCACAACTTTGCTTGCGATTCTACGCCCCCATCTCCAATTTTCTGTTCGATGCAATGGTGGATCGATGCTGGTGAGCTCTGCCCTCGTGCTTATAGTCAGCAAGACTCGACTAACACTCTTTTAGGGAAATTGGATCAGGGCGCTTCGGTGCCCGTAGTGTCCGAACTTGCTTGGAAAACCCGAACACGACTCTACTTCAGCAAAAACGGGTAGCAGTGTCCATCTTGCTTAATTCTGTCTTGTTGGCCACCAATGCGAATGGCGCATTGCTGCTTACCTGGCTTCTCGATACCTCAAACCTCCCAGGCCGATATCGCCTTCTTGCGACTCGCTTGTCGCCACATCTTGCCCAATTATGCCCTCATAAAGTCGCTTCAGTCACTGTTCTCAAAGTCATCAACCAGCGCGTAGATCCGGCATCTTCGCAAATACTAGTAGATGCCATCTTGAAGAGCAATGAAACGCAAATCTTGGAGGATATCCTGTCTGAACAGGTTCACGGCTCATCTTTCGTAGGTCTGAAGTATCTCGTTGAATTGCGTTCTTCCTGATAAATGTGCTATTGCAGATATTCAAGCTCTTGGGGAGTCCACATGTGGATTCTACAACACGGGATACTGGCGCGCAGAAGGTGCGGACAATACTGCAGCAGAACGCACCGCATCATTCGCCAGCCTATGCGAAGCTATGCAACGAGGTTGGCTTGCCTCCTCCAGCCTTCACGAGCAGCGGACCTCACACGCCTCCTTCGGGCAAGCATTCGAGACCGTCGCCAAATCATGGTCAGTACCCTGGTGGTCCTGGACGAAGCATGAACAACGGCTCGCCCTTCTCGTTCCCGGCTTTCGGATCTCCACTCTCGCCTGGACCGCTGCAGCAGCAAGGGAGACATAGCACATCTCCTGTGTATGCTCGGCAGCCTTCCCCTCTGCATTCTGCCCAGGTTAACGGAGCGTCAGATATGTCGTTGCATCATCAATATGACCCCTACAGAATGTCACCCTATGGTGGGCCCGACAAGCCGCCACAATCGATGGATGACCGGCAGTACAACATGCGATCGCCAGCTATGATTCCCTCTCTAGCTGGAAGCCCGCAACATGGGTCATATGCAGACCAATATATCCAGAATGTGGCTGCTTTACAAAGTGAGCCATTGATCCTGCTTATATCGACGAGCTGACTTCTAAGAAAGTCTCTCAAACAGTGTCTGGATTTGGAGGATACCCACCGCACCCTGGTTATGCGGGTTATCCTCCTGCAGGACCGTACTCGAGGATGCACCCGTCTTCAATACCATACGGACATCTTCCAGATCAAGCACCGCAGTCGCATCCACTATAAAGCTATTGTGCGTCTGTCGCGAAGTATCAGCGGATAGGCCATTTTCGGAGCCTCATCAACACGAAACACGAAAAAGAACAAAGATCGAAATGGACGCTTGACCAAATCACGCAACGGAGTTATAATGAAAGGCTCTGCATATGAAGTGTACACTTACGAGCAGTCAAACAGAAGTGCACCAGTATATTCTTCTTGTCCTGTATCTATTCTGAGCATCCAAACTCGTTCCAACTCTGCTGCTGCTTGAGTTATGCAATACAGCCTAGAAATACGAATCATCCTGTACCTGATAACACATGCTGGCTAACGTTTCTTGCGCCTGAGATTGTTTGATCTTTTGCTTAACTCCACGTGTCACAAGTCGAAGCTGGATGAGCGCTGCGACCGACAAGGGCAAGAGCAGCGCTCGCGATGCCAGCCCTACGAAAAGCGCGAAACGCAGGAAGAATGCGCCTTCGAAGCTTCCAATTCCTGCAGAAGACATCACAGAAGACACGTCCTCCTCGGAAGATGCTATTGTCGTCAAGCTGAAGCCCGACAAGAGCGGCATCCGTATAGCTGCTGTATGCTTAGATTGTCTGAATGTACAGGAAGCACTATCTAATTTGTGTTTGATTTCCCCTGCCTTTGACGCCTGGTCTGGTTCCAAAAGCCAGGAACTCCGTATGACGAGATCTCCTTGACCGAGGCTTTTCTCAAGGGTCTCAAGCAAGGCAAACCTCCTCCGATACCTCTGCAACAGAAAAGAAGGCTCTTCTTCGTCGGCGGAGGCCTTCTTGGGATTCTCCTGTCCTACCTGGTATTTGTCAATACGTCGCAATATCATGGCTCTGTGTTCAAAGAACTGGAGAGCAAGATGGGAGGCATCGACTTTGGCTTTCCAGCAGCTAGCTTTGGTGGAGGTTGGGACAGCATTGCAAACATGCTAAACATGAGCGATTTGATATCGCCAAATGCAAGAACTTGGCTGGAGAATAGAGATTTCAAGGTGAATGGCTAGCTACGCTGCATATGCTGCACGATCTGAGATGCTATTGCTAGGTCGGACGCGAGGCCAAAAGAGCTGGACTAAGGAAGAAGCACGCCGTGGTGTTGATCCCGGGAGTGATATCAAGCGTATGGATTTTACTGCTATCAAATCGCTCGCTGGTCCTGCTGAAATACGATTGCCAGGGGCTCGAGTCTTGGGGTACCGACGAGGATACAGCCCAATTCTTTCGCAAGCGTGTATGGGGAGGAGCCAGTATGGTGGGCGACACCAATATATTGCGACCAAGCGAGAAATTCTAGCATACTAAAATGGATCTCCCAGGTACAAGCCATTGTCACGCGAAAGAAGGAGTGGCTCAGAGCCATTGCGCTGGATAGCAAAACTGGCCTTGACCCGACTGACAGTGGCATCAAAGTACGAGCGGCACAAGGCCTTGATGCAGCTAGCTACTTTGTTACTGGGTATTGGATCTGGAGCAAGATCATCGAGAATCTTGCAGCCATCGACTACGACTACAACGATTGTGAGCGACAAGTGCCAAGTTGCAATCGGCAGAAGTTTTGTGGCATTAATACTCTCGCCTCTCAGTATCACTCCAAGCTTACGATTGGCGACTTTCCTACATAAATCTGCAAGTCAGGGATGCATATTTTTCCCGCTTAAAAGCGCAAATAGAGCATAACTTCAACGTTAGTGGTAAGAAAACGGTCTTGACATCGCACTCGATGGGCGGCACTGTGACGCTTTGGTTCCTGAAGTAAGCGCAGGGGCTACTAAGGCTTGCTTACAACCTGACGTCTTTTACTTACTTCAGGTGGGTAGAAGCTAAGAACTTTGGTGATGGCGGACCGGACTGGGTGGAGAAGCATATAGAAGCCTGGGTAAACATTGGCGGCTGCCTTCTAGGTGTACCAAAGGCGATGGCAGCTTTCTTGAGCGGGGAGGTGAGCATACGGATACTCTCTCACGTATGCATGTACTGAAGTAGTCTTAACAGATGCGCGATACCGTCGATCTGAATCCAGCTGGTGTCTTCCTGCTTGAAAAGCTTTTCTCCCGACAGGAGCGAGCTAAGCTCTTCAGAACGTGGGCCGGCGCTGCTTCCATGCTGCTCAAAGGGGGTGATGCTATATGGGGTAAGTTTCGCATCGGACGGAAGTGCGACCGGCTTGCTAAATGCGCAGGGACAGGCGATAAAAATGGTGCACCCGACGACGCTGAAAACGCGACTCTGTCGACAAAGCATATGTGTATGTATCGCATCCCATCGGGCTGCCAATCATTCAATCTGAATTGACCTTAATTTGATTCTGCAGTCATGTTCAAGGCGCCAGATACCACTGTCATCAACGAAAAGACTGTCCAGCCAAATTTGACACTGAGCGAGTCGATACAGTATCTGAAGGAACATACATCGACAGACTGGCATGATATGGTCTCCACGAATTTCTCGCTCGGCTTCGAGCGCAGCAAAAGACAGCTTGAGATCAACAATCAGGATCATACCAAATGGAGCAACCCACTGGAAGTTCAGCTTCCACTCGCGCCGAGCATGAAAATCTACTGCTGTAAGCTGTTTGAGCTTTGTCTGTGTGCGAGAAGCTTGTGCTCACACGGTTTTAACAGTGTATGGATGGGGTAAAGCGACTGAACGCGGCTACTTCTACTCGCAGAGTAGCCAGGTCGCCATTGATGATGCAACACAAGATCAGCGCGAGAACGGGCAAGTCCCTTCGCGGATGTCTTGGATAGACAATGGCGTCAACCTCGACAACATCAGCCCTTCCGTCAGAGCAGGGGTTGTGAATGGCGAAGGCGATGGTACAGTATCGCTCTTATCGTCTGGAACGATGTGCGTGGAAGGCTGGAGTCGGGAACTATACAACCCAGCACGGATACCAATCGTCACACACGAACTCAAGCACGAACCTTTAGCATTTGACCCAAGAGGCGGTCCAACGACCGCAGATCACATAGATATCCTGGGAAGCACAGTTGTCAATGAAGCCGTTCTACAAGTGGCGGCTGGCCAAGGGTGAGCAGTCGATTCAGGGAACCGAGGTGAAAAGCTAATCATCATCTCGTACCGTCAAGGCATCTCGTCAATGAAACGATATACTCCAACATCAAGCAATACGCCAAGAGAATCAAGTGGGACGGCTAGATAGAAAGCATAGAGCTTAATGATTGTTGTAATTCTTTGTTACATTCGCTGCATCAGAACGTAGAGCTGCTTTACATTCCAATCTTGCATTTATTTCGCACAGATTGACAGTCGATGCCAAAGCAGTATGCAAGCGATGATACAGCTCAGCATGTCAGTATGCAAGCGATGATACAGCTCAGCATGTCACCACATCATCGTATTATCAAGCCGATTGTAGTGGGTATCAATGCATAAACAAGATTGCAAGAGATGTAGCAGACAGGACACGGCACACACAAGACACGACGGAAAAAAATAGAAGATAAGAAGAAACTACGAGACAGATATGTATACGGATGTGTTGTAGATAGATAAGGAGGTCGTGAGTAAGAAGGGGAAATAAAGATGAAAATGGCTATGCGAGAAAGAGGAGAAACGGCGATCGAGGGAGAGGTGGAGGTTGGGATGGAAAGGGAGATGAGATGCACAAGATAGGGATAAAGGCGATCCAGAAAGCAGCCAGTGGTGTATGTTCAAGAATCACTGCCTGCCGAAAGTAAAGGAGGCCGAAGCAGGCGAGACATCATGGTGCAGCGAAACAAGTGGAGAACACCGATGTATGTCCATCTCTTCATGTGCGATGTTATGGATTTTGCTGTTTCCTCCTTTTCGTCGAGGCCCTCGTTTTCAATGTTCCAGCCAGTCGCTCATCATCTCAACCTTTGAAAGTGCCAGCTACTCTCTGCACTAGACTTTGATGACCGCTTCCTCGCCATATCTCGCCCTTCATACGCTCTCCTTGGGCCTTCTTCCGTGACTCGCTCATTCGCATTCCTTTCTTCACAACTAAACAATCCTCTTTCCCCGCCTTCCTATCGCTCTCTGCTGCCAGGAATACGCTTAAAGAATATTGCACTTGCTCTTCTTCTTGGTGACTGGCGGCTCCAGAGCCGCTACGATAGCTTCATCAAAGACATTCTTGAGCCCTCTTTGGGTCAGAGCCGAGCATTCTACGTATTTGACTGCCCCCAATTCCCTAGCCAGCCTTTCGCCTGCATCCGTCTCTACCGGACGCTGTTTCTGCCGACCTAGCCTCTCGATGGTCGATGGGTCATTTCGGAGATCTACTTGGGTACCGACTATCAAGCAGGGCACTCCAGGGCAGTGGTGATGGACCTGAATCGCAAATAAGTACGGAGGCATCTGGACATGGACACAATCGACCGACCTCCGGGAACCACTTCTCCTTTACGTTCTCGAAGGACGCGGGCGATGTTACGCTAAAGCATACGAGGAAGACGTCCGTCTGAGGGTAGGACAGAGGACGCAGCCTGTCGTAATCTTCCTGACCAGCAGTGTCGAAAAGGCCGAGTGTATACGGGTCGTCCCCAAT
The DNA here is from genome assembly GCA_001972285.1 of Erythrobasidium hasegawianum. Taxonomy (NCBI): domain Eukaryota; kingdom Fungi; phylum Basidiomycota; class Cystobasidiomycetes; order Erythrobasidiales; family Erythrobasidiaceae; genus Erythrobasidium; species Erythrobasidium hasegawianum. The sequence continues at coordinate 996,749 of BCII01000011.1, read as the reverse complement.
CATGACTGTGACCGCATAGTTGTCGAATACGGTTGGGACGTATTCTGAAGGGAATTTGTTGGTCGTGTATCTGGTTGGATGACAGCGTCAATACAGTCAGCACCGGGACTTTGGGGGCTGAAGAGGAGCGCTGTCCGGCCTGTGAAAACATGGTTACACTCACGAGATGAGAAGACAGGTCTGTGATGGCCAGATGAAGAGACAACGGTAATATCAGAATCAGCGAATGTCCAGCATTGACATGCGCCAGGGAAATGGGATCATGAAGGCGGGCGGATGGCCAGAGCGAGCCCAGCCCAGCGCGGTCGCTTTGTTTCGGTTTTCGGGAGGGGGAACGCCAAAGGCATAGCACAAGGAAAACACACACACCTTTCCTACGGCACCGTCACCTACGACGACGCACTTGATGGTCTGCATGGCAGCTGTGAGCGCGACAGGGCTAGGATGGCCTGGGATGGGTCAATTCGATCCGCTCCAAAGGCAGTTTTCGAGCAGCGAGTGAGGGCACGCAGACAGATGTGTATGTTTGCTCGTCGTTTGCGCTGTCGCTGCGTAGATGTCGCCCAGGAATTGCGTTGTTTTTGAACTGATTGATTAGACTTGGGTGAAGAGAGAGGCAGGGCTTGCGGTATGGCAATTCAAAGGTCGCCTTATCCTAGCTTTACACTGCCATTTAAAGGACGGCTTATAACACTGTATACATCGCATTAAGCATGGCAAACAACGACGACCAGCAGGAGGGCCAGCAGCCCGCAAACATTCGGTCCCGAATAGCAGTTTTCGAGGGAATATCAGGGCCGGCAACAGCGAAACCACAGCAAGAACAGAGACAGAGAAAGGTCTCTGATCCTCCTCCAAAACTCCCTGCGAAACCAGTACTTCCCCCGAGGATAGCTGGCTCGGGAAGCTCTGCGCTGTCAGTATCAGACTCTGCAGTGTCTACGAGCAATATAAGCAATCCTGGTGCTCCAACTGGGATCGCTAGACCGCCTCCTCCCAAACCGACAGTGACGAGGTCCCCTGCTCAGTCAATATCCATTGCATCATCTCCACCTACACTTTTGCCCGCTTCTGCCTCATCTCTTCCCTCCGCTCCTCTCTCGTCGTCGCATCCCAAACCGCCATCGCGGTCGAGCACACTTTCCTCGACGTCGTCCATCGGAACTTCCGCCCCCGACCTACCGCCCCGACCTGGCTCATCCACGCCAACATCAGGAGGAGTGTTGCCAGGAGTGTCGCCATCTCGTTCAGCAACAGCTCCACCTGTCAATAGGCGGATGCTCCCTCCGGAGGTCCGGCCAGCTAGTCCTGGCAGCGTCAGCAGAAGTCCAGTATCAAATCCGCCTCAGCGCAATGGGACTTTGACAGAATCGCATCCTTTGGCATACAAACAACAGCCAAACTCTACCCTCAGACCCAGCCCGGCGAGCCAAGGCAGCGTTGTAGCTGTTCCCAAGCGGTACATAGATTTATGGGCGCGCATCGTGCAAGCTGTCAAGCCCACAGCTACTGTCGAGGACGCAAGGATAGAGGGCGTCTACATCCGAGAAATATGGACGAAAAGCAAGCTGAAAGAGGATGTTCTCGCAAAGATATGGTGGGTTCGCATTTCTACGCTCTTTACACTGGTATCCTGAATGCTTGTGAATGGCACTTCAGGCTTCAATGTGATCCGCAAAAGACAGGATCACTGAATAGGCAAGGCTTCGTCAAGGGGCTAGGCTTGATAGACGAGACACTTAGGCAGAATAGTCAGCGGCGACGCGTACAGCGATAACGGGACTGGAAAGGGCGCGCGAGAATAGAACGATCAGATTGGGAAATAATTCTTCGAGGGTTTGTTCCGATGGCGCGGAAGCCAGGTACTGTATCTCTACTCAACTTTAGTCGTGTAGCTATAGAACTATGTGAACTATCAGGTCTGACTAAGCTGCACGGTCTAAGCGGATGCCACCGCGACAGCGATTACTCAAACACGTTAGTCATGTACTTTCGCTGAACTTGGCCTTTCAGACCAGCTTCTTCGATAGCTGATACGTCTTCGTCTGACAGAGCAGGCGACGAGCTGATAGCAAGTTGCTCCTTCATGCGGGATTCCTGGGAAATTTTATCGCGAAAAGCGTAAGAATGCGTCAGTTTCGTTTAGAGATGGACGTCTGGTATGCTATGCACCTTCGATGATGTCGTCACGACGATGTCACCTTTCTGCTGAGCCCACTTGAGCAAGACTTGGCCATCGGTCAGCTTGAGCTTCGAGGCGATTCCGTTTACGACCTCGTCGACTGGACCACCTGGTATGCACAACAAGTAGGTCAATGAGTAGGTAGCCAACTATCGTGCTGTGTAGCAGGTTACCTTTGAAGTAGACGGCCGGTGCAGTGGGCGAGTATGCCTCGATCTTGATGCCGTTAGAGTGGCAGAGATCTACGATCTTCTTGGCTTCTTTATAGATGTATGGGTGAAGCTCGATCTGCATGGGACAAGACCAGTAAATATCGACGGACCTTCCAGATCTTAGCATGGCGTTTCAGCCTGCACATACCTGGTTGACTGCAGGCTTAATCTTCGCGATCTTCAGAATTTTCTCAAGGTCTTCGACACGATGATTCGAGACTCCGATGCTCTTAGTAAGGCCCGAAGCTTGTAACTTCTCGAGCTGCTGCCAGGCTTCTTCTTGCGATGGCGAACCTTCGGGGAAGAGCTTCTCTGGGGCATGAAGGAGGTACAGATCGACGTGCGAGATACCGAGCTGGGTAAGGAGAGAGGGGCAGGAGAGAGGCAACATCAGCCAAAGGTCCCGGGGAGACCCGCCAAGCGGAGTTCTGTAGGTCGCGAATGCGATCAACGAACATCTTTCAATTGGCTTTTGAGAGTGCCTTCGATGTCAGGCATGCCCTTGAGGATCTTTCTAGTTAGTCGCGAAGCTGGATTAGTTCCGGCAAGGTAGCTTGCATATCGCTTTTGCGCTTACTCGGTGATCCATAGATCCTCTCGCTTGCCTCCCCATCTCTGTAGCGCGGCGCCTGGCGTCAAAACACATCAGCTACACTGTGTCCGGCAACTCCGACATGACGTGCCTACCTATGCTCTTTTCGTTTCCGTAAGCTTCAGCCAGATCCAAGTGAGTGTAGCCAGCCTTGAGAGCGGTGACTGTGAGCGTGATGGTCAGCTATGAACGGAGGGTCCTAGAGAGACAGAAGCCGCGAACCGACAGCCTGGACGAGCTCTTCGTTGACGCCTGATCTTCCGTACCAGGCGGTCTTGTAGCAGTCATGATGTCAGTTCAGGCATTTCAGGCATTGTGCAAGTACCAGCAGCCAGCAGCAGCCTACTCCTGCTCCAAAACCGATATAGGGGACGCTTCTTCCGCTATTATTGGAAAGACAGAGATGTCAGATCGTTTGGTCGCCGCGAGCTGTATCTTGTAAGTGTACGAACTCGTTCAAGGTCACAGACATGCTTTCTGTTGCGCGAAAAGTCGAAGTTGTGCGAGCGAAAGATGGCGACCGGCGGGATTCAGTGATGCCGAAGTTGCATAAGCCAGAGCGAAAGGCTCTCAAGGTGTAGGGGAGACCGACAAGAGCCATGCTGATCTGCTGGGAGACGATGTACAACAGACGTGAACAATGGAAAATGATGACAAGAGCTGCTTGATACCGCGAGGAAGATGATGGAAGTCTGCCCTTCCTAAGCACAACGACACCAGCTGCCAATGCTACTAGAAAATGCTATCAATACTATAAACCGTAAACAGCCGTTATTTCAACTACGCCCATGAACCATGTACCGGACCCGAGAATGCGATGGTAGCTCCTTAAACAATCTGACCTGATGCTTTGCTTCTTTGAATTTGTCGACAGGGTATTGGGAATATAGCTAATTCGCAGTGGAAGGAGCGTTCTTGGAGGCGTAAAGCAGCGAGGATGAACGCGAGTGTAGATTTGCTGGCCTTGTGGTATTCGAGTCTGGCTGTCTATCTCCGGTCTGCGAGTCGCGTCTGGTACCTATAGTACTTGCGACCTTGTCGCCATTCTCTAGCGAATTAGACCGATTGTTGCCAATTTGAACCTCCTTATATTGAGAAGTGGCGGATGGCAGCTTGTTGAGACCAGCGTACGGACTATTCAAAGAAGAGGTTGAGGAGGTGTCGAAGCCAGGGACTGTGCCAAACATGCCACCGAAAGGTGCAGTAGAGGCGCCAGGTCTTTGGGCAGACCGCGTCCCGTCGTCCAGGCTGAGGCTGCCGAAATTCATCGCAGAAAAGTCCTTGCCAATGTCGTACGGTCGCATTGGAGCAGGTGATGGATACGGCGAAGCCGCTGCGGGATAAGGAAGATGCGTGCGGTAGGCAGCTGGCGATACGGAATGAGCTTGGCTTGAACGATAGTCGGTTTGCGGCGGAATAAGCATGACGGGTTGGTTGTAAGGGGATGCAGCTGCATAGAAGGCTGCTGGATCTTGCTGAATATACGGATCTAAATAGTGCGAAAGCTCGTTAATCCGGGAAGGCCAACACCATCGTTGAGCTCGACCTACACATCGCTGCATACGGTGACATGTGAAGGAAAGCATTCTTACTGCGGGAGAGAGATCGAATGGATGATCAGCTCGAAGTACCGCTTGCTCTAGGCGAAACCCACTTCTGTCGACCTCTGGTATCCCCAACAACCTGCTGACCGCCAGGCCCAGTCACATTTGCAGCTTGGTAGCCTTTGGGTCCTCTGATGATATCGTATTCCGCCTATTACGAAATATTTGTCAGTCGGATGAGATTGCGATTTGACAGCATGTGTCAAACCTACTTCTTCCCCTTCCGCAAGCGATCGAAACCCGGATTTTGCGGTGATTGAGGTATAGTGCACAAAGACTGTTACGCTAGTCAGACTGGGGTTTGTAGTTATGCAGCGCTATTGGGTGTGCGTACCTTCTTCGTTGCCCAACTCCTCGGGCCTGTAATCGTTGATGAAGCCAAATCCCTGGAACGGTGGCTATAAGTCAGGGCTGCTAGCATTTTAATCTAATCTACTTACCTTCTGTGTATCGAAGAATTTGACTTTGCCTGTCCTCCTACTACCGCTACCGACTATGCCTGCTTCTCGACCGAGAGCACCTTGTTGTTGAGAGCTATAATATTGCAGTCTCTGTGCCTGCTCTGGCTGACCATAGAACGTGCTTGCAGATGGTCCAAATCCTAGCATGGAGGACGGAAGTCCAGAAGGTTGGGGAAGAGCGCTTGCATTGCCAGCGAATGTCGACGCCATCGCTTGCCCAGCAGTACAATCTTAATCTTGGACAGAGTTTACACTCGAGATATGGTACGGTGTACAAAAGCCCCTGTTCGTTGGCGATGTAGACAGATGTAAAGCGAAGAGCCAGTTGCGACAGCCAGGTTGTTCCTAGGTAATTCTCGGCTGCTGAAATCGACAGGGGTTCCGCCGTGTAATGGACGGAAGACTTTAGGTACTGGAAAAGTCTGTTCGGTTGAGACGTAACGTAGTGCGAAACTGAAGATGCATGTACGGTACCCGGACTGTTGAGGAAGATCTGATTTAGCCGTTCTGAACATCCCTGATGTTTAAAGTCTTTGTCACTAACTCATCAGACTTTCCGGCTTGAGGACCTTCAAAATCCCACCACCATCCTTAACGCGGGCTTAAGGAATGCTTTATCACAGCCCGCAGGCGAAACTGGGCAGCTCCCGTTCACCCACCCGTCGGCCTTCTCAATATTTTGGTTCCGAAGACCTGTCAATGATCGAAGTGATCGGACAGGTCCGATGTGGCCAGACGTGTTTATTGCATCGCGTCAGCCATGTATCGTGAAAAACAGGTAGACACGCCGTCTAGAGACTCTCTCTCTTTACGCATCGCTGGCTGTATTACTCGTCCAGCTACACCGTCTGCTCTCGTGGATGCTCAATTTTTGCTTCACGCCACGGAGTCTAAAAAGGTCGACGCCGTCGAGTGGCCTGAAATGTCGTTGTCTCGGCCAGGCAGTAATCCCCATCCATACCGGTACTGACAGCTGTCACTGTGATGACGAGGACGGCTACCCTGGCCTCACCAGAAGGTGTAGATAAGCCGCCTGGAGGTCAGCCCCGCGCAGGGGTCAATCACGCCCCGTTCTGAGATTGAGATACATATATCTTTTCACTGCTTTTCGTTGTCCCGCTGCTGTTTGGCCTCCTCTTTGCTTGGTCGTTGGCCAAAGATGCTGCTGCCAACACTACACGGGCGTCAGCATACCCTTGCTCCCGAAAATCTGACGAAGAAGCCTACCGAACGTTGTCGCTTCCACTCTGGATGGCGGCCACGAAGTCATTCGACATTCCCATTGACAGCTTGAGGCCTGTCAAACCCAGCTTTTCTGACAAGCGATCGCGGCTCTCGCGCAGGCAGATGAAATCGGGATTCTCCTCGCCCGCTTTCGCTTGAAAGGATGATGCGATTGCTCCAATAGTCATCAAGCCCATCAGGTTCAGATGCGGACAGCTGTCCAAAATATGTTTCGCTAATCCGAGCAGCGTGCCTTTATCAGATGCATCTTGCTCGGAAGCTGTCATAGGCGGTATCCCTGACTTCGAGTCTTCCCCTGAGGTATTGACTTGCAGGTATACGTTGAGCTTGCGGTCATCAGTCGCCAGCGCCTTTTCGAAGAGGTCTGCTTGCTTGGCCGATTCCAGCGTTTCAACGACGTATAGGTTCGGTATCGCTGTATAGGTACTCTTAGAACATGACCGGCTGTTGCAGATGCTTTGCGAACCTGCCAACGTTTTGCACTTGTTCGACTGGAGACCTCCGATAAAATGCCATTTGATGTCACTGGGCAGCTATTCTCAAACGAAATTAGAGAGTCCTGGTGAATGTCAATGAGGCACTCACAATCTTGGCTTTATCAACCAGCTGAAAAAGAATAAAGTCAGCTTGAAATCCATATCTTGCGGATCATCGCCCGACCTCTTGGACATGGTTTTCGCCGAAGTGCTTCTGATCATCAGTGCAGTTCTCATATGCTGCCATCAGATCTGAGGGCGGCTTGAGCTTCGAGACGAGAACGAGCGTTGTAGCGGTGCTGCCTGATGACGCTGCCGTAGCCATTTCATCGCGAATAGCTTTGATGTTTTCGCCGATCTCGCGCACTCGGTCTGCAGAAGGAGTAATGGAAGACATTGTTCTTGCGAAACAGCGAGTTTGAATACGTGAAGCTCGCAAAGTGCGACCGAGCATGCAGGAAGGAGGTAGATCTGGCCAATGGGATTGGCTGAGACAGTGCCGCAAGGTATATCGACTGTCAGATATCGTCCTGTCAAGATGTATGATATGGAATCGTCAGAAATCAAAGGCCGTTCGCCGGAACTTCTGAACAAGTTCCCCTTCGAATTCCTACATACTGCTAGATCCTCTGGAAACATGGCCAAGTCGAGCAAGAAGAGCTTCTATGCTGGTTAGTCTTGGGCAAGATGGCCTATTCAATCCTCCGTATAGGCTTTACACCTGGTCCCTAATGACGCGTTTCGTTTACCGTTTCTGAAAACAACAAAGTCAAACGAGGCCATGCTCCCGGCGTATACCAATCCTGGTATGCTGACTGGGTTGGTTCTTAACCTCCTTCTGACCATTCAAGCAGGCCTGATGCTGAACAGCAAGTCCGAGGTATACTCAGGAGCTGACCGCTTACCGCGCGATAATCTGATTCGCTGCTATCCCACCAGGCTTTCCGGGAGCGTTACACAAAGGCTTCAAGACGATGTGAGGCCGGAAGTTCGCTAAATATCGCCGCCATTGACTAGAAGCCAACAGGGCAGAAGCGGAAGCTTGGTGTCACAAAGGAACCAGCAGTCAGGCGTCGACAAAGCCTGCTGCATCATCTTCAACAAGTAACACCACACAATCTTCATCATCCTCCAATCGAAGTCAGCCTTACTCCCTTCAACAAGCAAAGCGAAAAGCAGCGAAACCCGGGAAGAAGCGTGTCAAGAGCACGCCTTTCGATCCTGCGAGCATTGCTGCAAAAGATGGATGGATGACCGTGTATGCTGACGGCGCATGCAAGGGTAAGCCTTTATACCGTACGCTAAAGCACCCGCTCAAAGCATCGCCGCAGGTAATGGTAAGACAGGAGCAGTCGCTGGCATTGGTGTACATTGGATACAGCCGTCTGATGCTAAGTAAGATCAAATGAATTGGACGCTTGGCTCTCGTTAACTGTTTCCTTGCAGGGATATTGCCGAACGTCTACCTGGCAAGCAGACGAATCAATGCGCCGAACTCTATGTAAGCAGATAGAGAGAACAGACGTCCTGTGATGCTGCTAAAGGGCACAATCAGGCCATCGTACGGCTTTTGCAAGAAGATCCTAATCCTTCAAAGCCGCTTATGATCTGTACAGACTCCCAATACACAATCAAATGTCAGTAGAGAAGGTTTTCACCAGGGTCTAATTGTACTAAATAGCTGTGTCAGGTCTTTGCGAATGGATACAAGGCTGGCTCAAGAGAGGTTGGCGGAACAAGGAGGGCCAACCGGTCCAGAATAGAGAGCTGATACAGCTAGCCTATGGTCTGTTTCAGAGGAGGCCGGGTCCAGTGAAGGTGTGTGGAACTGTCTTTGATTTGCTTCCTCCAGCTAAATTGGCGAAGCAGTTCAAATGGGTTCCCGGTCATTCGGGCGTGGAGGGAAACGAGATGGCAGATCAGCTCGCAGTGGAAGGATCATACAAGGAGTGGGTGAAGGATACAAACTGGTTGGACGAGCTTAAGAAGCTCGATGAGACGCCAATGAATGAAGCCGATCATCCCAGAATTCCGGAAGCCGATGAAGACGAGGACTGGCTTTTGACAGCAGAGGAGGAAGAAGCGCTGGCTAACGAGCAAGACTTCTAGCAGTAACTTAGAGACTTGGATCGCGTGGTTCCTGTTGTTGTTTCCAGTACTTTCGGAATACAATGCTCTTTGCGTGCCAACATGACACACAATTTCCACGAAGCTATAAGCTCGCTGCACTTGCAAGATTCTGCTTCTTCTTCATCTCCCGGGAGCAGCGCTGAGCCTCGAAGCTACGAGAGCGCTTCCTCCGTCGACTCGTCATATACTCGTCGCGGGCAGACCGAAAGCGAGGCCGAAATCCGAGGGAGCCTAGCAGCAGCGCGAGATCTTGCGACACGGAAGAAACGTCTTGATGTCGACCAGCTCAGCAGCAGTCCTCGGCCGCGCGACCGTCAAGATCCGTTGTCGCTTGAAGAACACGAAGAGACCCAAAGCACGGCTAGCGGATCAAAGACACCTTTGCCCGATACAAGTGGGCATACTCTAGCTAATAATTGTCTACCTTTGCTGATACTTAACATCAGACGGGTTAGGCTGGCCAGGTGCATTGAGCCGATGCTGCCTCCAGTAGAGCAACGAGTTCTGAAGGTTTTCTGCAGGCAAGGGAACGCTGGCAAGACTTAAGAGCACGCCGACAGAAGTCAAGAGCCGCGAAGAAACGATGGCAGCAGCTATTCGGACCATCCTTGAGTGCATAGGGGAAGACCCCGACAGGCAAGGTCTGCTAAAGACACCTGAACGCTATGCGAAAGCTCTTCTTTGGATGACAAAAGGCTATGAGGAGAAGCTGTCCGGTGGGCTTCACAATATTGCCTGAATCGAGGGCAGCCTGCTAACGCAATTACAACAGAGGTTATCGGAGAAGCAGTCTTTGCTGAAGACCACGAAGAGATGGTCATAGTCCGCGATATAGACGTGCACAGTCTGTGCGAACACCACCTCGTGCCATTTACTGGCAAGGTATGTGCCGTCTTTAGTGAAACGCTTTAACGATTGTACTGATTCGTCCCTATCTTCCCAGGTCTCGATAGGCTACATACCATCACGCGCAGGGCATGTACTTGGACTGTCAAAGCTGGCGCGCATAGCCGAAACATTCGCTAGGCGCTTGCAGGTGCAAGAGCGCCTCACTCGCCAGATAGCATTGGCTGTGGAGGAAGCCATCAAACCGATGGGTGTTGCAGTGGTCATGGAAGCAACGTGAGTTGAGAATTATCTGTCGTTGCCCAGCTGACTGGCTGAACTTGTTTCGTAGGCATATGTGCATGACCATGCGAGGTGTGCAGAAACCTGGCGCGTCTACTGTGACCTCTGCAATGCTTGGCGCCTTTAGGAAAAGCGAGAAAACGCGGACTGAGTTCCTTACACTCATCAGGTACGTACCATAGCTTTGTCGTCCAGCCAGTAAGCTGACTTAACTCACAGATCTCCCAGCATGGTTCGGTAGACGATCAACTCGTTGTCTGTGCATCTGTGAAATGTTGTTATAGCAGCGTATAGCCATCCCGCATCAACTGCATCATGATATGCTTTTCATACGATTACGGTTCTTGCGCTTCTTCTCACCGGATCATAGCAGACTGACTTTTGGATGCTGCAACTCGTACCTAGAGTACAAGCTAGCCGTCTATTCACTTTGAACAGTCTTGAATCGCAAAGAAGACTTCTTTGCAGCGCTGCTTCGGCAACCAGAGATGCGCCTACTCGTATCCTGGCTCTGGAATCGTCAGCGGATGATACATGCGCTGCAATAGTGGATAGTCATCGCAAGATCCATGCCAACGTAGTCCTCCGCCAGCAAGATCTTCTGGGTTCGCGATCGAGTATATGCATCCACTCGACTTTCTGGCTAACGCACCGTCGCAGAGCGGTATGGCGGCATTCATCCATATCATGCAACTTCGCGTCACCAGAAGAATATGGTAGGTCGGACCGTGTATAAAGTCTAGCTGGAATCCCGAGTAATCTGTCTCTTGCTAGGGCAGAGCCATCCAGATGTGCCTTGAACGATCTGGCCTCGGTGTAGCAGACATGGACGCAATCGCCTACACACGAGGGCCAGGAATGTCCTCGTGCCTTTCGAGCTGCTCTCTAGCTGCGAAGACGCTTTCTGCGGCTTTCAACAAGCCGTTGATAGGTGTCCATCACATGCAAGCGCACGCTCTCACAGTGGGACTAACGGAAAAAGTGCCACCTGAGTTCCCATACTTGACACTTCTGGTCTCTGGCGGTCATACCTTGTTGCTCTCGGCTACCGGTCCCTTCAAGTTTGAAATTCTGGCAACAACGGAAGATGATAGCATCGGGTAAGCTAGATTTCTTCTATATGCGCTTCATTCATCAAATGACACCTATGCAACGTATGCAGCGATGCTTTCGACAAAATTGCACGATCGCTTGAGATTCCGTACGGCTCCGCAACATCAGGAGGGCAGGCTCTCGAGAATCTGGTTGCTGGAAAGTCTATCGATCTGAATGACTATCCTACACTCCGTGTTGCTCTGCCTGGAAAGTTGGAATTCTCGTTCTCTGGTCTCAAATCTGCAGTCATCCGGCTGCTCAAGGACGGAGCTCCCAAACCTTCCGAAGACCTGCGCGACATTGCCGCCGCCTTTCAAGCATCAGCCATAGCCCAATTGGAGGAGAAAGTGACCCTGGCTCTGCGGAAGCTTCGGGATGTTCCGTTCACCAGTCTGGTCGTGGCAGGTGGAGTGGCTTCAAATTCCTTTCTTAGGCAAAGGTAAAGCTTCTACATACGACCCTACATGTCAGCTTGATGTTGATGAAGTAGCGCCAGGCTGCGAACTTGCTTGGACCAGTCTGGTAAGGAGGACATGCGCCTTCTCTTTCCGCCTGTCGCGCTGTGTACAGGTGATCTTTTCTTGCAAGTTTTGTAGATCAGGACTAACACCGTCTGTAGATAATGCTGCCATGATTGCTTGGGCAGCTTTTGAGCGATACAAGCTGAAGAAATGGGATACCTTCGACGCACATTTGCTGCCAAAGTGGAACATCGAGCAATGTGATGAGATCGGCGCCGCATAAAACTACTACTGGCGGTCCATTTCACCTTACGTGACCTCCTTTCATATGGTGCCCAGCAGATTCGTCAAAGGTTCCCTGCTTTGTAGGAGACAGAGAGCAATCTGCCTCTCGGCACATCACAACGCAAGAACTCTATCGTAGCAGAATGTTCAACCCAAGATTGGTCACCGTGGTAGAGGACGCCAAGCGAAAGCGCATCATCAGAAGGATGCCCGTGCCTACGGCATTGGCTGCTGGCAGTACTGCTCCTGCGCCGGCTTCGTTCAGGTATGTGGCTTCTTAAATAGCTGGACTCTCATTGATGAGCATTCGCAGGCCGGACGCACCTGCTGGCGAGCTGCTCTGGTCCTTCCACAACAAAGGCATGGGTCTAACAGCATGGATCTATGACGGTCGGCAGCTTCTAGCGGTAGATCTTCAACACTCCGACAGTGGCATTGTCACCTACATGCAGCAGCACAAATACGTAAGCCTGGTACAGCAAGGGCCAGGCGCCTCGAAGGCTACCATCAGATACCCTTTCGAACTATCCGCGTCTGGTCAGGCTACCATTCTGCCGCGGCGATCATCCACCTAGCACTTGACGTCGCCATCGACTGGACAAGACCGTAAAATGGGAACCTATAGTCTTGCTGTTGTGGCTGTGCCCGACAACGAAAAGTCTGACTACCCCTAGCCCTGCTTTATACGCTTACCATACTACCCACTGCACCAAAGCCACAGGTTGAAGAGCCGACTGATTGCAAACATGCCGCATGTTCCGCTAGGCTACGGGGCCATCTATTATCCGTCTAGCTCCTCCGAATCGTCAACACCTCCTGCACCTCCTCCGAAAAAACCTGGCTACCCGGGAAAATATCACATACCAAAGACTGTCCCTCTCTTGAACGAGAAAGGCGAAAAGGTCCCTGCTACAGACAAAGATGGAAAAGTGATTGTCAAGGAGGACGCGAAAGGTCGAAAGGAGGTGCAGTACGCCGATCGCATCTCTCTACAGTCTGTCGAAGGACCAAAGGAGGCTCCACCTGCAGAGCCGAAACATAAGAAAATAAGAAGGTCGCACAATGCTCGTCTTCTCCAACAGCAGCAACAAGTCTTTCAGCCGCAAGTCATGCCTATTCAGGCGGCGACATTCACGAGCCCCTTCCATGGTGGCCGAGTACACTCTTCTGGTACAAATCGATCTTGCAATTGTCACTGCCATTCAGCAGCTCCCGACCCTTCGGATGCAGTCTTTAAAGCCGCCGTGGACGAAGCTGTCTCGAGGATATTGGCGGAGCAGAAATACGGTGGAAAGCACCGACATCGCAGGAGATACTAGAGCTCGATTCTCCTTCACTCCCCAGTCTGAGCGTTTTCTGATGTGTCACGACCAGGCCATTCCAATGAAGTCTGTTTGTTGTCGAGTACTGTCGCACATATTCCAATCGAATCAGTTCAGCTTGACATCAATTGGCGGCTGACGCCGCGACAGCGACCTAGTTCCAGTCAAGGTTGTCGTCTTACGTGCGGCAGGCTAGGTCGTCTGGCTGGGGGCTTGACATGCGGCTAACGCCGTGACGCTGAATTTACTTGGGTCTGTAAGCGTCCGAATGACAGGGAATCAAGTCGATTTGCCTGGCCGTGATATGGGCTATCGCCGCGACAGCGCAGAATTTGCACGCTTGAGCTTCCGTCTAACACTGAGGCTAAATTGTTCCGATCAGCACTGTCATATGCGGCTGACGCCGTTGTAGTGGCCTCAATAGAAGGTGAAGCATCCGTTTAGCACTGAAGCCAAGGCATTTGACGCTGTCGCGTTGATCGAAAAGTCACGTGAAATTCAAATTGGAAGGGAAAACAACAAAACGGCAAAGCGTGTGTCTCCGGAAAGGTCACAATCTTCCTTCTCCGGTAGCCGCTTGTTAACCCATAACTACCAAATCTCATTTTCAGCGCGCCCGCAAGACCATTTACCCCTAACCCCTGGTCGCTGACGGCGGCAGCCGCTTCTATCAGTGTTAGTCGGAAGGATTTGAGCCCCAATGTTAGTCGGAAGGATTGAGGATCAGTGTTAGACGGAAGCTTCAGACTGGAACCATTTCGCTGTCGCGGCGATAGCCCATCATGAAGGCGCTAAGCGGAATGCCTTGGCTTCAGTGCTAAACGGATGCTTCACCTTCTATTGAGGCCACTACAACGGCGTCAGCCGCATATGACAGTGCCAATCGGAACAATTTAGCCTCAGTGTCAGGCGGAAGCTTCAATATAAAACATACCGCTATCGCGGCGATAGCCCATCAGAACAGTTCCAAGTAGAAGCGTTGCATTTCAGTGCCAGACGGACCATTTAGAGTGAAACAAGGCCGCCGTCGCGGCGTCAGCCGCCATATTACTGCTGAATGAGCCGCTTGGATCAGCCTGATAAACGGAAGGTGATTGCAGCGTATCGCAACCGAAGTCTGTCTGAGAACCCAAATTGACTCGTATTCTGCTTTGAATGCTGCATGCGCAGATTTTTCCCAGTTCCGCTGTGGCCAGTCGAGGCTGTGCCTCTGTGGGCAGCAGAACGTCTTGCAGGCTCTCGTACGGGGAGCTCACCTCGAAGGAGAGCTCTGACTCGATATCTCTTGTCTGAGCAGCAACTTTTAAGATGGCATACGTTCAGGGATATCCGGGCAACCTATACTACGACATATCGTCATCGTCCTCTTCAGAAGCGCCTCCTCCTCCTCCCAAGGGGCCAGGATGGCCTGGAAAGTACCATACGTGGAAGATGAGGCCAGTTCGGAACGACAAGGGAGAGATGATTCCCAGAAAGGATGAGAAAGGAGATAACGTAGTGAAGAAGAACGATAAAGGCAAAGACGAGGTCCAATATGAAGAGACTATCTCTTTGGCGTCTGTCGCCGGCGCGAAGGAGAACCCTCCTCCTGAGCCAAAACCCAAGAAGAAACATCGATCGCGGAACATGCGGCTCTTGCAGCAACAGCAGCAGATCTTTCAGCCTCAATTTATGCCGCCGCAGGCTCCGATGTTCTCGGGTTATCCTGCTCAACAAGCGGTCTGCGAATGCGGTCAACCAGTGCATTGCAGCGACGCATGCCTGAACACTGGCCGGCGAAGATCATCCTGCTGCTCTAGCCAGCGACACTCATGCTGTTCGTCTGTAAGCAGCAGCAGCTGCTCATGCCGCTCTAGCGTACCGTCCCGATCGAGCGATGGATTTGTAGTTGTGGCCCCGCTTCGGCCAACATCCAAGTCCAAACGCCAGCGAGTCTCCCAAAAGGAAATAGACAAAGCAGTCTCGGAAGCAGTAGACAGCGCATTCAGGAGGCTGCGTAGGGACAGGCGTAGTCGCAGATAGCTGTAGATCGCTTGTAGTGTGCAGCACTGTAACGTAGTCCAATTGAAGAGAAGTAGAAGTCATCATACACTACTCATGCAGAGCATATTGAGGCCAAAGGTTTGCGAACGACATAACGACATCTCCCCAGGATGGCGCCAAGGATTGTCGAGGGCTTGCTTGAGTAGCCTCTAGTCTTCCGCTCTTCTGTCACAAATGTTACGCATCGCGTCGAGGATAGCGTGCATGAGACCGCAGCTCGAGACGGTATCCCTCGTCTCATCAGCTCGACATGGGACATTCGCGGCCGCGCTTTAACAAGCAGAGACAGGAGCAGCTGGATGCTCGCAGAAAAGGCAAACGGAAGGCCGAAGATGACAGCGGCGTCGCGGGAAATGCAGAGATCTTGGTCGCAAAGACAGCCGACGAAAAAGCACGAGAGCGGGAGCTGAAGCTTTTGCAGGAGCAGGTAGGTAGGCATTGCTGTCGGGATTGTTCATAGATTCTCGCTGACGATTTGCTGCCAATCTTCCAACACCCAAAGAATGCGTTGTCCGGCAAGATGTCGTCGAAGAAGAAGCGCCGGCTCGACAAGTATATCGACAAGAAGCTCAAGAAGGAGGCACGAGGCGAGCTCTTCAAGAGTCTGGCGTGAGTCTTGCGCCTCTCTTTACGACTACTCTGGTTTTCCGGAAAACATCATCAAGCAGTATTTTCAGGTTGACCAGATTGTCCTATTTTCCACATCCACAGCGCTTCGCAAGACACTGTAGCATCTCCCTTACTGCTACAGCCATCGTCCACTCTGGGTTCTAAACAGTTTCGTACTAATCAAGACAAGCTCGACCGGACATCTACGCTACATGATCGGAAGCGACAACGCGTACATGATGCCGTAGCAGAGCGCAAGAAGGGCTACCACTCCGATGATTCTGATGAGCAGTTTGATGCTGAAGACGGTCATGCCAAAGTGCTGACAGAGGAAGATGATATGGCTCCTGTTGCTGGACCCTCGAAGGCACCATACCAATCAACCAAGAATGACAAAGACGGTATGATGGATGCGATATCTGCCCCGAACGGCGCTGGTGTAGAGTCGACTAGCACTTCTGCTGTCGGAAGCGGATTGAAGGGAGGGATAGTGCCAGTCGTAGTCAAGCGCAACAGAAAGCCCGTCGAAAGGGTGAGTTTTCATCTACTGCGCTAAGAGGACAGCTACTTACGCTCCTATCAATGACAGCGTCGCTTCGGAAAGCAGATAGCTCCTCACCTTCGCAATCTTGGGATGGACGAAGATGATGGAGAGGCTAGCGACGATTCTTTCGACTCGTCGGACTCCGCCTATGACACTGATAGCGACGATGAGGAGACCAATGGGCAGGATGTTCAAGAGGACTTTGATCCAGAGGAAGAGTGGGGTGGCATCAATGAAGACCTAGATAGCGGAACTCAGCAGGCAGATGATGATGAGACGGTCGTCGAGCGGGGACAAGGCGACCAACCGAAGTCTGGTAGTAACGAGGCGACCGACGCTGGGCCTGGTAAACAAAGTACGGGGACTTTCAAGAGTTGGGCAAATCAACAGCTTGGGATAGCAGTCAGAGAAGCCGAAGGAGAGGAGCTCAAGCCGATGTCACAAGCGCCACGGGTGGTGAAACCAGAGGGGCCTTTACGTGGACCACTCGGAGAAGAGATGACACAACCAGCAGGCTCTTTGCTGACCGTCAAGAGAGGCGGAACTGATGACGAAAAGAAGCCCAAAGTGAAGCCTATCGTATTGGTCGACCGGTCCGAAGAGCTTCAGGCTGCACGCCTTCGACTCCCGATTCTGGCGGAAGAAGATGCTATAATGGAAGCAATCCGCCAATATAGCGTCGTGGTGCTATGTGGTGAGACTGGTAGCGGCAAAACAACTCAAGTACCTCAGTTTCTGTATGAGGCTGGATTTGGTTCACCGGGCTCAGGTAAGGCTATTCTGGCGTCATCTATCTGCTATTGCTCACTGCACCCTTGAATTAGATAATCCTGGCATGATCGGTATAACCCAGCCCAGAAGGGTAGCTGCCATGGCGATGGCTGGCAGAGTGGCCGAAGAACTGTCTCTTCCGCCATCGCGAGTATCGTACCAGATAAGATACGATGCAACGACCTCGGCGACCACCAGCGTCAAGTTTATGACCGATGGTGTCCTTTTGCGCGAGCTGGCCAGCGACTTCCTGCTGAACAAGTATAGCGTAGTCATTGTTGACGAGGCACATGAGCGAAGCGTCAACACCGATGTCTTGATCGGTACTTTGAGTCGCGTGGTCCGCTTGAGGGAAAGTCTGTGGAGAGAAGGAAAACAGGGCGTCAAGCCTTTGCGGCTTATCATCATGTCTGCGACCCTTCGCGTGACCGACTTCACGGAGAACAAGCAGCTCTTCAAGACTTCACCTCCTCTCATTAATGTGGCAGCTCGCCAGTATCCTGTAGTGACGCACTTCAACCGCAAGACCAAGCCGGATTATCTAACCGAGGCATACAAGAAAGTCTCAAAGATTCACGCTCGTTTACCTCCAGGCGGAGTGCTCGTCTTCTTGACTGGTCAAAGCGAGATCACGACTTTGTGTAAGCGGTTGGAGAAACGTTTCGGCGGAAAAGCCATCAACGAAAGGGTGCAGAAGCGGAAAAAGGCTGCTACGGGAGCAAGTAAATGGCGCCTGAAAGACGAAGAGAAGGATCTAGAGGATGTAGAAGCAGACCAGAAAGACAACATCACAGCCACTAGCTCGCGGAACGCAGATGTCGAAGCAGAAGAGATCGATCTTGGGTATGAGCCGAAGGACCTGGCCACTGATGTCGACGAGGGCATTCAGCTTGAAGAGGTTGATGAAGATGCCTTGGACTCTGACTACGATGAAGACGATCCGGACGGTCTGTTTGCAGACCGCGAAGAGGATTCAGACAGTGAGTCCTTCGTAGCCGACTGACTACAAGCACTGACTATGCAACTATCAGCTCCTATGCACATATTACCACTTTACTCTTTGCTACCAACGAACAAGCAAATGCGAGTGTTCCAAGAACCTCCGGAAGGCGCTCGTCTGGTAGTAGTCGCTACGAATGTAGCTGAAACATCCCTGACCATCCCAAACATTAAATATGTCGTCGACTGTGGCAGATCTAAAGAACGGTCGTATGACAATGCATCCGGCATCCAATCTTTCGATATCTCTTGGATCAGCAAAGCTTCGGCGTCTCAGCGGGCAGGACGAGCTGGACGTACAGGTCCAGGTCACTGCTATCGACTATATTCTTCGGCTGTCTATGAGCGTCAATTCGCACAATTCGCATCACCCGAGATCCTTCGCATGCCTATCGAAGGTATCGTGCTACAGATGAAATCTATGAACATAGATCAAGTTGTCAACTTTCCTTTCCCTACTCCTCCAGACAGAGCAGCTCTACAGAAAGCGGAGCGAGTTCTCGTGAACCTGGGTGCACTTACTGCACCTAGCTCTGCAACGGGAAAACAGCTCGTTCAAGCGAGAATCACAGACCTTGGCAACGCAATGTCTCTGTTTCCGCTATCCCCACGCTTCTCCAAGATGCTCGTCGTCGGTCAGCAGCATGGTTGTTTGCCTTATGTCATTGCGCTGGTCTCAGCTTTGTCCGTCGGAGACCCCTTCCTGCGTGCAGAAAGCTTGGGCTTCAATGAGAAGGAGACTGAAGGGCAGGAAGGTATAGATGAGCTGCTAGCAGAAGGTGAAGGTGCAGAAATTGAGCACATCACGTCGGAAGATGTGAAAGCGAAGGAAACTCGCAAGCTGCAGCGAAAGGCATTCTATCAAGTACAGCAGCGCCACTCTGCGCTCGGCAAGAGCACGAGCGACGTCTTCAAGATCCTTTCTGTCGTCGGTGCATACGAGTACGACGGCGGTTCCGTCAAGTTCTGCGAAAGTAATTATGTTAGGATCAAGGTGAGGCCCAAATAGTGACAGTTGAATGCTCCAGATCGCTCACATATGATCATCCTGTATCGCAGGCCATGCAAGAAATACACAAGCTAAGATCTCAGATCTCCCGTATCGTCTCGGCCAATTATCCCGACCTTCAAGCTGCTCTATTCACGGCAAAACTCCTTCCTCCATCTGAAACACAACTTAAAGTGCTCCGCCAGCTACTGACCGCAGCTTTCATTGATCAAGTTGCGCTTCGCAAAGACCTTGTTTTGCCTGGCGAGTTTTCGAACGCCGACAGGTATCCAAGTACGCGAGGAGTGCCTTATAGAGCTGTTGGCGTGGACGAAGATGTCTTTATACATCCTTCATCGGTTCTATTCCATAATGCTCCGCCTGAATGTATCGTCTACCAGGAATTGACTAGGACCAGCAAGGTCTATCTCAGAGGTAAGTCGCGCACGTACTCATGCTGTCAACATATACTTATGATTTGAATCGCAACCGCGAATCGCAGAAGTTACCAAGATCAATACCGCCTGGCTTCCCACCCTTGGCAAGCCTCTGTGCACCTTTTCGCGAGTACTCGAGACGGCTGCTCCAGCCGCGAGCAAGATCGTGAATGGATCCTCTTCTGCAGAAGAACGCGACTGTTTCGTTAGCCCGAAGTTTGCGGAATTCGATAACATCCAGCTGGCGCCGGTAAAAGCGAAGCAGAGGCGGGTAGGTAGTCGATGGGTGATAGTATAAGCTCGTCATCATCTATGACAGGCATCGGCGCGCGCCTTACATCGCACGACCGGCTTCGCTCTCTCCCTATCACCGAATGTTGTTGTTCAAGCCGTATCGCAAGCCTGTCGTTCTCCTCCTCCTTACCTGTCCTGCTTAACACACACTTTAGGCGCGTTATATTCGGTAGTCGGGGCAACACGACTGGCAAATACTTGACGAGCTGGAGCTGACAAGCCAGGCCCTGAGCCCGGAAATGCGACAGTTGCGCCTGAGTCAGGCTCGTGTGTGAATACTTGGGCATGTTATAGCAGTGTAGTCTCGTCACCGACGATATACTTTGCTCGCATTTTCCGACTTTGCGAATTTAGACTTTGCCCAACACCTCGCCCTCCTACTGTACCACATCGCCTGCAAATATGTCTGAAATCCGAAGAAAGCTGGTCATCGTGAGTAGCAGGATATCAGCAGCGAGCAAGCAGCGACAGCAGCGACGACGGCGACGACGAAACGGCCAGCAATTCGACGGGGCAAAACGACGGCGGTGCGCGCGACCCAGCCAGATTCAGCGGCAGCGCCAGGCGATATCGGGCTCAGGCTGGCCATCGAAGCAGTTTGGATCAAGCAAGAACGAAGTCACACCGTCGCACTCAAGCTCAATTCGAAGTCTGAGAGTCGTCGTCGCTGCTGCTCCGCTCACTGGCTCCAGCGCGGTTTTAGCGAATAGCTGAATCCTCGCCTGCTGATCTAGGTCGGAGATGGTGCATGCGGAAAGACCTGTCTGCTTATCGTATTCTCAAAGGGCACTTTTCCAGAGGTGAGCTCACCCATCCCGACCCCGACGACCGTTTTTCGCGAAGATCCAGCCAGCTCGCTATGACTGGCCTGTCGGGGCCGGCACATAACAACAATCTGTAGAGGAGCAAGCTGATATGACGTGCCAAATTCAGGTATACGTCCCAACCGTTTTCGAGAACTAGTACGTCGACGTTTCGCGCAGCACACGCCCGCGAAGATCTGACATGCTCTTGTCCTGTGTCCAGCGTCGCAGATGTGGAAGTAGACGGCAAGCGAGTAGAGCTGGCTCTCTGGGATACAGCAGGACAAGAAGACTACGACAGATTGCGGCCACTCTCCTACCCCGACTCGCATGTCATCATTATCTGCTTCGCTATCGACTCTCCAGACTCTCTCGATAACGTACAAGAGAAGTGGATCAGCGAAGTCAACCACTTCTGCCCCGGCCTTCCTATCATCCTCGTCGGATGTAAGAAGGATCTCCGAAATGACCACAAGACCAAGCAGGACCTCGCAAAGAGTGGACAAGAGCCTGTTCAACCTCAACTTGTACGTCCTATATAATAGAAAGCCTTTTGTGGCTCGGCGAGCTGATGCCCTCCGTTTGTCTTCGTCCATGATTACAGGCTCAGAAGACTGCAGACAAGATTGGCGCCATCCGGTACATCGAATGCAGTGCAAAGACGAGCGAGAACGTCCGCGAAGTCTTCGAAGCTGCGACTCGCGCAGCACTGCTCAGCAAGAAGTCCAAGAAGTCGAAGTGCACAATTATCTAGAGCATAGATAAATGTCCATATCATCCGTCAAGAAGCCTGGATGCCTCTTATTCGCTCGTCTTCGAGGCAGCTTCGATGGATAGAGGACGAGACGAAGAGATAATTCTCGAGACGCCTTTTTACAGCATAAGTCAGCTACGTCTGGGTCTAGCTTTGTGATTCCTATTGTCCCTGATAGAGCTTCACATCTCCATTTCTCCCAACCTCTCAACCTATTCAAGTACCTCCTCACTTATTTCATCCTCACAACTCTAGCTTTCCCTTATCAGCATCTCTCGATCTAGGCGCTCTTTTTGTGATACTTCTGCTTCATATTCTTACGACTGTTACCTTATAACTTACTTCCTCTTAGTTGTGCTTGTACGTCGCTTTGGAATACGATACCACGAGATTTTCCGATGCGTCATCCCCTCTAGATTGACTGACTGATGTTGAGCATGACCAGATTGAAAGACTTGGATAGTAATAGACATTCTCAAATCGTTCCTATCTTCTGCGTACAGCGCTGTGCCGCTCCAGCGCCTGGCATGACCATTTGTCGCATGAGCGCGACCTTCACCATGGCAAGGTCGCAACCCGTTTCTACTCCTATGATCGCAACAACATTGAACTGCTTGAGATCTAAGCTCAGATTCAGACGTTAAGGTGATTACCTGGCAATGACCCGGTTCTTCGCGTGCCTTCTAGCCGCTTAGACAACAGTCTCACTTCCGCTTGCTCTCCTTTTCAGATGCAGTAGAAGCAGCAGCCTGACCTTTCTTCCTCGATGCAGCTGACCTGCTTCTTCCCGTACTTGCAGGCTCTTCGTTCTGCTCTTCCGCCTTGCCTCCCTTCTTCTGTTTAGCGGTAGTCTCTCGCTCAGCTTCTTCGTCTTGCATTTGCTCGTCCGTATTCTCGTCTTCAGCACCCTCTTCTTCTGCTTCGTCTGCTTCCTCCTCTTTGCCTTTTCCCTTATCATTGCTGGCTCCTCCTTTCTTCTTGCTCCTGCTTCTAGCGGAAGATTTACTCCTGCTTGTCCCCTTACTGGCAGGTTTGCGACGTTTCGGTGCAGGAGATCCGCTTTCTGTATCTGGCGCGGGCGACGCTGTCGAAGCTGGCTTGCGCTTGGATGTCGTCCGCTTGGCTGTTCGGCGATCGCATAAATGAATTCAGCTCTTGTGTAGGCCTCTTTCTGTGTTTAGATTCTTACCTTTCTTAGGGCTTTTGTAAGGCGTGTCTTCAGGGCCATCGTCCGTGGCAGTCTCGGTATCTTCCTCTTCGTCGGCTTGAAGCGTTTCATCCGCTTCCTCAGTTTCTTCTTCAGGCTGTTCGCCTTCACTCAGGGCACTTAATGTCGAAGCAGACTCGGATAATTTGTCTTCGTCTGAGCCGGCAGCTTCATCGGCCCCCTCTTCCGTCTCTTCTGCCTTATCTAGCTCTTTCTCATTCACGTCTTCCATCTCTTCATCTTCTGGTGTCTCCTCCGCTGGCACCTGAGGCTTTTTCCTGGGCCTAGGTGCAGACGTTTGCCGAGTTGGGACCTTTCGTCTGGGAGATCCATTCCTGGCCGTGATTGCTGCACGCGTAGGAGAGGTTGCTGTCGAATCCTCGGCTTGCTTTGTTGCGTCTTCATCACCGCCTCCCTCAGCATTCGTGTTGGGCTCAGCCTCGTGCAAGACTGCCAGCGAAGGTTCCTTCGCTTCGTTCTCCTCGCCTTGCTCACTGCTGCCTTCGATAACAGCTGTTCTTGAGCTCTTCCTTGTCTGATGTTTTGGCGTTGGCTCCTCTTCCGGCTCTTCGGTCAGCTGTTGTGTTGCGGCTTCTTCTGTATTCTTAATGATGATGCTGGAGGAAGTTTCTCCATTTGCTCTCGCTTCCATCATTGCTTCCCAGCTGCGCTCTCTGTCTTTGCCTCGCAGGGTGAAGCCTTCGTAGTTGTCGGTGAGCCCTGCTTTCGCAGCAGCTCTTGATCCGCCCAAGCTGCTGCGTCGCCGTCGTCCTCCACGAGTACTGTTGGGATCGCTGTTGTTGACTGTCGGTAGCGCTGAGCCTTCCAACCATCCGGGAGCCTGATGCGCGCATGTCAGTTCAGGATCTCAGGCAGGGCAATCTACAAGGTTTTCGCACGTCTTCGTCGAGCATCTTGAGGTCGTACATGGTCGCGAGCTTGATCCAGACGTCGTCGTTGCTCACTCGTCCAGCTCCTAGGCGTTCGTCCAGCACCCGCAGAACGCGGATCATCTGGAAATGCTTCGACAATCCAACCGGTCGCGCGTGGATTAGGCCCATTAGCAGCGCGATTTCGCCCTCTGGCGTGTCAAGGATGTGCGGCGGTTCACTCGAGCTCATGGCGGGTGCATGTGTTTATATTGGCAGAAGAGCTAGGCTTGACAATGGCTATTTGGTGACGGAAGCTACCTTACTCGTTAGCCTTCTCCTGCTCTTTCTCTCGCTCTGCTTCTTCTTCCTCTTTACGCTTCTTCTCTGCCTCTTCCCAAGCTGTAACGTCTTTCATAACTTGCTGCCACGAAGGACGTGCCTCGAGGGCTTTCCACCATCTACAGACAACAACTTAGCGTGAGTCAGAGGCTGGAACAGTCGACTCACTTGGCAACGTGCGGCCGTGCCTTTTCATCGGTCAGTGCTTCTCCGAATCCGCCTGTGACAAGCTTGGCTCCGACAGGTAGATGGAACAAGTCTACCAAGGTGACATTCGGCCCAGCAAGGAACTCGTGCTTGGCCAAGATACGTTCATAACCATCCATCTTATTTGCGAATGCGACTTTAGCGACGTTGACTGCCGCCTCGTTGATGATGCCTCCATTTCGCGCTCTGATGATGGCTTCCCGGAAGAGGAGTCCAGCAGTAGGGTCTTAAAGCAATTCTCAGCTGCTGAAAGATGGAAATCTCATGCGTACCCACCGAAGTCGAAAGCTTCTACGCTGAGAGCTTGCTCGTAATAGACCTGGTTTCGCAGACCTTCGATCACGACTGGGGGCAGATCCACGTTAATGCTAGCTTAGTAGCTAGAATTCATGCTTACATGGTCTGCGATAAGCATTGCGTCAGTATACATCTCTACTCTTAAGCGAGTTCTGGCTTACGTTCCCCGTTTGTCGAAGCGCTTGACAAGGTAATTGGCGATGGCTCTGCTTTCATAGAGATGGTCGTTCGCGCCAACTTCCAGCACGGGAATCTGGCCAAACGGATGTCTGGCTAGCCATTCCGGCGTCTTGTGGGCATTCTGGGTAAAAGCTCAGGAAGGCTTTCTCGGCGCAGAGACCGTAGACTTGCAGTAGAGGTGTTGACGACCGTCATATCGTAGTCTAGCTCCTTCTCCCTTGCAACCACCATGACACGCTGGGTACATGTGCTGGTCCAGCTGCCATGGATATCGATTGTGAACTCTTTGTTGATGACCTGCTCGACGAGCGGTTCCAATACATGGAACCCTGTAATCTCTCCTAGACCACGTCTGAGTTCGGGGTCGCTGTTTTCCAGGGCGTCTCAGCAGGATCATCCTTTGCCGGACAAGGATCCTTCAAGTACCTAAGGAACCATGCGAAGGACGCGACGACTATGACGAGAAAGATAGGCCAGACTTGACCGCTTTGCTTGTCTGTGTGCGCTCGCTCGTCAGTGCGCGTTTTCGGGCCCAGGTTGGCGAAAGGTCGTCATCATCCACCTTTGATGGGATTGTGCAGCGTGCTGGCGTCTTTCTTCGGGTCTTTAGTCGACATGTTAGTATGCGCAATTCGTCCAAGTAGCAGGCAATCTTGAAGCGAAAAGAATGGACTTTATGGTAGTCGGAAAACCGGCAAGGTGCACTCGAGCTCTAAGTCATCATCACGATCAAGGCCCAACTCAAGACTGAAGGTATCGAATGAATATGAGTAATCAGGAGGTTGATATGCAAGTAACCTGGCTACCAGATGCAGATAACGCGATGCATTTCAGACCTACCGAACCAGCACATGTCGCTGGACTTCCGCTAGCAGTAGAATAGAGGACACTCATTAAAAGTAGAGCATACCTATCGGGAGCGACGGACATAGCCACTCGCTGTCAGCACGTGAGCGCCGTCGCGACGGCGCGTACAAAGAGCGAGTATATCTTGATAGTAGAGTCCCTTGATTCTTGTTCTCTGTCCCGTGGTCTCCATCGTAAATACCACCGTACCGTCATCCTTTACATGAAAGGCATTGACAGTGGAGCGACTTAGAAATCGTAGCGTCGGCTCGCCAGACTGGAGTCTAGGAAGTTGCCAAAGTTTAGCTGAGGGAGCTTGCCGTAAGCTGCCATTTCTCATGAGGATGTATGCCACTCCTTCTTGCAGGCGGTGCGCATCGACTCGGGCAGCCAGCCGCCCTGCAGTCTGATCTCCTGGCCACCTTCGTGTGTATAGACTGTAGCATCGCCCGCTTTCGAGCAAGAGAACCGATCGTCCAGTCCGCGATGCAGCCATTGGAGGGCATCGGCTTTCTCTTGGGCCGTGATTATCGGAATGTTCGATAATCGAAACTCGATCTTTTGCCTGACTTGCCCATTTTCGAGAAGCGCGAATCGAAGAGGCGTGCAGGACATCACGAAGACCGAGCTGAAGTCCCAGCCCTGAATAAGATATTCGGTACTGGCCCGGCCGAAAGCGATCATTGTGCCTTTGAGAGTCGGAGTGAACGTGTCGTACACGTTTATCCAGCCTCTAATCTTATCGGTAGGGCGTAGCTCCAAGATGTTGTCTAGTCTTTGCTGGTAGGAGGGGTCCGCATCGAATTTAGCTCGAGCCAAGCGCTTCATCTGCGATCTGCATTCCATGAGGGCGTCGGAGTACGAAGAGACCTTATGCTTCTTGTCATTCTTGAAGATGATGATCGCATCACTGGTGTCAGTGAAGTCGACAAATTGCTTGATGATGGCACCGAAAGGCGCAATCCATTCAGGCAAGACAGTGGTCGCTAGTTGGGAGGCTTTATCTTGCTTCATAATTGCCTGTGTCTGATGCCTCTTGGGCAACTGGCCTGCAATTGCAGATGATTCGAGGGGAGTGGTAGACGCTCTTCTCTTGGAAACCGGCGTTACCGCCTGCTGACCTGCAGCTGCGATGGACGTCATTTGTTGCTTCTTGACCTGCTGACCTGCGCGCCCCGATAAGGCTGAGGATGTAGTAGAAGCTTGTCTCTTTAACATTTGCGATCGCTTCATCTGCTGTCCTCCAGCTGTCGGAGGAGTGCATGAATCTCGTCTGTTGGACATTGTTGATCGTCGGTAGATGAAGGGCGGCCTGCGCTCTCTTTGCTTGGAAATCGGTAAGTGGGTGAGCGGGAGAGAGAGAGAGGAAAGATGACGCAGGACACTCGCGCTAAGGAACGGACTGTCTCCAGTTCATCCCTATTTTGGATTGAGCGGAGCGGCTCCAGAAGCTGCCCTTTATCATGGCCAGATTTAAGGCTTGTGGACGGTGGTTCCATACCCTCACCTGGTCATCTTCCGGTCACAAATTGATTGCCTCACGCCATTGTTGGGACATCGATATGCACCGTTCAGACGCGCCATCATGACGAGCAAGTGCCGGAGCCCCCGTTTCGATTCAAAATCTCGTAGAGCGTGTACACATTGCCGTAGATTTCTCCATTCTGCTCCCACTCTTGCCATTCCAGCAGTCCCTCACTGGACTGAAGTTCAGGTTTTGTCCTCATGTCAAGGTATCTCGTCCAAAGATTATGTTTCACGCCTTGCTTTTGGGCCTCGGGTGAGCAGATAAGAGGCCAAATCGGAGGTACAGCATAATAGGATATCTCCTTGGGGAATGCTGGATCAAGCATGTGTGACCTGTCTGAGGCAAAGTAGGAGAGAAGGTCTCGCGCCGGCACAAAGCGGAAGCGACTGTAGCATAAGGAGACATTGTTGATGATAAGTGCATATGAAAACAAAGCAGGTAAAGGATTTAGAGCTTACGGCGACTCCATTTCCAGCAGAGTCTCAGCTAATCCGCGAGACTTGTATAGATCAGGCCTGAATGTCTCTTCTATGTACTCTGTCTGTCGTCTTACTTAGTTGCATGGCCCCTTCGCGTGCATTATCAGCTCACCCAAGGGACTTGCAAGCCGAGTATTGAGTCGAGGTCGTAAACAAGGCCTTTTGAGAAGTCCAGCTCGCTGCTCGTCTGTCGCGGGAACACAGCTGCTATAACATGATAGTCCCATACGACATACTGCCGGTCGCCTGATGCTTTCTGATAGAAGAGGAGATTCTGCCTTTGCGGATTGCTGATGAAGATAGCATAGACGTCTTTGTCGGGATATTGCTTGACGAGGGTCTGTACGAGATGGTACACGTTCTCTTCGCAGTAGAATGGAGTATGCAGATGCGCCGGAGCAAGAGTCGTCATGAGGGCAAGGTGCACTGCACGTTTTGCCGAATTACAAAAGCTAGCATATCTCGTTTTCACACTACCATTGATTCTCGTATTGGTATTCGATATCTAGTGCTGTCTGGTCCCCGACCTTCATTCCGAACCTTCTCGCAAGATACGGCAGTGCTTTCGGATAGGCGTTATGGCGCTTCACCTCTTTCTTCGTCCAGCTCTTACGTCTCTTGGCCGTGATCTTTGCTGAGATTCGGCTCTCGTCTGGGTAGGCGGCGCGTCGTTGAGCGATCTTGAACAGACCAGGATTCTTTCCCCAGTTTGGTACGATATCCGAGGTCATCCTGTGTACTTCACCGTTCTTCTTACGCCACAACGAGTCTTTGTGGCATTCGCGATCTGGACCTTCGAGGCCTTGAACAAGCATTTCCGTGCGGGGCTCAGCACCCGACGCCAATTTTCGATACCGCTTGTGCTTCGTCGCCTCTCGAGAAATCTGACCATCTTTGGTCACAGTCACAGTCTCGTACTCGGAGACTGTGCTGGCATCTGAGGTTTTGCGAGATGCTGGCGAGATGAACGGAGTGAACCAGTCTCTCTCCGGTCGACGAGGAGGCGGCAGTCCAACGTTTGCGTCGGAGAAGCCTGAGCCTGCTTGTGATAAGCTAGGAATAGGTAGCTCAGGCGGAGGGCCTGGCGGTGATGTTCGAAGGCGTCCAGCGGCACTGCTATCTGAAGACCTACTTGCATGTGAGCTCGACGAGCTTCTTCTGGTCCGAGACGGAGGGATCCTTGCCATAAGATCTACCGGAGGCGGAGGAGGAGAAGGCGGTAACGGAGGAAGCGGGCGCCCCTGAAGTGGTAGTTCTGGCCTGAAGGTATTGGGAGCAGGCGGAAAAGGAAGGGGAGGAGGTGGTGGTGGTAAAGTACTTCTGAAAGGTACCTGCCTAGCGATTCGCGGCGGTTTTGGCAGACCTGCAAGATCTGGATTGAACGTGTTCGCAGCCAAATTCAAGTTCATTGGGCCTTTCTTCACGACTCCTCCACTGATCTTCTCGGTCATGTTCTTCAGGCCTTGCTCAAAGCCTTCTGCGTTCGTGTCGTCTAAGTCGAGAGCAGCGGTACGGCCCTTATATCGGCCATCACTGTACACCGTGTAGCGAGCTTTAGCGTCAAGTCTGAGGCCTGCTGAAAGTGCACTGGCATCTGCTTCGCCCAATTCGATGGTCGACAACCTCTCCTTTCTATAAGCTCTGGGTCGAGGTGCAAGGCCGTCATGGAGAAGGAAGGTCCTCTCAACTGCTGCTTGGCTTCCGCTCGTGTTAACGAGTGGTGTCTCTCTGATGCGATGAAAATTGCCCTGCCTTGTCCCGGCTTGCAAGTATCTCCTTGGTACAGGGTGTGCCGCGTCTCCGAAGCCATAGTTGTGCTGCATGAGGCGTTTGCTTTTGGCAGATGTGTCCGTGATGTGAGTATTGATCCTCTGCACATCGTTCTGAGAGCTGCTAGAACTTGCACTGGAGGCCTCAGAGATAGAATTGCTTTTGCTTGACGTGGACGAAGAGGACGCTCGACTACCGAGACTTTGATGAGATGTCCGCTTTCGCAAAGCCATACGTTGCTGGAGTGATGCCATAAAGTCGCTGTCACCAGGAGGTATGAAACCTGGACGACTCACCTTGCGTGCTGCTGCGAGGTCTTTCAGCATCTCGGAATTAGAGTACATCGTCGAGCTACTGGATTATGTTAGTTGGAGTCAGAGCAACATGGATATGGTTCGTCGAGCGGATCCAAAATTCAGCAGCGGAGTATGACAAAAGGCAGCAGCGCTTTCATGAGATGAAGTTCCCCCTTGTTCGGCATGGCTGGCGTGGATCGGCTCATATTGGTATTGTTCAGCTAAGAAATGTTAAGCGGAAGGTGCGGAGACAACAACAATGTGAAGACAGGAGAGGATAGATCATCTGGGCAGAGGTGTGCGTTTACGATACGAGGGTCTGGGTTGCAAGAATCAGTACGATGGCATCGGCATAGCGTATAAGCTTACCGGTACACAGACCATTCATAAGGCTCGCTGAAACCCTTCATGTGTGGCACAGTAACGAAGGCATGATACCAGATGGCGAAGACTGCGATCGATCCTACTAGTACAGCCAGAAAGAAAGCTGAGGTTGCGATGAAGAGGAATCGGTCTTCAACATCAATTAGCTACTTTACGAATGTGATCCGGCCCAGCTTGAGCCGGACTTACAGACTTGGAGAATCGCCTTGAAAGCTTGTCCAAATAGAGGAGCAGCACTAATACTTCGCAGAGCATACGTGCTTGAGAATGCGGCATGGAGATCATTGTTAGCGGTTGACTTTACGCTCACCGGGTGCTTGCGGCTCACCAGCATCCTTGGATGGTCGAGCACCCGCTCAGGCGCACTGCAACGTCGTCATATAGATTCATACCCATCTGTTCTGCTTTGATCAAGTAGAAAGAGAGAGGCATCATGCAGCCTCAGCAGCAGACGGCGACGGCTCAGGTGACAGGACGAGACCATCGCAAGAAGGTGCGAGAAGACGTCGAACGGGCAGACAGGCAGGATTCCAGCAGCGTAAGAAAGTCTTGAAACGTGGACATCTCGCGATACGATAACGGTACAGAAGCATCGGCTTGCGCAGGCAGCTGGTGATCAGGCAGGTCTGAGTTCTTAGGAGGTTTCGCATGGTCGGCAGTTTCTGGTTGGGAGTCGCAGCATATAGGAGAGGAGGTATCATCACAGTTGTATCGTCGCGGCTCTGTCTTTGCGCAATGGATAATTCACATCTTGGTTTCCGGCCAACAGGCAGCCCAGCCCAATTCGACGCGTTTTCTGGCACAAATCCTCGCTTTTGGCTGTGCTCTGCATAGCGATAACCATCAGAAAATCAGCAATAAGTACTGGTAGCCAATCTGGCTTGAAGAAACTGCCCAAAACCGCCTGCTGGCGCGATGCAAAATGGCGGCAGTCTCAGAGCAGCCCAGCAGCAGCAGCAGCAGCCGACACTTGGAAATCCTGCAAGATCGCCGGAAGTGCTGAATCTCCTCGTCAAGCTCGTCACCCTCTCGCTGTCCCTGGGACTGGCCCCGACCGCCCTATTCATCAGCGAGCGATACACCTGCCTGTGTCCTACCAGCGAAGAAGCTGTCTACTACCATGCATTGAGTCTGCTCAGATGCCAAGAACACCGACAGGCTCTCGAAATGCTGAAGAGCACGCTCGTCGATGCGTCCTCCCACGGTACCGTCGGGCATATAAGCAGGAAACCTGCATGCGAAGCAAGTATCCGATGTGCATACATCTACGCGGAAGCCTGCGCGACATTGGACAGGCCAAACGAAGGAGGTGAATGCTTGCGCCGGGCATACATGATCCTGGGCGGAAGTAAGAGCAGTGGGTTGTCAGTTGGCATAGTATTGAGATGATAAGCTGAGATGACTTTCACACAGAGCATAATCACGCCAGCGAGCTCTCGCATCCAAGTGCCGCAAGCACATCTTCCGTAGCCATACATCTCTCGCTAGCAAAGATGGCCCTACAAGCGCATAAGCCAGATATAGCATGTCAAAGATACATGGAAGCCCTTCGCGCTGCCTGGTGGTGCTGGGAGGCGTACGAAGGTTTGTGTGCAATAGGTGAGTGATAAGTCTGATGCGTAACAAAAGCATGCTCGCTAATTATATGTTTTGATTCAGGACGAGGACTGCAAGCGGAAGAGATGCTACAGCAAATACCCGTTCCTATAGTCCCTGATCCACCGGACGATGGGGCATTGCAGCAACCGGCCGTCGCAAACGAGATAGCCAACAATGCTGCACGATCTATATCTTCGGATCGTCTCTCGGCTAGTCAGCCTCCTCTTCTGTCCCCCGCTCTAACAGGAAGCACGGTCACGCCTGCTGCCGGTCATCTCCCACTCAAGCAAAGTCAAGCAAACGGCTTCATGTCATTCTCAAAGTCACACACTCAAGGGGTGCAGCGTAACGCATCCACCCCTATCGAGATACAAGAAGCAGGCTTTCGGTTTGGCGAGGCAGGCCATCTGGCAGAAATGAATAACAACAACGATTTATCAGCAGTGGGCGTTGGGGCAAATCTTTCTTTTAACGACGTGTCTGCAAATGAGAGTAGTAACTTCTTTGCTGCTGCACCTGCTAGAAAAGGCTCATTCGCAGCTGGTGGAAATGGGATGTTTGGCTTTGGAAGAAGCACGAGTAATGCCGGGGAAGGCAGCAGTATAGGAGAAGGAGGAAGCAAGAAGCTCTTCGGCACAGGCTTACTGTTTGGAAACACCGCTGGTGGATCTTCCACGAATCAATCAGCTGCTGCGTCAACTTCTTCAACTGGAGGAGGCTCCTTCTTCACGCCTGTCAATCAGCAGCGCACAGGTTCTGCACAACCTGAAGCTGGTCAAGCCTCATTTGTACCCAATGGCCTGCCAGTCCAACAAGGTCGCCCACCTCCCGCCGTCAAGCGAAATCGAAACCAAGTAGACGTAGACGACAGCATCCCTTCATTCCAGCTCAACTTACGGAATCACAAATCAGCTGGTATACCGAACGGCCTGAGATCGAGATCTACTTCGGCTGCACCAGTCGCGCAAGAGGATACGGACGCGGATATGCTTGGACAAGCGGAGTCGTACGAGCAGAAAGTCCACATTCTGGGAATGAATGGGCATCAGCCCTCCACAGACATACAAGACGATGCAAGTGCACGATCTGAAACTTCGTCATTCTCGCACTCGATAGCGGGAAGAGCGCCCCGAAAAGGATCCTCCACTTCTGCTGCTGCTGCATCAAGACGGAGTAATCGCCTGAACGGCGCATCGCACACTAATCTAGCTCCGTCAGATATGGTGCGTAAAGGCTCTACGTCCAGCAACAGCGCCGCCGCCGCCAAAGCTCGAACAGTCTCGAATCCTAGAGATAGGAAGCGATCCAAAGCGGGTCCTTCTACTGCAGACGATAACACAACGGCAACCACAGGCTCGTCAATCGATTCTGGGGGCTTGTCTCCGCGGCCTTATCTACCCTCTTCGTCACCACCTTCTACCACAAATTCGCATTTCGAGAACTTACCGCCTGCTATTGCACCTCTTCCAGCCACTTCTGCGCATCTCACATCATCTCTTTCTTCCTCTTCTCATGCCCGCCCGGAACGTCGTCCGAGTGCCCACCCTCAAGCCTCAACCGCATCCTCCCAATATCGCCAGATACTCCAAAACGCGCAAAAAGCCTTGGCCGAAAACTGGTTGCGCGATATCTTTCAATCGTTCATCAAAGCTTCTTCCGCTCTGCATAGGTATGATAGCGCAGCGACTGTCAGTGCTGTATTGCAATTGCCGCCGGAACAGCAGAAATGTAGTCGCGCAGTCTTGCTGCTCGCTAATGCGCATTTCGAGACTCTTCGCTATGACGAGGTCAGCCAGTATTCGATCATCAGACATTGCATAAGGCTGATAGAATTGATGTGTGTTTTCAGGCCGAGAAAGCATTCAGCTCAGCTAGAGCATTATCGCCTTACTCTCCGCATGGCATGGAGATCTACTCTACCTTGTTGTGGCATCTCCACCGGCCTACGCAGCTCTCTTTTCTCGCTCAAGAACTTCAAACACTGTCTCACCGCCTGCCTCATGCATGGATAGCGACTGGGAACGTATTCTCTCATCTCGAAGATCATCCAAATGCCCTAAAATGCTTCAAGCGTGCCATACAGACCGATCCTGCTTTCATCTATTCCTATACTTTAGCAGGGCACGAATGCGTGACAATGGAAGAATGGGAATCCGCAACAGGTTTTTTTCGCGAAGCCATTCGTCGGAACTCAAGGCATTACAATGCCTGGTTCGGCCTGGGCAATGTATACATGAAGACGGGCAAGTATCGTTTAGCGGAATACCACTTCAAGAAGGCAACAGATATCAACGGGAGTAACGCTATGCTCGTCTGTTGCGTTGGTACGGTGCTGGAGAAGCTGGATAGGAAGAAAGAAGCTCTGGAAATGTATGAGCGCGCGTGCCTGCTCGCGCCTGCAAGTCCGGCAGTCAGGTTCAAGAGAGTTCGGATGCTCATGGATCTTCGGCAATTCGACGTCAGTCCAGTCACTTTCCTTCCATACCTCCTGCTGATTTACCATTTCCAACGCAGAGCGCCCTAAGAGACCTTATGATCGTCCGAGAATTGGCTCCGGACGAGTTCAACGTACATTTCCTGCTGGGAAAACTCTACGGTGCTATGGGCGACAAGCCAAACATGACACGCAGCTTGACGTTTGCACAAGATCTAGAACCACGAGCAGCTGGTCGTATACGAGAGATCATAGAGCTAGGCGGGCAGGCGCCTTCAGATGAAGAAGAGGAAGCGGACGGGGAGAGGGGAGATGAAGATATGTCAGACCAGGTGTAGCAGGCTAGACTCGACGTAACATGCATCCCCTGATTGACATATGAGTTCAGACAAATACTAATTGAATAGTCGCGTCTCGTGCGGGGTTGAGAACAAAGGTCTGAGGTTGTTGCGAGTATGCAATGCAGTATACAGCAGTGTTCCACAAGGTCATACCACCTTGTGGCCTCAGAATTGCACCTTATTTGATAGCCGATCACTCTGACTCCTATCCATCGAGACTTGGTTGGTGTCTTTGCGCTTTCCTTTGCTCCAACTCGTCCTTTGCTGGATTGAAGTTAGCTTAAATCTATCAGAAACAATTACCAGATTCAAGACTCT
Source organism: Erythrobasidium hasegawianum (assembly GCA_001972285.1). NCBI lineage: Eukaryota > Fungi > Basidiomycota > Cystobasidiomycetes > Erythrobasidiales > Erythrobasidiaceae > Erythrobasidium > Erythrobasidium hasegawianum. The sequence goes on along the minus strand of BCII01000011.1, from coordinate 962,217 downwards.
GGCTGTTCACCTCGCTGCTTCAAGATAAGAGCTGGCCTCTATCGACAGATAGCCCGTGCAGATGACTGCGTCCGACGTCGAGCTGGCAAGCCAAACGCGCTGAGCTGGACAGCGACGAAATCACACAAAACAGAACACAGCAAGAACCTGACCTGCCCATCCTAGCTGTTATCCAGCGCCTGCTTGTTCTGGACGTGTAAGCCAACATCGCCACGCGATTACGAAACGGTAAGCAGCGAAACAAGCTAGGGAGCCTTGTATGCTTGCTGATAGATATATCCTAGATCCCTGTACATCGTTCGCCGGCAATGATGGGCTCAGGCAGTCAGACCAGCTGGAGCTCGTTCTTCAGATCGGGGGCCGCGTCAAACAGCGGTAGCAATGCGACAGCTAGCTCGTCCCGTACGCGAATTGAGGACACTCTATTGGACGACATGCAGCCTTACTTCGAGTCATCACAAGTACCATCCTCATCCTCCGCATCTGCTACCCGATCAGGCAATCCAAGCCCGCAAGACGTCCGGCAATCATCATCCGTCAATTCACTTGATGCAACTGCAGCAGGAGATGGACGACTACATGTGTTGACGGAACGAAAGCTAGAGAAGGCCGCTCTCGGCAAAGCTGTAGGACTCCGACAACTCGTCCTACTTAGCAATGCTTTCGCGTCAAGACTTTCGTCTGGGGCGGCTAGTCCTTCTTCGAGAGATGCAGTGTATGATCAAGACGCATCCTATGGTGCGGCAGATCTGGAGGATGCGCTTGATCGAAAGAAGCGAGAAGAGGATTGGCTAGATAGCGTGCTGGACGAGATGCTCACGGACGAAGAAGATGACGAAGTCCCTGCTTCTCCGAGAGATAGGACTCTTTACGAGCCATACGTCCATGTCTCTATCAATCAGCGTCTGGCGGCCAATTCGCAATGGCAGTCCTCGGACCTTATCATGCCACACCTATACCATTCCTCCAACTTCGAGCCGATAGCGGATATAGTGTCAGACTCTGGCTTCCTTGAGCCAGCTCGAATACCGCTTCCTATCTCTCCAGAAGGCTCGCCTTCGAATAGCGCAAGCAGTCAAAGCAGCGATGACGGCAAATCAGCTGCTTCAGCAGACGAAAGCATCGAGAATCATCATGAGCAGGAGGATGTTGCAGACGAAGAAGAGCTCACTAGCAGATGCTATCAGGCCCACGCACCTAGTCCCATCCCCATCGAGAGCCCTTCGCGCTCATACTACGGTGCTCAAAGCATGGCCGGGCCGCCTACTCCCGATCTGGCATATAGCGTCAACTCCTTCTTCTCCAACTTGTCGAGCTCGCCTCCAACTTCGATCCATCTGCCCACGCCTGCCTCGTCACCGCCTGTAGACTTCGCAAGTAGGAAGTTCTACGGGCTTGAGGATGATCAGGCTCGTGTTGATCCGCAGGACTCAGAGCTTGCTCTAGGCTCGTACGATTCTATCTTACCGATGGAGGGTCTAGATCTGGAGGACTCTGAGCGAGATGGGGAGGAAGAGGAGAGCACCTCGTCATCATCTGGCAAGAGCGATGAGACTCAGAAGAACGATAAGCCGCTCATGGGAATAGGCTCCAGTCTTGAGCTCGTCAAATACGTGCCGTCTGTGCAGGGCCCACAGCTTGACGAAGCTTTCCGGATACCTGAAACATCTAAGAGGGGCGGTATCTTCTCATTCGGCTCCATACTCTCTGATAAGATAGCGACATCTCACCCTCCAGCTCTACCATCTCCTTTACTATCTACCCTCCTTGGCCGTTCCTCGCCGGCTAGCTATTCTACCAGGCAAAGCAGCATCGACAAAGCTGTTTCTGCTCGCAAAGAAGCTGCTGCAAAAGTGACTCTTCCTATCGTCCTCCCATACGAAGTCGTCAAGTCTTTATATGACAGCGTCGATTTTGGCGTACCTTCGAGTCCGCTGCACGGCATCAAATCGCCTCCCGCCAAATCTACAGACCTGGCCACACCTCTATTTAACAAAGCTAGGCGCTCTATGTCGCCGCCTCCCAGAGCTGCACAGGCTAGCCCTACTAGATCTTGTCCGACCAGTCCGCGCTCGAGGAGTAAATCCCTGACCAATAAAGCCGATGGTATTGAGCACGACAGTTCTGGGTCTCTCCTTTTCTCCTCCTTAGGTCTCTATAGCCGTCTGGCCAGCTCTCCGACGCGTAATTGGAATCATCCCAACCTGGCGCGCGGTGATGACCATTTCATCGTTGATAGCTCTGCTCTTTTCGGTCGCGAGATAGTGAATGAATGGGAGAGACAAAGAAGTGCACAACCTGGTCAATCTCGAGCAGACAGCAGAAGTCCCAGCAGACTCCGCTCGCATCTCCGTCCGGAAGACACCGAGGGGGATTTCGACTTTGGCAGCGTCTAGATGCTGCACTTCCATGCAAGTTACTGTTCTACTATCTCTAAACTACTATTTGATGCTCCTGGCGAACGTGTACCATCACTACTTCCCTATGCTACGATTTACGGTCTCTCGGGTTCTCTGGTCTCTTTGTCGTCGATACAACCTCTCTGGCACCCTTTCCTCGTTACTGTACTACCACTTCCTCGTCCTCTACGCGGTCCGCAGTCTCCTGTCGATGTTTCACCCTTATAGAGCACCCACCTCTCTCATTTGATGTTCCTTGTACATAACATCCGTCTTCGGTACATTCTAGCCCGTGTAGCACTAGCATTTATTGTTATTCTTTCAATCTCGTTCTTCCCCGTTCAATCCCGAAATCCTAACAAGCTTGTCTCACTTCTGACACAACTCGACCAATTCCCAAACTTTTTTCGAGCTTCAAACGCGCACTCACAAAGCTATGTGTGGCATATTTGCATGTCACAATCACAGTAGCGACATCGAGACCTATCGGACTGTTCGTGCTTTGGCGTTTTTGGAGCCAGCTTATCGGTCTGACTCGGAATTTTGGATGAAAACAACAGCGCGCGCTCGCATTATCGAAGCGTTTACGCCATCGTGGTCCAGATTGGTCAGGATGTGCTATGGCATCCAACACCATGTTGGGCTTTTTCGTCCGCCTGGAAATCCGTGATTTTATGCTGACCTCTTGGCTCGCAGATTATGCCATGAAAGACTTGCCATTGTCGGAGTAGGTAAGTAGACAGAACGTACTTATATCTGGGTATGCTATCTAACATTCGATTACAGACACTGGAGCGCAACCCTTGACGAGCGACGATGGAAAGATCCTGCTGGCTGTCAACGGTGAAATCTACAACCACAGAACACTCAGGAAGAACCTGAAGAAGCAAGCGGCCTTCAAGACCCACTCCGACTGCGAAGTCATCATCTATCTCGTATGTTTCCTGGGCCATCCTTCCAGGCTTCTCGCTCTCAAAAGTTACGAGAACTGAGCAGTAAACACGTTTGCAGCACCGCGAGAACGAGCCTGAGCAGTACTGTCAGATGCTAGACGGCATGTTCTCCTTCGTCCTGCTGGACACTTCAGTCGAGCCTCCCAGAATGATCGCAGCAAGGGATCCTATCGGAATCACCACTCTTTACCAAGGCTGGAAGTCATCAGACCCTGCGACTGTCTATTTCGCATCCGAACTGAAAGCCCTGCACGACGAATGCGACCAGATCATATCCTTCCCCCCTGGCCATTTCTACGATTCGAAAACTGGAAAGACGGAACGATACTTCAAGCCAACATGGTGGAACGGGGACAGTGGTGATGTGAAAGACACGCCCACTGGAAAGAAAGCGGACCTGAAGCTCATTAGAGAATCCCTTGAGAAGGCAGTCAAGAAAAGACTCATGTCCGAAGTCCCTTACGGGGTCCTGCTGTCTGGAGGGTTGGATTCATCGCTCATTGCAGCTATCGCAGCTAGGGAGACGGAAAAAGTAGTAGCTGCCCAGGAGAAGCAGTCCAGAGGTAGAAGCTTGGTCAGAGACGAGAAGCTCAAGAATGGAGATGCAGACAACATGGGTGTCAAACCTGTAGCTAACGGCACGGATGGTCTGACTGGTATGGTAGATGATGAGACCAACGAGGGTGAGCTGGCGCAACCACGAAGCTTGGGAGATCATATGCTGACTGGATGTTTCAGAGGAGCAATCGACACTCACTGCTTGGCCACGACTACACTCGTTCAGCATTGGTCTGCCTAACTCACCAGATCTGATAGCTGCTCGCACAGCCGCCGAGTACCTCGGCACCGTGCATCACGAGTACACATTCAGCGTACAAGAAGGTTTAGATGCCGTTCCCGATGTGATTTACCATCTCGAGACCTACGACGTGACGACAGTCCGCGCCTCCACACCTATGTATCTGCTTTCGCGCAAGATCAAAGCCATGGGCGTCAAGATGGTCCTTTCAGGCGAAGGGTCCGACGAGATCTTTGGAGGCTACCTCTATTTCCACGCTGCTCCGGACGCACCAAGTTTCCATCAAGAATGTGTGAAGCGAGTCAAGAACTTGCATACGGCAGATTGCTTGAGAGCCAACAAGTCGACAATGGCTTGGGGCTTGGAAGCTAGAGTACCGTTCTTGGACAAGGAATTCTTGGAGGTGTCCATGAACATTGATGCAGAGGAGAAGCTCTTTTCAAAGGGAAGTCTGCAGCAGAAAGACGCGGATGGCCGACCAAAGATGGAGAAGGTGGGCATATAACGCGATTGTGGCGCTGGATCATGCTGATGACGGTTTTACAGTACATCCTTCGCAAAGCTTTCGATGTCGCGCCAGACGGTGACCGAGCGTACCTACCCGAGTCCATCCTCTGGCGACAGAAGGAGCAATTCTCAGACGGAGTCGGCTACAGCTGGATCGACGGTCTCAAAGCGTATGCCGAGCGGGAGATCAGCGATGAGAAGCTTTCCTCCGCAAGCGATCGTTACAAGCTCGACACACCCGAAACGAAAGAAGCCTACCTTATCAGACAAATCTTCGAGAGCCATTTCCCAACAGACGCAGCGGCTAGTACGGCTGTGAGATGGATCCCTAAGAAGGAATGGGGCTGCGCTACGGACCCATCTGGAAGAGCTGTAGCTATCCACGAGCAGGCTTATTCGGAAGATTAAGAGTACCCAGTGCGCGTTGCCCTGCTTCCATATACCTTTGATACCTTAGATGCGTCTTTCGTTTCGCTGTAAGGCGCGGCAGAATGGAGGAAATTACTAGAGGTTGCTTGCAATATACTACTGCTACAACAGCACAAGCCCTTCCTGATTCTAAGGAAATGACTTCGCTGCATTGCGTGCGCAAGAGAGCTTATTGCTCCTCTGGCTCTTCTGCGTAGACTTCTTCCACCTTCTCTAGCGTCCTGACGTTGGCTGCCAGCTTGTTTACAGTCTCGATATATTCTTCCTCCTCATTCGAGTCCCACACGATGCCTCCGCCGGCTTGCAGATAGACCGTACCATCTTTAAACACCATGGTCCTGATCGCAATGCACGTATCGCATTCATCCGTATCTTTGCCCAGATTCCATCGTCCTACAGCCCCTGCATACACATTCCGCAGGCTTGGCTCCATAGACGCTATTAACTGCATGGCTTTTATCTTGGGCGCCCCAGAGACGGTGCCTGCTGGGAAGATTGACCTGAAAGCATCGAATCGGTTGAGTCCTTTCCGAAGCTCGCCTTCGACTGTTGAAGTGAGGTGCATGACGTGCGAGAACCGTGTGACAGCCATCAACTCGGCCACTTTGACGCTCTCAGGCTTGCACACGCGATTGATGTCGTTCCGCGCCAAGTCGACAAGCATCACATGCTCTGCTCTATCCTTGATGGACGCTTTCAACGTCTCTGCTAATTCGGCGTCCTCTGCAGGCGTCGCGCCCCTCTTGATCGTTCCTGCTATTGCGTGGTTTGTGACTATACGTTCGGGAGAGATGGAGAGAAGACATTCAGGGGATGCTCCGACCAGCTGGACGGACGAAGGTGCAGAGGAGGAAGAAGGGTCGGAGAGGTTGCAGTGGATGTAGAACATGTATGGGGAAGGATTGAGCTGGCGCAGGTAGCGGTATGCATTGAATGGATGTAGTTGCGTCTTGCGAGACAGCCTTTGTGAAGGGACCGCTTGGATGATATCGCCATTCACGATATGCTCGTCCCGGAGCTTGGTCACGAATCCTTCATAGCCTTTTTTCCCGACATTCGACACTGCCTCCTGCTTTGTGTTGACTACTCGAGGCTGTTGTGGTAAAGGGACTGACGTCTGAGCCAGCTTCTTTGCGACCTGCCGTATCCTGTCTACTGCTGCATTGTATTCTGCCTCCACTTGTTCGAGTGAGTCTATCCTAACATGCCCCCATATGCTCACACTCCCGTATAAATGATCAAAGACGACTATTGTGTCTGCCAGGATGAAGAAGGCGTCTGGCATGCCTATTTCGTCGTGCTTAGGGCGGCATTCTTTCAAGACCCGCTCGAACGAGTATATGGCGTCGTATGCTACATATCCTACGGCACCACCTTTGAACGGCGGTGCTTGGTATGCAGAAGAAGGCGGCAAGGGTATTGTCGAGTATGCCGACAGGGCTTCTTCCAAAGGTTTGAGAGGGTCTCCCGTTTCAGCACCAAGACGGAGGACATTGCGAGGATGGGATCCCAAGAACGAGTACCTCCCTTGCGTATGGCCAGGGAGTACGGATTCGAGTAAAAAGGACGACGAGTCAGGTCTAGCGCCGTTCGTGAGGCGCAAGTATGCGATAACGGGGGTCAGAGTATCGGGAGATGGGATGGAGAATGAGATGGGAAGAGTATTGTGGCCTTTCTGCGGGAAATGCAGGCCGAAGAGGTCTTTTGCTTGATCCAGCGAGGGCGAGCACTGTGAGAACATCCACCATCAGTCAATGCGCCATCTAATCCAGCAGCATTGGCCATCCTACATTGGTCTTTGCAGCTCGCATTGCGCTGTATTGACCTTTAAATCAAGTAAAGGCAGAGTCTTGAAATTGGGTTAATCTCAAGACGACTCGACTTGACTGAGGGACAAGTCGCATGATGGCAGCAGCAGCAGGCCAGATCAATGGACTCAATAACGGCCACGGCGCCAGCGACGACAAGCCCGACGTCAAAAAAGCAGAAGAATACATCGAGGGCATCATCTATCCCCCGCCAGACATCAGGAGCATCGTCGACAAGACTGCTGCATTCACCGCAAAGAACGCAAACCCTGCGTCGTTTGAGGACAAGATCAAGCAGCGCGGCGCCGCAGACTCGCGATTCAGGTTTATCAACCCGGACGACGCCTACAATGCATACTACCAGAACAGAGTAAAGTTCTACAAAGAAGGCGGTGTCGACGACGTTAAGGCTGGAGCTGCTGGTACTCCCGCGACAGCTCAGGCAGCCAATTCTGCGATTGCTGGAGCCGCTGCGCAGATGGTAGACGAAGGAAGGCCTACTATACCGCAACCTCGTCCGTACGAGTTCATCACCACAGAAAGACCGCCTATCGCAGCTGTCGACCACGACATCCTGAAACTCACAGCCCTCTTCACTGCACGTATGGGACGCGGTTTCACAAACGAGCTGGGCTCAAGAGAGTCTGGAAACTATCAATTCGATTTCCTGCGTCCTTCCCACTCCCTCTTTGGCTACTTCAACAGACTCGTCGAGCAGTATACCCGAGTTTTGATGGCCCCGACAGAAACGGTGGAAGAGCTTGATCGCCAAGCGGGATACACACCCGAGTATGACTCGCTACTGCATACAGAAGCAAAGAGGAGAGCAATCGCGAGGAGAGAGGTCATGAAGGGAATGCACAACAGGGTAGAGTGGGAAAAGTACGACAACGCAAGACGACAAGCAGAAGATACGGCTGCAGAAGAAGAACGTATAGCGTTTGCAAGTATCGACTGGCAGGACGTAAGTCCACACCCCTCAACTTTTGAAGCAGAGCTACCGACTAACACAGGGTCCCTTCTCAGTTCATCGTGGTCGCGACTATCGACTTTACAGACAACGACCAGATTCTGGATCTTCCGCCGCCCATGTCACGAAGCGAAGTAGAGAACATGACGATGGCGCAGAAGAAGATGGCAGCAATGATCATGGAGGGCAAGGATGCTGCTACAGCAGCGGTGGAAAGTGGAGCTGTCTCGCGTGAAGCTGAAGAAGCAGAAATGGACATGTCGGGAGACGAGGCGGATCAACTCACGAAGAGAGTCTTGGATACTAATAAGGCTCCTCAAGAAGCCAAGGTGGCGCCTAGCAATATCAAGGTGGGCAGGAACTTTCTTCCATGGCTGTTACTAGTTGCTAAGCCTTGCTCCCGCAGATCCGCAAAGACTACGTACCGAAATCACAACGAGCCAAGAAGGTCGCTACATCGACATGTCGGATCTGTGGACAGGAGATACCCGAAGCAGAGATGGCAGAGCACGTCCGAATCGAGTTGCTTGACCCACGCTGGAAGGAGAAGCAACTGGCTTCCGATGCACGACGCAGTGCTGCGAATATCGTTGCTGCAGGCACGGATGTCGCTTCTACGCTGAAAGGCATCGCAAGCAAGCGTTCCGACATCTTCTCCACTACGCAAGAAGACGAAGAGCGACGCAAGAAACAAGAAGAAGAAGAACGTATCCGTAAACGAGAAAGAGAGAAGGTCGTCTGGGACGGTCATACAGCTTCTGCGCTTTCCACCGCAGAGCGATTCCAGTCGGGCGCAGATCTGGATGCGCAGATCGCAGCGCTGCATAGGGCGAAGGGTCTTACTGGACAAGAATCGAACATCGGACCAAGACCTAATGCTGCAGACCCGGCGGAAGTCGCTACTGCAGCACCTAGTTTCTTGCAAGCTCCAGGCGCTTTTGCAGGTGCTACTTTGTCCGCGGCCCCGAATCCTCAAGCGCAAGCACAGCCTGTGCCAGCACAACCCTCTTTGCAAGAGCAACAGCAACAGCAGATGCAGTATCAGCAACGCCCGCAATATGGCTATCAGCCTCAGTATACGCCAGAACAGATGGCAGAAATTCAGAGGCAGCAGCAGCAGGAATACCAGGCAGGTCAGGCGAGGCCCGCAGAGCAGTCGGAAGAGTCCAACAAGCGCCAAAGGCAGTGATCAGGACCTCGTGTATCATAGCTTGGGTTGGGCCGCTGCGTTGCGAGGAAATGTCGAAAAGCAATTCCGTGCACCACTACCTTCGTAGGCTTCTGCCTGTAACGCTTGATCTTGCATCGGTAAACATGACTTGAGACTTAGGCTTTGCCGCGTAGGGTATGCTGTAAACTGCTATAATATTTAACGACCTGGTATGCCACTGAATTGCATCAATTGCTACTGCTCTCGTCCACCAATGGCATAGCCCGCAGCCAATTCTCCACGACCTTCTTTCCTCGCTGAAGGTTGGTAATAGAAGTCTTCTCATCCACAAGGTGTGCGTGATCTCCCTGACAGCCCATAGGGAGATGAACCGTAGTCGCATTGAATACACTCTCTAGAAACGGCAAACTAGGCAGAGAGCCTCCTTCTCGAATCCAGATCGGCTGAACCTGCTCGATCCTACTTTAGCGTGCGCTTGTGGTAATTTATGTAGCATGTCACAGACCTGCCACTCATCAAAGACAGCCTGCTCTGCCGCCTTGCTATAGGGATGTTGTCGGTCGGCAATCCACCAGGGCGCGTTGGAATCGACGGTCACCTGTTCCTACTCTCAGTTCTGGCATAAGCATGATGCGGCTGGTCGACGCTCACTTCGATCCTGTTTGTCGATGCAATTTGCGAAAATGCGGTTTCCAGGTGCTGTATGATCGATGCCGCGGTAGCCTTCAGAGGCATGTCGGGTACTGAACAAGGCTTTCAGCTATGATAGCAAGGGATTCAAAATGACTGAAGACCTTACCTGTCCGGATAGAGACTTTGGCTTGTGCACGAGACGGAATGATAGACGAGATAGACGAGCCGGAGACATCGATTTTATGTATGCTTGGGTTTGCGTCAGAAACCTCTAAAACTCTCAGAGCAGAGCTGGCTAATACCTTAGACTCGGGTATCTCCATCTGCACACTAACAGTCAGCCTCTACAGCCGGGCCTCTGGGTGACGAGCTCGGACTTACGCCTTCATAAGACACTCTTTCGGATCCGCGAAGTGAGAATGTTTGATCAGAGGCTCGATCGCGCTTGCAGGGCATCGATCGACTATCTGTTCGTATGCTTCCGCCTCGGAGCTGCACATGGATTTCTGTAAGTCCTCCGCAAAAAAAAGGTGTACTTTCTTACCTATCTAATGGCCTGATGCGGTCGTAGAAGTCTTTCACAGCCACGTTGCCTGTTGCAGGGTCAACAAGTGTGCCTACTACTCGCATCAAGTCTATGAGAGGCTCGTGCTAGGTGCCTCGTCAGCATACGTGGAGAGCGTAGGGAGTTCTTTCACCGCCTACCGAGATGCCGCCGTGCATGCCAGAATGCAGGTCCGGGTTGCTCGATTCGACACTGACTGTCAGGTTGATACGCCCACGCAGACCGAACATGATGCTTGGTATACCCTCGCTGAGCGAATATGAGTTGGAGACAAGGACTATCAGGTAATCAGAGAGTTGACGGGAAAACCTCCAAGGCGTTGGGTGTGACTTACCCGCATCGATATGCCCTGTTGACATGCTTCATGAGCGATACTATCAAGCAAAGGTGATGACGCAGGCTCACCGATCTCCTTGGCGTACTTGCGCACTGTATCTTGGAACCCTGCACTGTCCTGCATTGCATTGTCAAGAGGGTCTGGACATTGCACCGCAACATACTCACTGTCTCCTCCTCGCCTTCCAACAGCATGAGAACGTCCACGTCAAGCTGACCTTCATCTAGCAGGTCTGCTGCTGCGCACGCGACTGCCAATATTGGGCCTTTGACCATGGAAGACTTCATCAGCACAGAAGACGCAAATGTCGGTATGACATACCTTTGTTGTCAATGACGCCTCGTCCGTACAGATATCCATCGATGCCGGTAAGTCTGAACGCGTCCCCGCTTTTCCACTCGCCAAGATCGCTGACCACATCGTAGTCTGCGTATTCGACGTTAGCGACGAGGTGTTTTTTACATACATGCTTAAGTTACTCACGACCATAGAAGAGGATCCTCTTTCGCGGCTTCGTTGGCTTGTCTCGCTTAGCGAATTTAGCGAAAACAATAGGATTCCTCCGCGCCGCTCCAGGAAGCTGATGCGCAGACTTAGTGCCGTACTCCTAAAGACTCTTATGGTCACGACCTACCAAGGTCGCATCGGCTCCAAGATTTGCGAGCGCGTCTCGGCACCATAGGGCGGCCTGCCGGCACTGCTCGATGCTGATCAGCTTATGACCGACTTTGCGGGAACCCGCAAATCCTTACATCCTCCCGATGTGATTCATCGCTGCTTATAGAACGGTACCGAATGAATTCGCCAAGCAGGGTGAATAATCGACCTGCGAAGCGATGTATGTCAGGCCTAAATTGCCGATAAAGTATTGTAGAAGACGTGCTCTACCTTGTAGAGACTCCGACTGAACCTGCTTGCTGATGTTGGAGGACATTGCCTGCCAAACCTTGATGGTCGCATCGTTTCCACCGCTGTATAGGTAGGCACCGCTGATCGAACTAGCGCAGCTAAGGGCTATCTCGCTATGGGCTTGTATGCTATCAATTAATGTGAAGCTCGAGTTCCAAGTCTTGCAATAAATAGGGGGATCAGCTGCTTGTGAATACCTTCGAGCTTGACAGATATGCTCTACCTGAAGCTGGCCAGATGCCGTAGTCGCTAAGCACGAATCGCCAGCTATGCAAAGTGCGAGAACATCCGCTGGTCCGCTTGATAGTACCCGGATCGTAGAGAAGGTAGTCAAGTCGAAGATTCGTATAGTTCCGCCCTGCAGACCGGCAAATAGAGTAACATTGTCCTTGACGGCCAGCGAGAGCACAGCATCCTCGTCCTCTTCTAAGAGGCTTTGGAGGTAGTATAGTCCGTCCTTTTTGTTGGCCCAGATCTGGTGCTCTCCCGCTTAGCTTGGAGCTGGAAGCCTGCATACATGGCCGTACCTTGATCGACCCATCGCCGGCTGGAGAGGATTTTATCAGACGAACCCTAGGGAGGTCATTCGCAACCGTTACGTACAGCCTGAGATAAGTACGTCTCGATTAGCCAGATTGGCGCTTTCCAAAGCATAAATGTATCCGCAGTGAGCGGCAATCACAGTGTCCTGAGGGAGCATTAGTCAATGATCTCTTGTATTGCACACACCTACTCACTGCCGGGTCGACCGCTACTGCGCAGCCGTGTTCATCATTGGTTACGGGAAGCTCAGAGTTGGCATCGGAGCCCGCAGATGACCGAGACGACACCAACGTGAGCTCATGTAGACTGCTGTAGAGGCGACCGTGCGCTGCAATCGTATGTCAGATGGAGCGCAAGCCAAGTAATAATAACCTACCTGAAGCTTGTGCTCTGCTGAGATCAAGAGCTGGCTGAGAGTCGAAGAACTTGTTGTAGCGGCCTGCTGGAACAGGTGTATGATACCCATCCTGTTCATACGAGCTTTGTGGCAGGTCGGTCCACTAAATGCATACAATTATTGCCAGGTCTGGTCTTGCTCATCAAGGCATACGGACATACCATCAAGGCACAGGACTGCGTGCCATATACGATGCGGCCATTGATGAAGGCCACGCTGAGGATGTCTCCCGTAGCTTCATGCGGCGGGAATATCGACCATAGGCATTTCAGCTTCTTTGCATCCCACACCCTGACAGTCGAGTCCGCAGAGGCGCTGATGAGCCAGTGGTGTCGTCCAATGTCTACGCAGATTAGACACAGCACGCTGCCCTCGTGCCCGCATAGGTCGCGTTCAGCGTGCAGCGACTTGGCGCTAAAGCACCGAATCGTCCCAGAAGGCAGGCCAACAAAGATGTAGTCAGAAGTGCGGGCCAGACATAACGCGCTTGGTTCAGGCAAGTTGATCGTCGAGATAAGCTTGGGCGGGGCTGCTCGCGCCAAAAACCGTCAGCTGGTTCATAGGCCTCTGGACGTTCGCAGCTGCTCTCGATGAACCTTGTATAGCTTCCTGAGGCGCAGCGCTCATCGTCCATCCCTAGTAAGCCGTATGCTGCAAGAACCACGCAACAAATTATCGGGCTACCGAAGGCGCAATGTTGCTTGGGCAAACGATGAAGGCCAGTCATTTCCGAACGAACTCCGACTGCAACGACAACAACGAAAGAACTGCTAAGAACCAAAACTGCTACCTGATGAAAATGCGAAGATCGGACTGGGCTTGTACATGGTTTACGACGACATGTTTTCGTCATCTTCTTGATCATCTTCTCGTTCTCGTATGCTGTCATCTGAATCGATAAGCTTGATGAACTGTCGGATTCGGGGAAAGGGTCAGCGTTCAAACTTGAAGCCTCCGTCTGCCGTGCTTACTGAGGCCCGCTGGGTTTCGATGTTCTGTTCTTGGAGCATCTCGATAGTGAAAGGCATTCCTTGGTACTGAATGGCCAGAGAGGCGCCGCTCCGGGCGTGCGCTGGCTTGTCACCTGCGGCGCTCTTCTTTCCAAGAACATACTTGGCCAGTTTTCTGACAAGCGACAATCAGTCAGCAAGATCCTACTCGATAAAAGATGCCACGCACTGGTCTGTTGCCCCGTATACGGTCTTCAGATGCAGGCGAAGACAAAATACGAAGGCGAGCACGATGCTCTTGCGGCACAGATCGAGGGACAGGACCGATTCTTGAGCAGGCTCTGTATCGTTTGCGCCTTCAACATTTCCGTCGGTCTCCGTCTCCTCTTCTTGATCCATGCGTAGTTGATGATACTGGCAGAGGAATAGTGGCTGTCAGTCTTTGAGATATCGGTCCGCCTAGCTCGTCACCTACGATCTGCATGCCAGAGACTGACAGGAAGTCTGTCAGGGTATGTATGACAAAGAATACCTCTTCCTGTGACTTGTATTCGAGAGTCGCAGCATTCTCAGCAGTAAAGCGAGCGAGGTCGACGTCGTCCTGGAGAGACTGTCGTCAATAGACGGCCAAGGGAAGATCTAGAGCGACTCACCTGAGTACAGGCTCGTTCAGAAGCAATCTCCACTTGTAGACCGCGTAGCAATGCCTTCAAATAGTCGAGGCGCCATTGCCGCTTCTCTCGCATCAAGGAGTACCAGTAGTGTAAGAGGGCCACAGGCGGCTCGCCTCGATAACCTATACGATTTTCAAATGCATGCAACGTGGGCAACAGTGCGAGCAGACTTACCTTGAACATTCTCCCTGGAGGATAGGCTAACTTGATAGTGGAAAGCTTTCTTGATAGAATCGGACATCCGCATATTCACAAGAGTTGAATGCTTGCTGTGCAGACTTGAGTGCATGGTAAAGGCTTTCTTGGCAACCAAAGCATCGTCGCTAGTTTCCAGTGCTATAAGGATAGGAAGAGACTGCATAGGGTTTGCCAGGCCTTGTTTTACGGTGAAGCTGATTGCCTGGAGAGCGGGTCGTAGGAGTATCTGCTTGTCGGCCTTGCCTCCCTCTGCATCGATGGGTGTCAAGGCGGCTTGGAGAATGTAATGCAGATAGCGCTGAATGATGCTCGTGCTTATACTTTTTGCATACCAGGATGAGCTCATGCACCAAAAGAACAGAAAAAGGAGACTGACCTCGAATCGGCAAATTGCTCGTTATTGCCTACCAACTGTTTGATGTCGACCGTTTGCGGTTCGTCTGATTTGCCATCGGTATTAAATTTGGATGCTTGTGCTGCGAGGAGATCGCAGATGATTTGAAGGACTGCTGATTTTGCCTTTGTAGTTCCGCTCTCGAATATGCCGTGGACCAGCTTCGCACTTCGCTCATCTTCTAGGTTCTGCGGAGTGGATCGATAAAGGTAGCCTGCCATCCCATCGACGTGTCAGTATTCTTTTGTCGTGCGGTTTTGGGTTCAAGCTTACCCAGACATTCGAGAGCTATAACGTTCAGCGGTGTCCGCAAACTGAGATAATACAGGTCCATCATCTGGTCGTAGACATGCTGTTGTATTGATTCGGTGCTAATGGCGTTGAGGAGGAGACTGGCGTCTGGAGAGCATGCGCGAAGTCGGTCGAAGTCGCCATACTGACAGAACAGGGAGACGGTCCTTGCCAGAACTGGTAGATCTCGGAAGGCTAAAGCTCGCTCGGCGGGAGTCGGCGGTTTCTCCTTGTTCAACAGGCGGCCAATACTTTGACGCAGAAGGACTGCAGCACAATTTAATCAGATGGGTTTCAGCAGCTGGCCAGTTTGTGATTTTACCAAGGTATTTCTGGAAGACCCTGCATAGAATACTGTAGTCGTTGGTGTTCGAAATGATTACGGTGCAGAAACAGGCGACCACCTCCGCTAGCGCCTGTGTGAGTTCAGTATCAGACGACGAAGTATCGCCTCTAGCCACTGCTGGACGTACCTTTTCTGTCAAAAGGCCGGGCTTATTCAAAAGCACAGTGCAGCTTTGCTGAAGGCCTCTGGCAAAAGTAGATGCGCTGCTGTCGATGTTGCCCAGGAATGATGTGAAGATGCGGAGTAAGTTCTCCTGAATGACCTTTTCTTCGGGCTGTAAATTGCTTAACATCCGACTCGGACGGGCTTGCACATCTACACTCACTGTAGTAGCACTTTTAAGTTCAGGGAGCAGGAGCGTTGCCCGATTGATTTTGAGCATGCTAGGGTCGACGGTCAGCAGGACCCGGACGAGCTTGATGCAGCTTGCAACATCCTTATGCGAGCACGTTAGCAAGGACGTCGTGAACATGCAAGTGAGTAGGTCTCACGATCTCTGTTCTCTTCTGCGGGTCCGTAAGAACGTCGACAAGTACTTCGATCATAAGCTTGATGCTCGAGAGGATGACAGCTGGATCCCGATTAGCGCTCTTTGACTCGCTCTTACCGAGAGCCTAGCAAGCAAGCGAGAGTCAGCTTAGAATCAGACGATGCTCGTTATCACCAGCGACTCACGGCGATTAAGAAAGTTTCCATCGGATGTGGACTTTGATTCGAGCTACTGACAACCGCTTGCAGGACCCATGTATCGGCAAGTATGGTAGCAGCTTTTGCTGGGGAAAGCTCGCGATCCTTAGCGACTGTCTTGGTGCCAAACCATAGCTCAGATAATGCTGAGATGGCCATTTCCTGGTACGAGCATCAGCTGGCACACATCTATCATCGGTGAGAAACTGACCTTGACATTGTCATCCTCGTCATTCAGCCGGGTCAGCAAGCTCTTGCAGATGTCGACTTTCGCTTCGGGAGTAACGACCGGATAGATCGCTTTGAGCAGCTTAATGACACGCTTTCGAACACTCAATCCGCTGTCCTGATATCCAAAGCCATGTAAGCCTTACTTCGAGCCAATTAGAAGGACGGTTACCTTGATACGCCCACGAATCTCGTTGAGGTACCGGTTCGCCAAATTGCCATCGTAAACCACGTAGCGACCCAACAGCTCTATCGCAGCATCTCTTACGGCCGGAGACTTATCCTTGAGTCGATTTTCTATGGATCGCTGCACCTTGTCCTACAATTCAAACTTCGTCAACCTACATCACACTTCATGCAAATGGAGGTGGCTACCTGGAAGAATACAGACGAGTCCTCTTCGACGATAGAAGCCAGGGCCTTTAGAGCTTTCTGTCGGAAAGCAATGATGGCACCATCCGAAGCTTGGAGAATATGTTCGAGTAAAGGCTGCTTGCAAGCCGGAAGGCCTCGGGTCGCGAACAACTCGTCTACTCCTTTATGCAGCTCACTCCTTCGCTCGGAGTCGCTGGATATGGGCGTCAGTGGTTGATCGCGATTTATGTATTTTTCTCGCTTACTCTGATGTAAATTGCGCTACAGGTGGCCGTACCTCCCACAAAGAGGTTTGCAGTTCTCTCAGCTTGATCTCGAACTTGGGCTTGATGTCTTCCTTATTCTGCTGAGCTAGTAGCCGTTTGGAAGCTTGGGCAAGCTCATTACTCCATTGCGCAATTGAGTAGTCAAAAGCCGTCTGTGGAAGTGCGCTTGTCAGTCCACTGTCGCGCCGGCTTAAGCAGGAAGACCCACTGCTACATGATTGCCTTCGGAAAGGACAGACAGTAGCCCTTCTTCGACTTGCTGTTCTGCATCTGCCAATGCTCGAAGACCGCTCCTAGTCTGCTCATCGACGATCTAATGCGCCACGTCAGTGCTAATGTAGTCGTACGAGCAGGAAAGCCGTACTTGAGGGAGAGACTTGAGGGCGGCCGTCGCTTCACCTTCAGCAGGTTGCTCTGCTTTCGTCAAGTTGTAGATGCGAGAAGCTATGCTTCCCAGATGATCCAGACTAATGCTCTTGGCTGCATTTGCATCAGCTGCTGTGCTGCTGTTGGCTAGTTGCTTCATCTATTGAGATTGTCTATCAGTCAATCACATCGACATCGTTGCGCATTTATCATACTTACCATGCTACTCGCTAATTGCCAGACCAGCAGACTTGCGACTGGCCATTCCGGTAGATTGAGAACGATGAGCACATCTCGGACCAGGTGATCCAACACTGCTTTATACTCCGCTTCGCTAGCCGTCGAGTTCTTCGGAGCTTTCCCAGATCGATGCAGCAAGTAAGACACTATTCCTTTGCCTGAACGATTCGTCGACTCGAGAGCCGGTTCGACGATGTCTCTGATTATGGCAATCTCGTCCATGTCGCCTTCGATAGCTTCGCCGTCTGCGTTGCGATGCTGTCTACGAGCTGTTTGTACTTGATCGTACACTCCCGCACAACCACTTTGAACCAAATGGAGGAGGAGCACCGAGACAGTTTGGATATATTGGCCATTCGATAAACTGAATAGAAAGTTTCGTCAAACGCGCTCGCCTACTTTCTTGGCGGACGACTAACAGGTACTGTGGTTTCCTTTTGGAGATGTCTGGTAGCTTCGTAATCGAGGATAGAACCTCTTCCAAGATCCATTGTCGTTGATTGACATACTTTGAAAAGATCTGATGGCCCCACAAAATAACCCGATTCAGTATTGGCGCTTCGAGACCTGTGAAGGTGAAGGAGAGTCTCACAAGCTTGATCGTTGCTAAAGCTTCATTTCTGATGACTTTAGTTTCCGCATTTCCGAACCCAGCATCTTTGGATTTGCTCTTCAATCCTTGTTCCACGAAGAACGGTGCAATAGCCAGATAGACGCCATTGATGATGATGGCTTCCGGCAACTCCTCTTGTTTAAGCAGGAGTGTGATGAGAGAGAAGATTACGGGAACTTTCTGGAGGATATCTTTGATGAGCTTCGAGATGCGCTTGTCGGCTAGAGGTGTGGACATTGCGGAGTTGTCAGCGTCGAGAGAGGGATAGATCGCGAGTGGAAGCTGCTTCTTTAGCGTGTTCAGACAAGAAGTAACGAGATCTTCCGAGTAGAGCTGCATTCCAGAGAACACTATTAGTCAGTGATCGTGTTCGCACACCCTCAGCTTATAATTGCCCACCTTCTTCGGCAGTTTGGCAGCTGTGAGAATAGACAGAGCCGCCTCGATAGCATATAAACCATCTCCGAACGTCTCCAGATTCTCATAGAACTGCTCAACAGTTGCGTCCGACCACTCCTTCGCCTCATCATTCGCCCCATCCGCCTGCTTTTTCTTGCCTTTTGCCGTCGTCGTTTTCTGCGTAGGTGTTGCAGAGCCTTTCTTGCTCTTGCGACCTCCTTTGCCTTTCATCGGACTTGACATGGTCTCATCTTCCTCGTCCTCATCATCACTTTTCCCTTCTTCGTCCTCTAGCTCTTCTTCCTCATAATCCTGAGAAGGCGTAGCGGAGCGAGATGATCTTCTCGGCTTGACGGGGCTCGAAGCTACTGAAGGGCTCTTGGACGCATTCTTCCCATTTCCAGTTCCATTCGCTTTCGGTTTCCCTCCCTTCTTCGCTGCCGTCTTCTTCGCTGGACTGACGTATCCATCACTTTTCCCACCACCACCACCCAGCTCCGCTAGCTCTCCAGGTAGGATTTTCATTCCTTCTACTTGAGCAGCACTTCTCTCCAACAATTTCAGCACACTTTGTAATTGCGCTACAAGGTCTGATTCTTGTCTTTCCCGCTGTCGTTCTTTTCCAGCCCGTTTCTTCGAAGATCCACGAGATTGGGATGATAGAGAAGGTTCTTCGGGGTCTTGAAACATCGCTTCTTCGAGTAAGCGACGTCCATTTGGAGACTTGATGCATGGATTGAGGAGTCTTAGTAACTTGGCTATCGTTCCGGGTTGGAGTGTAGCGTATCTTCCTCCCGCGTCTGGGACGTAGAAATACCGAAATATCATCTCGTCTCGAGCTTCATCGTGTTCTTCGTTCTCTTCGCCATTGATATGCATCCCAAGACTTGCCAGTAAAGCATGTTCGGCATCCACGATGTCCTGGATGTAATCCGTGAACTTGTCTAGAGCCGCTTCGTCTGTCTTTGAGCTGGATTGTAGAGTATGCGATTTGCTTGGAGTAGAAGGCTTGTTGATGACGATTTTCAATGCGGATGATCGCTCTTTCTCCTTTCCTTTTGCTCTGTGCACAACCACTACGGGTGAGCTCGCTTCGGCGACCACTTCATCGTCCTCCTCTTCTTCTTCTTTGACTTCTGCCTCTTCTTCTGCATCATCAACCTCCATCTCACTCGTCGGGGGCTCGCTGAACGGGCCATGCGTCTGGGTGGCAGTCACAGGTTTTCCGACTCCATTGCTCATGGCCTGCTTTTTGCTCGCAGGCACACTTTCCGTCTCGCTTCTTACACGCTTCTTTGCACTTGAATGTGGGATCTCCACCACGGGATAGAGTACAGGAAGGGAGCGGCTTTTCGGGATCCCGGCCGTGATTCGTGAAGGACCACCGATGGCCAGAGGATCGGGAGAAGAGGATACTTGAGGAGAGAGCAAGTGATGCTTGTTCTGCAGGGGCGAGAAGATATTCGGAGGAGGGACTTGGTGTGGAGTGTTCGAGGATGAAGCGTGGAACGAAGATTTGGCAGGGGTGTTTGGACGTGAAGAAGAAGATGATGCGAGCATGGGGATGGGAGAGGTCGCGTTTCGGATGTTGGGTTTCTGATCGGGATCAGCGGGAGGTAGGCACTGATCCAGATAGGCATTGAAGAATGCTTTGGCTTCTGCCGCAGCTTGAACGTCATCGTTGGTAGGTGATTTTGAAGGACCAGCAACTGCAGAGAGGGTAGGAGGCAGAGGAGGCAGAGCAGGGACGTGATTATCGGAGTGTGTAGCAGAGACGGGTGAAGGGTAGGGAAAGCTGGCGTCGTTGAGGACCTTCTCTGAAAGAGACGGTATGTTGTGAGCATTGCTTTTCATGAGCTTCTTGGGCCTTGCTAGCTTGTATTGACCTGTAATCGCAGGGACGCTGGGCAGTGCATACGGATAATCGTTCCAAACGCTGTGTCACAAAGTCAGCAGTACTTCCAATGCAAGGCGAGGATGCAGATACCTACATGCTGTCAATGCCTGAACTATCACTACGAACGGCTAAGCTCATTGCAGATGAAGCCGACTTGAACATAGCTTCATCCTCGAGCTTGACGCTTCCATCGGAATTTACGGTCGCTTTGAAGAGTGCGTCCATGGCAGGCCCGTAATCTACAAACTCTGGTATATTTGCAAATGATGTACTTTCCGGGGTGGAAGAAGCGTAGGGGAAGTTTGAGAACTGGAGGGCAGGGAGACTCGAGAGATGAGATGCGACTGCACACAAGCGCGTCAATACGTGATAGGTCGTGTAAAGTGTCAATTCAGCTGGCTGGCTGACCTTGGGCGACTCCTCCCAAGCCGGGCAAGGGGAAACCATGTACGATTTCGGCCTTTTTGGCGTCAATCTCAGCTCGCAGGGTCTCGTTGTGCTCGTCATAGAGGTGCGCATCATCGCTGGGGCTAGGGATGCCGTCCATGGCTCGCAGTCATCCAGCCCAGCTAGATCTTGGTCCAGACTTCGCAGACAGAACGGCGTGCACAACGTGGGATCCGTCGTTGTTGCCCTTGCTGTTCACTGTTCTTGACCTGCCTGCTGCTTTCCTCGCTGTTTTGTTTAATGAAACAATTCGCGTAAATTGGGTTGCTCCTTGCTCCTTTGGAATCGTCTAAGTTAAAAGCCGAAGAAGAAGAAGAGGAGGGAGAAGATAAGAGGCTATCCCTTGAGCAGAGGGGACTACAAGCTGTACAGCGACCCTTACACCAGGCTTACACAAGGCTTTAAACACTTTCAAGACTCTGGCCTTAACACAGAAGAGATGGCCGCAGTTTATGGGTACAGCGATCTTGGAGATCTAGCCAGCAAGATGGACATCAAGGATACTACTGATGCTAATGGCGGGTCCACAGCCAAAGGAGCGCTGATTGAGGACGAAGAGTTTGGCCAAGAAGCTGGGATCGAGCAGCTCGACAATGACCTCCCAGCGCATGCATGCAGGTATGTAACGATGTGATGTGATGTCGAGTCAAGCCGGCGAGCCATCCTGGCGCCTCAATACTGATTGATTTGCCGGACGGCCCTCCAGCTACTGCGGCATACACAACCCAGCCTGCGTCGTCCGCTGTCTCATATGCAACAAGTGGTTCTGCAACTCGCGAGGATCAACCTCAGGAAGCCATATCGTCAATCATCTCGTCCGGGCAAAGCACAAGGAAGTCACCCTTCATGCAGACTCACCTTTAGGCGAAACAACCCCAGAATGCTACAACTGCGGTGCAAAGAATGTTTTCATTCTGGGCTTCATCCCTGCAAAGAGCGATACGGTCGTCGTCCTACTCTGCCGGTCAGTTTGGCCTTTTCCACAATCACGACTTCCCCTAGCTGCAAGGCAAGCTGACTATATATCTTCCTCCCAGACAACCCTGCGCAGCTATGCAGAACAGCAAAGACATCGTATGGGACACCTCTCAATGGTCGCCGCTCATCGAAGACCGCCAATTCCTATCATGGCTCGTCAAAGTGCCTTCGGACCAAGAGCAAGCTCGAGCGCGCCAGATCTCCTTCCACCAAATCAACAAGCTCGAAGAAGTATGGAAGGAAAATGCAACAGCTACAGTGGAAGATCTCGAGAAGCCAGGCATCGACGATGAACCCCATCCAGTCTTGCTCAAATACGAAGATGCGTATCAGTATCAGAACATCTTTGGACCACTCGTCAAAATCGAAGCAGATTATGATAAGAGACTCAAAGAGTCGCAGACCCAGGAAAGCATCACTGTCAGATGGGACATGGGTTTGAATCAGAAAAGAGTCGCATGGTTCAGCTTGCCCAAGCTCGAGAGTGGAGAAGTCAGGCTGGCTGTAGGAGACGAGCTCAGGCTCAAGTATAACGGAGAGCTACACAAGCCGTGGGAAGGCGTCGGGCATGTCATCAAGATCCCAAACAGTGAGGGCCCCCTCTCCATCTTCCTCCAATGTTCTCAGAGATTGACGCATTTGCTCTCTCTCCACAGACGTCTCTGATGAAATCGGCATTGAGCTACGCCGAAACGATGGAGTGCCTCATGACTGCACTCTGAACTTCTCCGCTGATTTCGTATGGAAGTCGACCTCTTTCGACCGTATGCAATTGGCCATGAAGACTTTTGCCGTCGACGAACAGAGCGTGTCGGGGTACATCTACCATAAATTGATGGGGCACGACGCAGCGCCGCCTCAAGTGCTCCGGACTCAGATGCCGAAAAGAGTCTCCGCCCCCAATCTGCCAGATCTTAATCATTCTCAAATGTACGCTGTCAAAAGTGTGCTTCAGAAACCTCTCAGTCTGATTCAGGTGAGCTAGAAACCCACATTACCGTGCAGCATATACTGAAAATGCGTCCTAGGGCCCGCCTGGTACAGGAAAGACAGTCACGTCAGCTTCAATCGTCTACCATCTCGCCAAGATGAATCCTGGTCAAGTACTCGTAACAGCACCCTCCAACGTCGCCGTCGACCAACTAACCGAGAAGATCCATCAAACGGGATTGAAAGTGGTTCGCGTGACGGCCAAATCTCGTGAAGCCTTAGATTCCTCCATCTCCTTCCTAACACTTCACGAACAAGTCGCCAATAACGATACGCATCCTGAACTCCAGAAGTTGATTCAGCTCAAGACGGAACAGGGTGAACTATCGAGCAGTGACGAGAGGAAGTTCAAAGCTTTGACGAGAGCATGCGAGAAGGAGATATTGGCAAACGCAGATGTCATTTGCTGTACTTGTGTAGGATGTGGAGATCCTAGACTTAGCAAGATCAAGTTTAGAACAGTCCTCATTGATGAGGCTACACAGGCGGTGAGACACTTCGTCGTTACACTTGATAGACGCGAAATAGACTAAGTGTTACCCTCGCAGACTGAGCCGGAATGCATGATTCCACTCACGTTTGGCGTCAAGCAGCTAGTCATCGTTGGAGGTCAGCTGATTGCCAGCTTTCCAGCCGTCTATCGGCGCTTTTCTGATTACTGTTCTTTCATCCCACAGATCACTCCCAGCTCGGACCTACCATCATGAGCAAGAAAGCCGCCAAAGCAGGGCTGAACCAATCGCTTTTCGAGCGTCTCATCCTTCTCGGAAACAAGCCTATCCGCTTACAAGTGCAATATCGAATGCATCCTTGTCTATCTGAATTCCCATCGAACATGTTCTATGAAGGTACACTCCAGAATGGTGTCACGGCCCCCGAGAGAATCAGGAAAAACGTCGATTTTCCCTGGCCGCAACCTTCTACGCCGATGTATTTCCATCAGAATTTGGGTCAGGAAGAAATCAGCTCTAGTGGAACCTCGTATCTCAACAGGTGAGGCTATCACCGCTTACAGACCCAGCAGCTTTGCGAGACTGACGGTCGTGATGTCCTTGATTGTTGACAGAACCGAAGCTTCGAATGTCGAGAAGATCGTCACTCGCTTCTTCAAGTCTGGCGTCGTACCTTCGCAAATCGGCATCATCACCCCTTACGAGGGCCAGCGGTCCTACATCACAAACTTTATGCAGTTCAACGGGTCTTTACGCAAAGATCTCTACAAAGAGATCGAAGTAGCCAGTGTTGATGCTTTCCAAGGAAGAGAGAAGGATTATATCATCCTTTCGTGTGTCAGAAGTAACGAACATCAAGGAATCGGATTCTTGAATGATCCAAGACGTCTTAATGTCGCTCTTACGAGAGCCAAGTATGGAATGGTCATTTTGGGTAATCCGAGAGTGCTCAGCAAGGTGGGTAGCTTCTCGGGGACCAAATAAGAGTGCTTTCAGCTGACGAAACGTTGTTTCCTCCAGCATGCCTTGTGGCATCACCTGCTCACTCACTACAAGGAGAAAGGCACTCTGGTCGAAGGCCCTCTCAACAACCTCCAGCCCAGCATGATCCAATTCAGTAAACCGCGTCGTCCACTCGACCGTCCAGAGCGCTTCGGCATCAGTGCCCGCGAAGCACTCAACGGCGGTCTAGCAGTCGATCCAAGACGTTCCGACGGGCCTACTCGCTTCGACCAAAGCTTCTATTCGGCTGTAGGCAGTATTCCGAGCGACGCTCAGTCTGTGCGATCGCAAGCTACTTATAATTCTGGACTCCCCTCGTTCGGACCTGGGCCATTCAGCGGAAGAAGTTATGCTTCATGTCAGTGTACTTTCTTCCCAAGCTCGCGGCCAAGAGCTGATATGACTGTGTGTGATGCTGGCAGCTACCATCTCTCAGGATCTCATGTCTCAAGATCCACATGCTCTGGCTGACGATGCTAGCAGTATCGCCGGCAGCGTAGCTTTCAGCCAGGCCGACAGACTACGAAGAAACCCAGGCCACTTTGGAACGGAATACAAGTCTATGCCGCCTGATGACGATGCGAGGAGTCAGGTGTCGCTCTCTACCCAGATAACCGACTTCTAGGCCGTCTTAATAGGAGATCAGCCTTCGAGAACGATGCTATCGGCGGCGAGCAAGCGGTCTTCCAGGGTCTGCCACAAGGTAGCTCGAAATGCACAGCCCTAGCTTACCTGTACCAAGCGGTACACTAGGAGCCATGTCGTCGCTGGCTGATCTGGGAAAGCGCAGAAGCTCGGTGCGTGCCATCGCTTGGCGTAGGATCCAGAAGTGGATGGATTGCGTAGGCATACCGAAAGCGCATATAGGCAGCAGGACAGCGAAGCCATAGGTGGTCGTCTTTGAGGGAAGGTCTCATTTGCACGAAATGTCTATGTCCGCCTGTAGCGCAGATTTCTCCTCTATCCGATGTGAGGCGCAGAGATTAAATAACACGACGACGACGTATATAGGCCGTGGTGATCTTTCCCAACGTTCTCGGGACGCGACTTATCCCTCACCTGCACGTGAAAGGGTTTTGAAAGGATCCGCCCAGGTCAGGTTCGCCTGCCTTTTTGGCGGTAGCTGGAGGCTAACGAGTTGTGGTAGCGGTACTTGCACGTAGCAGAATCGCGATGTAAAATATAGCAGACTTGCATGTCATTAGCCCTTGTTATGTCCAACTTCAAGACTTTTTGATCTGGTACAATTAGGTTCGCGATACGGCAAGTCGCTTCGCCAAATCTGAAGATGCCCAGCGACGATGCTGCTGCTGGATCTGCGCCTTCGCTGTCCATCGCTGGGACGGCTGTTCCCTACTCGCTCATCTCGCTCGTCACGTTGACCGTCCAGAACAGCGCACTCGCGATCCTCCTGCACCATGTATGGACGAAGACCTAGCCATTGAACAAAGGTTGATTCTAATCTGTATATGTATGTGTGTGCGCGCGCAGTCCCGGACAGCGCCAAATGCCAAACCCTACTCGGCCGCAGCGGCAGTCCTGCTCAACGAGATCCTCAAAGGGTCCATCAGCTTCGCGATAGCGCTCAATAACATCGAGTACCAGCCAAAACGCAGCGTATCCATATCATCTGGCGCCGCAGTCGTCGCGGAAAAGCTGGCATTGCATTCTGAAGCCGCTGCTGGAGCTGCTAATTCTCACACCCATCATCATCCAAACGGCGGGCTAGCAGGACATGGCAAACGCCTCAGTCTGTCTGTCGGAAGGAACAGAGAGATGTCGATAGGCAGCGAAGAATCGTGGAAGCGCAAACTCCACCCTGCTGCAACATCGCAGCCCCCATCCCTGTACGCGAATAAGAGCTGGTGGAATGACTTGGAACAGTGGAAGTACCGCACAGCAAAGCTAGCAACAGCATGCTTCAGGTGAGTCGTATGCGCCTATAGCGGATGGACATCTTCGGCAAGACCCACGAAACTGACCGAACATTTTCTACCTCAGTCCGGACTGCTGGAAGCTGGCGGTCCCAGCATGTTGTTATGTGCTACAGAACAACGTGAGCAAGCATTTCACAACGGTTTGCACGCCATCCAAAATCTACAGCTAAAATTGGATATTTCAGCTGCAATTCGTCGCCGCATCCCATCTAGACGTCGCGACTTTCCAAGTCACATATCAAGCGAAGGTGAGCTTGCTCACGACATACATTCACACACGTCAAGAGCTCACGGAACGAATTCTCTACAGATCCTTACGACCGCCTTCTTCAGCGTAGTCATGCTCAACAAGAGCCTCAGTACAAAGAAGTGGATGTGTCTGATCGCACTCGCTGTTGGCGTCGCCATCGTACAGCTGCAAGGCGCAACGTCTTCTTCGAGCCATACCAAAGACGGCGCCATGGATCGTATGACTGGCTTCGTAGCCGTCGTGTTGGCGTGCATCAGTGAGCGGCGCTCAATCCAACCTGCTATTCGATGACTCTCCCTGATATGTCCATGTGTGCAGCCTCCGGCTTCGCTGGAGTATATTTCGAGAAAGTCCTTAAGGGGTCCACAGCTGATCTCTGGGTCCGCAACATCCAACTCACGCTCTTCAGTCTTCCACCCGCCTTGCTCGCCGCTCTCTTCCCGGATTTCTCCCTCCGCGACATGCTCGATGGGACCTCAACAAGTGCTGTCAAAGCACTTGCGGCGGACGCGCCGACTTGGCTCTTTGGCAATTTCGGGTTCTGGGTCATGGCCACTGTCTTCTGTCAAGTCTTTGGCGGACTCGTCACTGCGCTTGTAATCCGGTACAGTGATAATATCGCGAAAGGTCTGTCGTATTACTGTTCTCACACGATGTGCCTAGATACTAATGCAATCTCTGTCTGTCACAGGCTTCGCTACTTCCCTTTCGATAATCATATCATTTGCAGCTGGAGTCATTCTCTTCCATTTCCAAGTGACACTGCAATTCCTAATTGGATGCAGCGTCGTTCTAGCTGCGACATACTACTACAACCAGCCTGACGGCGTCTCCTCACCCTCCTCTGGGAACGCCAGGTTCGGCTCTTATACACCCGTTCCCTCTCTTCCGCACATCAACGAGAACGACAGCGGCAATACGAGCGATTCCTCCCAATCCTTCGCAGTACACGTCTCAGCAGCTGATACGAACCACACGAAACATACCATAGCGGATAGACCGTACCCGTTCACAGAGTATCCCAACAGAGGGAATGCACCCCCGCAATTCGCAAATCTGGCACCCTTCTCGTCGCCGAAAGTCGCCCCGCCTGAGGAACACGAACTCTCACCCAGATCACCTATACCGCCATGGAGCGAACAGATGCCATTTGGCGCAGCTGCGTCGCGAGCTATGGCGGGTTGAGAACATCGCTTATGTGAGATACACTGAGATGGGGCGGAGAATGTCGGCTGAGACTAGACTTGCCCAAGTATGTGCAAGAAAAGGGCTAAAGATATTCTGAAGTGTTAGGGAGGCCCGGAGGTCAGCAGCTGGGTGGTCCGTAGATTCTGGGGTCCTCGGGGTTTGTACAACACGGTCATTTGTAATTAGTTAGCATCCTTTAGACACGCAATACCTTAGACATTGCTTTTAACAAAGCCCTGCAAGCGAAGTTCTTCTTTCTCCAACTCCACATTACCTCAGGAGCGATGAGTACGAAGATGTTTCGGACGCCTGGGTTGCTGATTCCATCAACTCTGATCGTTGATCCTCATTCTCTGTATGTCAATATTGGCAGTATCGCGATGCTTGACTGAGGGAAGCGTCATGCTGCAGACCTCATCAGAATGCGTAGCAGACTTCTGGTGTGACCCATTGCTCTTGTAGCTTGACTCTACAGCTAATGCTTTGCTTGCAGTCTGATTCCTATGGGCACAGAAGCTAGCGTCACCAAGTCCGCCTCTTTCGCGCGAAGTCATCAACGCGTCCTGACAAGCCCATTGATATCTCAGATACATCGCAGAATGCCAGAAAGTACTAGAGAAGAGCGGCGTCAAATACGAGGTCGGTTCTATATGGTCAGAAAGCAATGAGGTCCAGCTGACATATACGTTCACGCAAAAGCTTCAGTATGTCCGACGTTTAGCTAGGCTGTCTATAAAGAGTCTGCTGAAGATGCTCTTCTTAAAGCGGTTATGGCACTAATCTAGAAGGCGAATGGAGCGAGGTCATGCTAGCTATCGAAGCGTGTCATGTACGTCTGCATCTCCGCTCGTCTACAGCGTCAATGCACATACTGAGGACAGTCCTACTACAGAAAGCAGTGCACGATATGGGCTGTCCAAGAGTTGCTACCGATATCCGTAAGCTACGTCGTTTTCGCCGGCTTCGAAAAAGTGCCAGACCTGATGGGTGAGCTGTGTAGGTATCGGGACTAGGATAGACAAGGATAGTTCGAATGAGCACAAGAAGTCATCCGTCGAGAAGTATCTAGCAGCCGCAAAGCAGCAATAGCCTGGATAATGGCTGGTCTAAGAGATGGATGTGGAATCGCTTGCTTGCTGAGAAGGACCGGTCAGGACCACTACAAGAATACAGAGAGACCGTGTATGATAGAAATGATATATGCGAAGCGCAATGACCGTTCGCTACAGTAGGAAAAGGTCGTGTAGAAAAACGGCCCTAAAGGTGAAAAAAGCTCGCTTCGCTGTGCCTCTGCCGCATCATGGAGCGTAGCGAGATCATAGATGCCTTCTTTGAAAGATGGTTACTTTCTCTTTAGGCTCTCTCGACGATTGAATGTACGGCTCTTTTTAGATCATAAATTGATGAGAAGCAGAGCCTTGGATGCATCAGAGTTGTCAAATAAGACCAGCTTTAATCTGGAAGGATATGCGAGTTGTGAGATTCCTTGTAAAAGAGATTGGATCCTGCTAATGTACATGATGAGCGCTAGGCTTGGAGATCTGCTATGATACAGCTATTAAATCTAGATTCTGTATATTTCCCACACTTTCACTTCTACTCGATACTCGGTGACACTAAGCATCTTCCATCTAGAGTGCCTGGCTGACAAGCTTAACCAAGTTCTTGTTGGCTCCAGGTGGGGTCTGCCATTGTCCATCTTCGCTCCTCGTCCATTCCGCAAACATCAACGCTCTCTCGAAGCGTGTCTCGACGTCTTCTTCTGCTGACTGCTCTCGCTTCTCCGTTTTGTACGATAGCGATGCCAATCTCTGCAAGTTCTGTGACAGTTTCGAGTGTGCGCGAGACAGGTTTGGATTTTGAGACGCAAGAGATGGAGATAGTGAAGGAGAGGAAGAAGAGAATGACGATCCGGAGAGGAAGAATGCGGAGCTACCTTTGCGGGTCTTGCTCGGCTTGGATGAAGGTGAGGCCTTCTTGGACTGCTTGCCAGATGATGAAGAAGCGGACGAGGAGGAGGACGATGTAGAGAAGTATGATGTAGATGGAGAGGCTGATTCTGAGACTTGTCCGGTGACAATCGCATAGTAGTCCTGGAATTCTTCATCGCTTGAAAATGTAAAGTCGCCCAAGATGGGGGAGCTAGGGTGCGATGATGATGATGATCTGTATATTTCCAAGTCAGCTATGCTCAGTTTCCGCTATGTGATGGATGCGACTCACGATGCACGTGAAGAAGTGCTCGACACGTCGGAGAAGTAGGCCTCGTCTTCTTCGTAGTCTGAAGCGTCGCTCGTTGAGATAGGAGAGCTAGCTAAGACTGGACTGTTGGGTGCTTGCATGCTCTTCTTTCCCTTTGTGAGAAAGAGGCTGCTTGGGGTGAAGCTGAATGAGATGGTAGATGCCATTGCAAGAAGCTGCTAGCTTGATGATTGCTTTGTTGTTGATTCTTGATGATTTGTCTGATGAAGAGAAAGCCAACAAGATAGAGCTCTGGCTCCCTCTTTATATCCCTAGTCATGGCTCCCTTCGGAGCCGAACTTCGCTGCGTAATGTACGCCCGTAAGCGTCGCCGTAAGCTGAGCGCTGATTATTGCGCTATCACCGCAGAGTCAGCCAGTGCGAATTGGGGAGATTTGTGCCGCACGTGCTCGGCTGTCAGCCTGGCGTTCGGCGATAACGTAATCGGGACCTCAGAGCTAGGCGATGACGGTCGGACATTGAAGTAAACACGGCGCAGCGACGCGTAGACAGTCGTCGATGACATGTCGCATCGGCGAGCGGCAGACTGTACATATGTCCTAGCTGGGACACCGATACATTCAACAGACTCAACCAAATTCCTATCATGTATGCTACACTCACTCAGAAGCCTTTACGACACCCGGATAGCCTCTAGGTACGGCTGACACCGATGCAGATCGTCCATCGCCTTCTTGTAATGCGCAATATGCCCATCTGCCAGACTCTTCAGGAGCTCCTTCAACTCGGCCCTCTTTGCAGCTTGGAACACTCTATGCTCCCTCAAGACTTCATCGTCAAATGCAACTGAAGTATCGTGTGCTGCTCCTACCGCATCTTGCAACTCCTTGATCTTCCCATCCAGTTTCCGCATCTTGCCTTCGCGAGACACGTCCGCGTCTCCTCCTCTGAACGTCTCAACACGCTCTTTAAAATAGCTCGTGATGCCTTGTGCAGCAGTATACCCATTCGACAATCTGTCCCTCTCGTTCGACAGATTCGACAGATACGCCGACAATTCCTCGAAATCCAGCTGTTTCTGATCGCGCAGCTTGAGGAGCGTCCGAAAAGCGTGTGCATAATTAATCAAAGAGTGAAGTTCATTCAAGAATGCTTCAGTCGACACGAATGTCGTGCTGCGCAGACTTGCTGAGAAGTCCAGTAGAGACTGTTCGTACCGTGCCAAAGGCTCTGTGATGCCGCTCTCGAGGTACCCCAATCCTTGAACACTAGATGCGAAATCCTCATAGTCGTTCGCCAGGTCTCCTAAACGAGTGCGAATCCGCGACTCCGTGCGCTCGATTGCGACGAGCGACTCCTCGAACTTGTCTAGGCTGTCGCGCACTTCCAGGAAGCGCTCGTCTGGTTTGCGAACTTTGGTGAATGCGTTCAGGAGGGTGTCGGATAAGCTGTCGATGATGGAGGCGGGACCGGACGTGGAAGTTTCAGGCGAAAGAGGTGGGTGGGCGAGGTGTTGATGCATGCGGATGTTCTGCCAGTTCACGGCACAAGTTAGTCGCATGCATCCATAGATGGACAAAGGCAGAGTAGACGCACCCATTCCGTTGATTCTGCAAAATCCTGCAGGAGGGTAGATCGAGCCAGAGTAGGATGTCTTGCTAGGCGTTGCAGGAAGCGATTCAGACTGATTTTGCAAACCTGTTATTAGCATAGCTGAAAAGGGAAGATGCAGTGTGTACAGTGCCTTACTCCTGACTTCGCTTCTCCACAAAGTCCTGTCCGAATCGATCGCCCTTCAGATATTCTGCAAGCCAATCACAGTTTAGATCAATCAGCAATGCTCCTTGTTTGTATGCTTTATTACAAGGCGAAACAACGGTGGAGCAGACGCGGACCTACCTAAGCGATGTTTCCCAGGAAGAGGCGGTACGACGCATGCAGGAAAGTCTTTCGAGAGATGATCATGCAAGAAGACAAAGTCTTGAAAGCGTCTTCTGCTCGAGAAGGTCGGTGACGAGTACTGCGGGAGATTTGTCTGCAAACCCCGACTCTTTGCAATCAGCCAAGGGAAGTCGCGAGGGAAGATGGGCAACGTTTGTATGCACCTCGCCTGTCACTGAGTACGAGATGAAAGCGTCCTTTGTGCCTTCGAGCATCTTTACGGGTTCGCTGACGCTCGCTTTGATCCAGTATCTGCCATTCGCAGAGATAGGCGGTTGCGGCAAGCCATCGTTTCCACTGCTACTGTTTCCTGGGCCTTGCTGTCCTGGACCAGCATTGTTCCTGTAGGATGAGCTGCTGGGTCGTCTATCGAGCGGACTTGGCTCGCTCTGGACTGCTGCAGCTGTGGACGAGGACGAGGGCTTGTTATCTGCAGGAGTGTCCCACACGACACTCGCGAAATCGGCATCGTTGTGCTCGTCCATCATGATTCAAAAGGTTGATGAGAATGCGAGTAAAAGGAAAGGGGAATCTGAGAATGACAAATACTACGATGATACAGCAAGGTCGTCTATGTACCTAATTATGTAAGGACTCTATAGTGTTTACTTGGAGTGAGCGTGCGACGGATGCACGGAGCCAAGAGGAGGTGCTCGCTCGGTAGGCGTGTGGATCTGTGACAGAATATCGTCAGCTCGAGGTCCAGCAAGAACAAAGCCAAAAGGACGCGCACCATCTGCTCCCATGAATGATGCTCGTCGTGCTGCGCTTGTTCAACTGGATCTTCGAATTGTATCCGTGAGAGACCGGCTGAAGCAATCAGGACTGCTACTGTTGCGCCTTGTGCGACCATACGGCTGCCAGAGTCCGGTCAGCCACAGTCTACGTAGGGATAAAGAGAAAGTATGCTGACCACTGCACCAGCTTTTGCGAGAAAGTCTGGGTAGGATTCCGTCCGAAGATGAAGCCCGCTGACCCGACCATAGACGCGACCCATCTGCCAGCGAATAGATCAGTTCTTGCTCTTTCATATCGAGGTCAGTGTAACTCACGCTCCAGCTACCATCTTGTATCGATTCTGCACTGCCCATCTCGTTGCTTTCTCTCGGGGAGACATGCTGACCCATTCATCTCTTTCCTGCCTCGCTTGCTCACGCAGAGCGTCTGCAGTTGCGCCTGACCATTCGCTTCTGATATACTTCTCGTATGTCAATTCGGCACTGTTGTTAGCAGACCCAGTCAGTGTAAGTTGAAGATCGCAACGTGGATCCATATCGCACTTTGTTGCGCCGGCTCCGAGGAAAGCTACCAAGCTCAAGAAGCCCTTCTGAACAAGAGGGAGGTTTGCGACTGCTGGGAAACGCCGCCCGACGAGGTAGAAGGAAGGGATGAATCTAGGTCATTTCGAGAATTAGCTGTTACGTCCAGGATCTGAATGGACCTTCGAGGTGAGATTGGATGTGATAGACCAACACTGCGAGTCCCAAGCTGCCTCCTTTGGCACCACCTGCCGTTCCCAATGCCACAAATGTCAGTTCAGTTGTGGCCATAGATTTGTGATGACGCCCTGCCGTACCTATCAAGGCTGCATTTGACGCTGCGTCTTGCTGGTCTTTGCTGACTGTTGTGTTGTACTGCTAATCAGCGATGTGCTGCTATGCCCTGATGTCTATCGCTGCTCACCTAACTTCATGATTGTCCGAGATCAACCAAGCCTGTCTCTCCAAAAATCTCGACCTTCGCACAACTCCGACTCGCACTGCCAGCAATGGGCAAAGTCGGGCAGGTTTCTGAACATCTGCAATGATAAATGGAAAAGAGATATTACTACATCAATGCATCTCAAGCATCTGTCGCTGGCATTTGGTGGTCGTGCTGGCCGGCTCGAATATCCCGACAAAGCTGTATCTTTAACGCGAGGTGTGACCGTATGCTCTGGCATGATCTGATAACGATAACAGTGTTACCATACCGAACCGGCAAACCCTCTGTCAAATCCCAAACCTTGCTGTATTATCGGCGGAGATCAGCAAGGCCCGGAAATCAACATCTACCATGCTTGCTTGCTTTGGGGAACCTTGAGGTTATGAAGACGCTAAACAACTTGCGTAGCGTGGGCTAAGTTACCATCCTTGACAAAATCACTCGGACATGCCAGCTCCTGGTCCTTTCGCTTCTCTGCTTTTTTCAACCAAGTTTACTGCCGAAGCAGAGCTGGCTGCTGTTGGATGACTGCCTGATTATTTATGCAGCGATCTCACGACAGACGAGCTACATTATTCAGCATAAGCCTAGCGCACAGGCAAGCTCTTCACGGGAGCCTCTTCTTTCTACCTCTCCTGCCCAATCAATCTATCCTCCTCTTTTCCCCCTTTATAAGCTTGGTTACCTTTTCGAACCTTCATCTTCCTTACACTCCTGGCCCCGCTCGGATCATGAAGTCCCCCATTTACTACCGCGCCGCCGCTATTTTTCTCAGCTTGGTCCCCGCCTCAGTCCGGGTGGAAGCTAGCAGCATCCACAAAGGCGCAATCCTCGAGACGAACGCTCAGAGGTTCGCGAAAGGACTTCCTCCGAAGCCGATAGCATTGACGGATCCTCGATCGAAACGCGGTAAGTCTGGTCGTTCTGCTTCGGCTCGTAAAATAAGCTGAGGAACCGAACGACTGAAAAGCTATTCGGCCACGACAATCTCCTCGTCCTCCTCAACCTACTCAGCCCACTCAGCCTACACAACCTGTCAAGCAGACACGATCTGTCCAAACTCCAGGCGGCTCCTGCGGGTGCGCCTACACCGTGTTGACCAACACAGCCTTCACATATCCAGACCCAAGCTCCAACTTCGAAGCAAGTGAGACGAAGGACTCTTGGCAAGAATGTCTGAAATGGGGCGATGAGCACGCAAGCTGCTGGTCTGTCACATACGATGGAGGAACTGGGCTCTGTTCGGTCTGGAACGATGAGCCAAATAGAGCCATGAGACTGGTAGCGAATAATTGGTATGCTGTATACAATACGGGAGCATCAGAGTGCGACTATAGGAGTTGCGGGATTCCGTGAGCACGAAAGGGTTCGAGAGTCTGCAGACTGCTCGTCAACAATCGATCACTGCAGCGTGAGCGTTCATCATCATGTCCGCCTGCCACGGTCGGACGCTTACTGACTATACCCTTGCTGGACGCCCGAGTGGCTGTCCATCCGCAGCGATGCATACTCCATGAGCGCCTACCCATCTTTACGGGCAGAGAACGTCCTTAATTGTTTTCTTTCAGCTTCATTTCGGTCGTTTACTTTCACTGTAGCCTTTCCCTGTTCGACTGGCTGTCCCGGCCTGTTGCGGCGGCAGTCAACCGTGTAGCAAGTACTGTAGACGTATCGTATAGAGAGCGCAATGTGTACATACATCTTGCGCCGAACACTGATTGTGCCTGCCCCTATTTGCGTGTCTCCGCGTAGAGTTTCGGTCAACAAGGCATGACTTTGCTTGCCATTCCATACCTCAGCAAAGAGCTCAGCCCATATACCAAGGCATGCTGCGAGTGGTTTAATGGGGAACAAAGGCGCAAGCGACGCGGCTGCTTGCTGTTCATCCAAGACTTTTCCTTCTTCCTGTTTGTTTACCACCATCCTATCTTTTCTGATCTCCCTTGCTCTTGAGCTATTCCCAACACGCACATCTTCTTCCTCTTCACTTGACCTGCGAAATCAGCCAACTTCATCACGCTCTCACAGCACCCCACACAGTCTCTCTCAAGCAGAACCCACTTTCTTTTTCCCTGTATCCCCGTCTACATTACAATGAAGTCCTTCATCTCTCTCTTCGCTGCCGCTGCCGCAGCTGCTCTCACCTTCGTCTCGGTGGAGGCTTCTCACGCGATGAAGGGCCAGCATGCCGGTACCAACGCGCAGCGCTTTGCTAGAGGCCTCCCTCCCAAGCCAATGGTCAAAAGCGACGTCCGTATGCGACGTGGTGAGTGCCACTTCTCGCGCTACCGCCCCGCTGTCATCAAACCGTCGTGATTACTTTTTTGGCTGACAACTCCATTGCTTCCCAGCTCTTCGTCCACGAGCATCAGCAATCAGCGACCCTCATCTCCTCGTCCGCCCCGACGCTTCCTGCGGCTGCACGTACAATTCATACACCAACACGATCGCAACATATCAAGACCCAGCGAGCATGTTCGTAGCATCGGAGACCGTAGACTCGTGGGCGGCATGCGAAACCTACTGCGACAACAATGCGAACTGCTACTCGACCACCTTCGATAGCTCATCTGGACAATGCACGATCTGGAACGATGAGCCCGAGTCTCTCGTCAATGCCGCATCAAACTACTATTTCCTTCTCTACAATGATGGTGCATCAAACTGCGATTACAAGAATTGCAATGTGCAGTAGAGGAAGAGAGCTATTCCGGATTTTCCGTCTGTAAGGCCTGTGTGAGTCAGTACATCGAACAGGAAGCGAGAATGGATGGCTGACTACGTTCCCAGCAGTGTACAGGCTCCCTACTCTGCGAGTATCCCTCTTCCCCCTATCCGCATGACGTGCAAAGCGTGCCAGACGAAGTCTTAGACGCGCTCAGCCCCTAAGGACACTCTGTGTGCGGCCTATCCCCCTCAAGGACACTATCCCCTCTAGACGTACCCGGTGTATACAATAGATGTCCCTCGTGACGAATAGATGTCCCTCATGACGAATTCTGTGAATGATAGAAAGCTCAAGAAGCTATGCTGCAATGATTCTTTTCCTCAGTGAATGCTCTATCGGCGCAAACTTGCTTTAAGGACCTCGTAGAATCGAAACAGGGCCGTGTACCTCGAAAGGTGGATAGGCTCTCCCAGTCATTCCCGGCGACTTCTGATCTCTGGCATTGCATGATAAGATCATACTACTACATGTGCATACAATGCATGGAGTGTCCATGATGACAAATAGAAGCAAGAATGCGGACGGAAGAAGGCTTGCGGCGGGTATCGGAGAACGGGAAGGCCAAGGCACTACATCATTGCATTGCTGCTCCTGACGCTCTCTCCCATGATATTGGAAGGATTATACGTAAACCCTTGGAAGAGATCCTGTACAGTCTGCGAGAGGTTTGAGTTTTCAACGACTGAATCCGTGGGAGCTTCCGACGTAAATTCAGTGTCAAAATTGGAACAATCAACAGCTGAAGTCTGATTCATATGATGATGGTCAGTGACGGAATCATATGACAGGCCTTGACGTGTTTGGGAAACTTACGACACTCGGCTTGAACGGCGGCTGAATCTTCTTTGCCAGCAACAACTTCCAATCGACGTGTCTTGCGAAGAAAGGATGTCTCTTGATCTCTTCCGCACCGTTCACACCCAATCTTTGACTCGGGTCGCGAGTAAGGAGGCCTCGAAGAATGTCACGCGCATCACTGCTCATGTCGCTTGGGAAGCGCAAAGGTTCCGCTAGGATCTTCTTATACATGATTTCCTGTGGGAGGCGTCAGTAAACTGTATCAGGAGTTTGGTATTGGGTAAACGCCTGCTCACGTGGTTCTCATCGTAGTACGGAGGCAGACCAGCCAACATCTCGTAGAGGAGCACTCCTAATGTCCACCAGTCGACTTGCACTCCGTAGCCTTTCGCTAGGAGAATCTCAGGTGCCAGATATTCAGGAGTTCCGCAGAAGGCTGAAAGCAATAATGTCCATCAGCATAACGTCAAGTTAGACACGACAAAGTCTGATTCACTGTTCGTCCTATCTGACTCCGACATATTAAGCTTGCAAAGTCCGAAATCGCACAGTGCGATATGTCCATTATAATCCAGCAGGATGTTCTCTGGTTTCAGATCTCGGTAGATGACGTGGAAGGAGTGAAGATGTTCGAGGGCACAAAGCAGTTCGGCAGCATAGAATCGAGAGCGCTCTTCGCTGAACCGGCCTTCGTTCTGTAGATGATGGAAAAGTTCGCCTCCGTTCGTGTATGGCAATCCGAGGTAGAGCTTGTCGGCTGTCTGGAAGGAGAATTTGAGGCTAGAAACATATCCTTTAGTTAGGGCAGCGCTGAGCAATCGAAACAAGCACATACCCAACGATGAAAGGGTTGGTGACCTGGCCAAGAACGGTTCTTTCCGCCAGAGTATGCGTGACTTCGTGTCTTGACACGATGTGCGCTTTTCTGATTGTCTTCAAGGCATATATACGTCCGGTATCCTTCTTCCTAACTTGCATGACTTTGCCGAAAGAACCTTTTCCGATTACTCGTAGTAACTCGAAGTCCTCGATAGACATGCTCAGATTCTGCTGAGCTGCTTGATATGCGACTTGAATCTGGAAAGCACCATTGCCGGCTGTAGCTTGATACCATTGCTCCGTCATTTGCTGTATGTACCGATTGGTTAGCTGGAGTCGCAATACGCGTTCGCAAAATGATGCGACTGACTGAGTCGAAGGCAGGAACAAACTTGAGGCCAGCGAGGAAGAGGTCGTTGCCCATGTCGGGTCGCTCTTGTCCAGGAACGGAAGGAGCAGTCCTGAGGTAAGCGGACAGGGATATCTCGCTTGTTCGCGATACGTCGCTGTGAGCGCATGTACTTAGTGAACGCTCCCAAGACAGAGCGATGACTCGTACTCACAATCTTGCCTTGAAGTGCCAGACCGGACTATCGAGTTCGCCGCCCAGGGCATCAACAAGCACCTCGTTCTTGTCGAATTCGAGGACGATATAAGGCAGCCACCACATCTGCTTCCTCTGCAAAGACTCGCGAACTCGTCCATGGCCAGCTGGTCTGCTCGAGATGGCCTGAAGGATAGCGTCTGGGAGGTGAACACCAGGGGGCAGAGCCAGGCCTTTTGCGGCGACAACGCGGATCATAAGTACGCCAGATTTCGCATTTCCTTGCTGCTGAGCTTGCGGTGACTGCTGATGCTGCAATGGCGCTCCTGCGCCAGGCGAGGCCGGAGCGTCCTTTGATTCTGCGGGCATCAGCAGCATCGTCAGCCGGCCATCGCCATCACTAGCTGTCATCTACTCACTCTTGCTGCCTCCCAATCTCCAGGACATCGTCTAGGGTTTTCCTAAGGTTGTTTTGAGCGGAAGAGTAAGCAAGGTACAGGCAACGACGCGCGCGTTTATTGTGATTGAAAGATTTTGGTGAGCGAGCAAAGGTCACAAATCGGCTGGCTTTTCCTTCAAGTCAGGTTGCACAATACACACTTGTTACGTTACGAGCTGATGAACTTTGCGAGCATAGCCCTTACGACGCAAGCAGTAAAATTCACGGGATAGAGCTAAAGAGAAAGCGAGTTCATACAGCGAGAGAAGGCTGCTCCTTCATTGATACATAGACCAATGCACTTCGCCTCGCAGGGCTGCTGCTTAGCCGCAGGAAGAGGAGCAAAGTATTCGAAGCCAGGAAGGTGTCTCCACGACACGCGTAAGAAACGGTCGCGAAAGTGGTCGCAACGATTGGCAATAATGGAGAAACAATTGCGAGATCGACGACAATTTGCAATCGGAGCGGATGCAAGGTAAGAATTGTGGGTGTAGCTCTAGAAGCATGTAATCTCTACGGGCACAAAGGCCGCTTCACATCATTTTATATGGCTCAAACCATTTGTTTCACTATCTACATGGTAGAATTACGAGGCGCACGGCCATTGTAATCGTTGCCCAAGGTAGCTGTGTAATTGCCGAAACAATCGTAATCGTAGTCTATCTGATCGATACGATTGTGTAGCGCCGTCAGAACGGTGTCAAAAGAGCAGAGACCGTCGATGTTGATCGGGCAGCCTTGATAGGATTGGTCAATTGGGAGGACTGCATCATTGAGGATGAAGCGGATCTGCTTGGTCGGGTTCATGTTTGCGCAAGACAGAACCTGGATAGTGAAGTGTGTTGCGAAGGGGACCACCTGAGATGCAATGAAAGACTGGCTGGCCGGACGGGTTGAATTGATTGGTAGAGGGCCAGAGGCGAAAAGTGCAGAGAGATTGAATGCGGTAAGGGTATCTAGTACGACAACCTCGTGTGTCGCATCGGCATAGATCGACTGATTGAGCGGGAAGGTCACGTTGCTGCTGTCCAGGGTGGAATTGGTGGTCGAATTGTATTCGGTAATGCGTGACATCTCGAGGCGGGATACAAACTCTTCTAGGTAACCCTTACCCTGCGCAGCAGCTACTGGGGAGCCAGCGCCGTTATTGTAGTAGAAGGAGAGATCGAAGCCGTATTCGAAGATCTGGTACTCTTCCTCTGTGAACAGCTGGCAGAAGGCTGAATACCCGAGTGCCTGCGTCTCGTAGGCACAGAGCTGGAGCATTGCAGCGACATCTGTGGTGGTGACGTTGAAGCCAGTGACTAGAGCACCCAGGCGCTGCGCAGTCGGAGCCAGAGCGCTTGAGAGGTACTGAGACTGCGCAGTGTTTCCGAGCTGACCACGAGAGGGAACGTTGGAGTTTGTGCAAGTATAGTACGGCGCGCCAGTGTTATTGAAGCCAGGGGCCTCCACTACTATCTCCAGGTTGGCTTCTGTGCTATACTCAGGGATGCCAAAGAAGCCAGCCATCCAGTTGAGGGCCGTGTGGACCATTCTGTCTTGCGACTCGGTGCGGAATACGGGCAGAGTACCCGCTTCGGTGAAATTGTTCAGGAGTCCACCGTACAGATTGCGGTATTCGACACCAAGGTTGAAGTTCTGCTGGCGCCCAACTTAGAAAGAAGCAGATGAAGGTAAGTATTCGGCTAGCAATTTCATGAGAAGAAGGCGGGCAGACATACACGGTGTGAGCAGCTCAGCGCCAATCTTGTAAGTCCAGCTGTTGAGGAAAGATAGTGCACCTGTAGCGTTGAAGCCACTTCCTGTCTGCGTAGCGTTATGTACCTTGGCCGCAAAGGCACTGGGTGCTGAGCCAGAGGTGGGGTATCGTGCACCATGGCGGTAAAGCAAGTGCTACGGCAAGTGGTTAGCTGGAGCGTCTGGAAGCAGAGTACAGCTGTAATGAGTGTGCCCACCATTTGAGTGATTGTACATCCGTTAGGGATCAGAGGGGTTGCATTGTCGAGGCCGTACGCTGAACTCGGAACTGTGTACCATGGCGACAGATTGCCCCAGTTTTTGAAGATGGAAAAGTTTCCATTGCTTGAGGTAGTGATGTTGTCCGAAGTAAAGCTGGGTCGTGTAATTTCAGCTTGATAGCTTTTGCAAGCGTCGAGTGAAAGAGTACGTACGCTACCAGCGGGGAGGCCGGGTTCTGGTTGGATGGATATGCCGGAGCCTTCCAGATACAAGCAGACTATCAGCTGGCGATACAAGGCATGGCTGCATGATTCGACGGACCGTCTGGATGGCTTCAGGCTCCACTCCAGTAAGAGTCGGTCCAGGATATCCTATCGCAGCTGAAGGAGAGACGGTGGACAGTTCAGCCTCGAAGACACAGTGTGGACCTTCAATGCACATTCGTCTGGAAATAAGCCGCTGGGCCCAGCAGACGTGCCCGTAGGCGGGAAGAGTTCAGTAGTAGTACTGCCCGCATCAGGAGACGCTCTTTTGTCGAATCCGAAGCGACCAAAAGGAGAAGCCAATACGGCTGAGGTGATGAAAGTGCTGGCGAGTATGAACTTCATGGTGTCGAGGCGGGGATCAGAATAGGACTTGAAGGCTTCCAGCGAAGACAAGAGATTGAGGATATCACAACGGATCAAGAAAGTAAGGAATAATGTCCACGACCCAGCGAGCGCAACGTGTCAGAGGAACTTGACAGCCTCGACTTCCCGCATTCCCAAAAAGACACCTCTTCGCCATGACGTGTTGAGGACAGTTCTGTAAATAGAAGTATCGTGTAAATTGAGAACACAGACGGCTGTAATTAGATCAAGACAAGCGAAGGGTTGTAATCCATGCTTTCTGCCATATGCCGCAGAGCTCGCACGTTCATGGCGGGAGCAACAGATACGATGTTGCGAAACCAGGAAGGTGTCTCCATGATATGAGCAGGAGATGATTGGGAAGAAAGGTCGCAAAGAAATGGCAAAGCAAAAACGGTTGCGAGATTGATGCGAGTCGTGAAATCGGAACGGATGCAAGCAAGTTCGCGACACAGTCAAAGAACTTTCTGTACTTCTTGCGCATATGAAGGTAACGATACACATAAGCAACTCTACTGCATAGCTTGGCTGACGAAAATGACCACCACAATCGAGAAAAGGACGAAAAGGAAGAGGCTACTTCTGCTAGAAATCGTTCTGGCATGCATCTGGAAAGTTGAGTTGAGTCGCTACTCTGTGAGCCGGATAAATCAAGGCTTCTGTTGCGAGATTACCTTCTTGTG
The DNA here is from genome assembly GCA_001972285.1 of Erythrobasidium hasegawianum. Taxonomy (NCBI): domain Eukaryota; kingdom Fungi; phylum Basidiomycota; class Cystobasidiomycetes; order Erythrobasidiales; family Erythrobasidiaceae; genus Erythrobasidium; species Erythrobasidium hasegawianum. The sequence goes on along the minus strand of BCII01000011.1, from coordinate 920,180 downwards.
ATCGTGCTCTCTGGCAGCAGCTTCTTGCTCAGCGACGTTCTGGAGGTTCCTGCCACCAGCGTTCCAGAGGAGGATTCTTCTCCAATCCGGAACATTGCTGTCAAAGGCTAGTTCACGAAATGGAGCGAGACTTTCCGGAAGAAGAACAGGAGCAGGGACGATGAGAGAAGTCGTGCCCACCAGATGGAGGACTACCAGTGGTGTGGTTGAAGCGGGCTGGCGGATTGCCTGACTAGCGAACTTCTTCATCTCCCGAAAAGCGGCTACGGACGCTGCGTCGCCTTGCGTATACTACGGGTCACACCAATTAGTGCATAGCATGTAAAGGTTTGATATGAACCCACGATCTGGGTGATCTCATGCATAGAGTAATCAGCTGCACCAACCACTTCAAAGGTTGTCGGTACAGAAGGAAAAAGTCTCGCTTCAGTGTCTGTTGGTGTAAGGGGAGAGAGTCTTTGCGCCACATAGACGACCAGAACATGATCTTTCATCTGTCTTTCTGTTTTGAGAAGCGAAGTGATGAATGCTGCTTGAAGAATGAACGTCCTAAGGGCGCCAAATTCAAGCATAGCGACTTTGAGGGCCCGGCCAGCCGCGGACATGTGATCTTTAAGAGCGGGGACAGAAGAAAGAGTCTTCTCCTCAGGTATGTCGGCCCCAGTGACAGTGGCGATGACACGGTCCTTGAAATTAAGAATTGGCATGCGGGCGCGTTCTGCGTGTAGGTCGCGTGGTAATAGTGGGACATCGATGAGGTTGCACGCTGAATAGAACATCAGGATCTTTAGAACATGGCTCGCTTCCGTACCGCGCCCGGTATAAGTCACGTACTGATTCTGCTGTCAGCGTCGTAGACATTGGGCTCGACCTCGATCATCGGCTGGATAAATACAGTGAATAGAAGTGCGGACGGTGATTCGGATCTGCAAAGAGCCTCTTGATCAGGTACATCTAGAGGAAATTGGGAGAAAGAGGCGTACTTGGTCCGCTGTTCATCCTGTGCGCGAGCCTCGCGTGCGGTGCTCGGAAGTAGAGGACATTGGAGTTCATGAACCTCGATGGAGACAATTGTAATCTTGGTACCGCTGCACGAGATACACAATCGTACGTAGAGCTTTTTGGCGTTTTCTGGGAAGTCTTTAAGACATAAAGCTGATATGCCAAGAGCCCTAAATTCGGGAGTGTGCTTGTGCTTCCATCGTAGCTTAGGTGAACAGTCAATGATCTGCAAAAGGCTTCATGATACTACGGAAATTTCTCCAAAACGTACGAAGTTCTTTTGGCATAGTTGGTCTTCTGGCGACAGACGGTCGAGTTGCGCCTTTGCCTCATTGCAACGGGGTTTATGCTCTTGCCACTTTGTCCCATTGCATCAGCGTTTCATGAACAGTCGAGCGGCGTGTCCTCGTTTTCCTCCCTTACATGTGCACGTTGACTGCTTAAGCACGTCAGCCAGCTTGTCAATGTTGTCTGAGATAGTACCAAAGGCCGTCATGAACGCGATGAGAGACGTACCACGCGGGACTGCAATAAGGGGTATTTCCGCAGCGACTGCACAGCTTAAGCACTTAGTCTGTCCAGTAAGTGATTCGTCAGATTGGTAGTCTTCTAGATACTTCCTTTCGCACTGGAAGTGTAACGTAGGATCAGGAGACGTCAGGCGCGCATGAACGACTTCGTACTGTCGGAGCAGCGCAGGAATCGGTGAACACATGTCGCATAAGCATTGTGAGCGCATGAGGTCAAGGTGCTTCGACTAGTTGGGGGGAGACAGGAGAGAGCCGTGGTAAGGGGAGGGGACGACTGAGTTCTCCAAAAGCAGGCGCGTTCAGATGCAGTAGCTTAGAAGAAGTCAAGGGAGTCGCGAGTGTTGAAGCTAGACATCAACGACAGGCAGATGCGTATCGTAATGGGCAAACAGTTGGTCGATGCAAGACCCTAACTTAGTTGACGAAACCGACTTGACTTGGGGATTTCGATGCAGCCTGAGCCTTGCAGCATCCATCAGGTATTTCATGCAAGCTACATCGCCATTAACATTGCCCTTGCTCCGACATATTCTAACGCCAGATGAAGAGTAGCCGCGTTCAGGTGGCTCCGATCTGGGTCCGTCAACGCTTTCCTTTCTGCCTTATCGCTGGATGCGAGGAAACCTGCGATTACTGACTCTGACACCACTGAATATACCATCTGGCATACATACTGCACTCCGATATCATCTGCGAACCCATCTGCCATCTGTGGCCTCGTCCCGTGCAATTATGACATCTTCAAGCTCCCCAGCGAAACAGGGCAAACTCGACGGCTTCGTCAAGGGAAGCAATAGTATCTCGAATGGTGGGAGCAGCAAGAAAGACCCCAGCTCGAATGGGAACACTGCAAAGCGTCCAAGACCCGATGGAACAGACGTCCCTCCTGAAGCCAAACGAAGCAAGGCAAAGGGGACACATCAGGCTTTCCCAGCCAACGCACCTGAACCGAATGAAGTCGGAGAAGGCGCCGATACTATACTGTCCAAGTTTGAAGAGGTGTACAAGAATGTGAACAAGATCGAGGTGGGTTCGGAGCTTGTTCGACTACAACCGATGCGTCATACTCATGCTCCTCCTGTCGTAGCACTCTGAAGGCGGTACAGTCGTACATTGGATGCGAATGAAGGACCTCCGCCTGAAGGACAACAAGGCCCTTTCGCTAGCTTCAGAGACCGCTCAGAAGCTCAAGAAGAACCTCGTCATACTCCATATACTCTCTCCTGGCGACTATAAAGCCCACGATAGAGCCGCAGTCAGAATCGACTTTGTCCTGAGAAACCTCAAAGCATTGCAGGTAAGCGTCCACACGACAAGACAATCAACGCGAATACCGGCTAAAACAGATCTAATTTCACAGGAAGAGCTCGATACCTTCAATATTCCCCTCGTAGTCCGAACGATCGAGCCACGCAAGACCATCCCTTCCGAGATCATCAAGCTCTGCAAAGAATGGTCCGCCTCGCACTTATTCGCAAATCTCGAGTACGAAGTTGACGAGTTACGACGAGACATCAAGCTGTGCGAGCTAGCAGCTGAAGAAGGGGATCTCGAGCTGCAGTTCTTCCACGATTATACTCTTTTACAACCTGGAACAGTCACTACGAAACAGGATAAACCCTACTCCGTCTTTTCACCGTTCCATAGGATGTGGTCATCTATCTTGACAGAGGATCTCGAGGGGTACAGCAAGGAATACGCCTTGCCGGCTGCAAATGACGATGCTGTTAGGAATGACGCTACCTTGAAAGCGCTCTTCAGCGAAGAGATACCAGCTACTGTACCTGGCTTTGAGATCGAAGACGAGGAGCAAAAGCAAAGAGTGCAGACGCTCTTCCCCGTTGGAACCGATACAGCAGAAGAGGTTCGTTCCCTTCTCGCCTTTTTGACCTTTGTGGATGAACTGACTTTATGAGATTATCGTCTTTACAGATGCTTCACCGCTTCATGAAAACGAAAGGTCGCAAAGGATACTTTGCAGAACCACCTCTGGCGCCGGGTGCCGTAGAAGACGGCAAAGGCTCCCGCGTAGCCGAGTACACAGCTGGTCGTAGCAATGTCAGCATCGACGGTGGTTCAAGACTATCACCCTACCTAGCAGCCGGCGTCATCTCAATACGAGCCTGTCTTCGAGCTGTCTTGGAGGAAAGCCAGTCTGGAAAGGGTAAAGGAAAAGCAACATTACCCATGTCGAGAGATACGGGACTAGGCAGCTGGACACAGGAACTGTGCTTCAGAGACTTCTATCAGCATGTCATGGTCGCTTGGCCGCGAGTCTCGATGGGCAGGAACTTTTTATTGAAGTACGAAGCGGTGCAGTGGGATGATGACGCAGATGGAATCAAGCTGAAAGCATGGGAAGAGGGCGTAAGGGACATATTCACTCGTGTGCGGAGTCTAAGCATCAGCTGATGAGCCAATTATCACAGAAAACGGGCTTCCCGTTCGTAGATGCAGGAATGCGCCAGATGAGAATGCAAGGATGGATGCACAATCGAGCAAGGATGTGTTGCGCAAGTTTCCTCGTCAAAGATCTTATGCTCAACTGGAAAGAGGGCGAAAGAATATTCAGCAAGTATCTCATTGATGGCGATCTGGGAGCTAACAATGCTGGTGCGTCTACCTCAGCTGAACGATTGGATAAAAGGCTGAATATCGTGGTATAGGCTGGCAATGGAGCGCTTCGACTGGAACGGATCCCCAGCCATATTTCAGAATCTTCAATCCTACCACCCAAGGACAGAACTATGATCCAGATGGCGACTACATCAGATATTTCGTACCTGAGCTCAAGGACGTCAAAGGCAAAGGTCAGCAGGAGAATCCTTCCGTGTGAAGAAGTCATAATCCACTGACATAACATGTAAAACAGCCATTCATGATCCGCACAAGCTACTCAAGATCTCGGAGTTCAAGGCTACAGGATATCCCAAGCCGATTGTTGACCATGCGAAGGCTCGCAAGAAAGCCATAGCAAGGTTCAAGAAGTGAGTCTACCATCGTAGACGGAGAATACCTTCTGTAGAAGGCTAATGCGTTGACTGAAACAGTCCCGGAACTACAGCTGATGAGTAATGGATAGGCCGCTGAGCTGACTACAGTCTGAGTGCATCGAACCCGCGTGAGAGTTGCGGTGGTGAGCATATTAGCATAACATCAATGTAGCGGAATTCAGACTGCTATGTAAAGAGAAAGCTATAACTACGAGAATTAAGATTGGAACATTGCTACGAGAAGCGCGGAGGGCCATCTATAAAATCTGACTAGATAGCGACTACAGACGATGCAGGCGAGGTCCGAGACAACTTGCGGCTTTCCCGCTTCTGCTTCTTGCCTCGATCCTTGACGTCTTTAGGAAGAGCAGACATCTCGTGCTGACTGGCTGCAGGAGTGTGATAGCCTCCGCAATTAGCCGAAACTGTATCTCCACACCGGACGTGATATCTGCGTGCAGATCTTTAGCCCGACACAGCAAAGCCTTGCTCGTGAGACTCACACTTTCTGACAATCGTCGCAAGCCAAGTATGGCTTCATTAAGCCCAATTTCTTCTCACACGTCTGACATTTGGTCAGAAGTCCCAGGCTAAGAAGGTGCACGGGAAGCATGGCGGCCAGACCGCCAGTATACGCGACCTTCTCCCTATCTCCGTCGAAGCTCTTCCTGGGAGCGTTCAAATCCATGCTGCTTCGCCCGCTAACGTCCCCTGATCTGCTTTGACGCTTGTTATGACCCTTATCACTGGGCGTAGGAGATTCCCATAGAGCTTTCCAGCCGGGCTTGATTAGTGTGAAACGATGAGGACCAGGTCTTCCTCCAGTCATATCCGACAGAGTCGTATTCAAGAATTCAGGAGTAACGGGCACTGGCGTGGAAAGAGACTTGATCGTGTCAAACTTGCTCTCGGGTAGGCTTCCCGGCATGATATTCGTCGGAGTGATGGCTTCTGGCTCCGCTGTGACCTGTGCTTCTGGTTCAGGTGTGATTGGTAGGTCTTCGGAAGACGTTGAGGCTGAATCGTGCGTACTCCTCGCAGACACAGAAGGCACAGGCTCCGCTCCCGCAGCTTGACCTTTCGCTTCTTGCTCTCTTTTCTCGATGGCATCGTTGGCAGCCTGGATCCATGACGCTGGAAGCGATGGAAGGGAAGATCCAGTCGAGAAGACCGACGGGTTGGCTTGGCCTTTGACAGTAATGATCGATGATGTATCCTCTTTCTCGCGCTGCAGGAAGCTGGATCTTGTGGACATCTTCGACCCTTTGATGACGGCATAAGTCGTAGACTTGTCATCGTCAACGATATCAAGCAATCTCGATGTCGCCTCAGCACCCTTGGGAGTAAGGTAAACTGATCCTTTCCCTCCGACCCTGAGCTTCTCCAGCTTAGCCAAAGTTTCGTCTACATCCTCGTCAGAACTGCTGTCTCCTCCTTCGATGGCGCCCGTGGCAGAATAGGATGGCTTGACCTGCCCTTTGAAGCTTGGAATTCTTCCCGGTTGAGGTCGCTTGAGCTTGCTACTCTTCGTCTGTCGACCAGCATGCTTTGCACTGTATGTCAGAGAGCCGACATTGTAGCCCTCCGAAGCCTGAGATTCGATAATGGCTCTCTCAATCACCATCAACTTCTCAAGTACAGCTCTGATCGTAGGCCTGTGAGATGGTTCTTCTGCTACGCAAGCGATGGCAAGTTCGATAAAAGCGGGCGGGCAATCGGGAGAGGCCAGTTCTCGGATCTCGTCAGGGTCCAAGCCGAAAGAAGGCATGAGTCGCTTGTAGGTGTAGTCGTCGACCAGTCTTCTCGAGGAGATTTCGCACAAGATAACACCTGCAGAGTCGAGTCAGCACAGTCGAAGCACTCTGAGCATACAAAAAGCCTACCCAAGCTGAAAATGTCGGTTTCGATGCCGAATTCGTCGCCGATTAGAATCTCCGGACTCATGTATCCTATCAAGCGTCGGTAAGCCTGACATCTTCGTAGGCTTTGGCTCGCACTTGCCATCAGTTCCGCAGTATGACATCCGCCTCATCTCCTCATCGTTGTATGCTGCAATTCTTGCGAATCCAAAGTCGCAGACCTGCAGCAGAATCAGCATCCATGCAACATCCCGCACAAGCTTTTAGATGATCACCTTGATACGATCATTCTCCGTGATAAGGAGGTTCTCGCCCTTGAGATCTCGGTGCATGCATTTCCGCGCGTGTAGATAGGCCAAGGCTCTGACGATATCGACAGAGAAGCTGAGTCGCAAGCGCCATGAGAAGTCGAGCTTCTTATTCAAGATATGCGAACGTAGATTCCCATTTGGCAGGTATTCGGAGATGATGAGAATGCGCCTTCGAGATGGCGGCTGCGTCCTAACACCCCCAGCTCCATGATTCACTGCTGTCCCATTGCCGTCGAATGAGAGGGGTGGTAGATAGTCGGGAGGAGGCGGAGGTGCCAGAGAAAGACCGATGAATTGCACGATATTCGGATGCCGGCATTCCCTGTGATGAAGATCGTGAGCTTCGTGTTTGGAGGTCGCGTAATGCTTGTAAATTCACTTCATGAGAGTGCATTCGCGCTTGAAATACTTGTCGACTGTATTTATCCACATCAGGCCGGGTCGTAGGCTAAAGCTCTAGGCAACTAACCATCGTATTCGTCGCTATTTAGCACCTCTGTGGAATAAGCATCGTATCAGAACGTATTCTATAGTGATGATCTGCGTTGATCAGCACGCACCTTTGATCGCAACCTCCAGACCCAAGTAGCTGTCGCAGCGTGTCGAATGTCAGTATGGACAGATGGAGGCCCAGGAATCTCGCAAATCGACTGACAGTCCCTTAAAAACGCAGCCGAACGAACCTCGACCCAAGCGGGTCCAAGTGGATTCCGGACTCAAGTCGGTGTATGGGATGACATCGAAGCGGCCGGAGTCTGCAGCGGGCACGGTCTGCTGAGCCATGTCTCGTGAGGTGTCTCAAATCCTGGATCGTGGTCGCCTCTGAAGCAGTTCAAGCCAGAGCGTTATCGAGGGACCCGGCTGTGCTGTAAACGATTGCGATTCAGACTGGCTGTAACTTGGCTTGAAATATCGTCCTGAATTGTTAGAAAGACAAGAGGTGTGCTCGCGTAAAGTGTAAGGCTATGCTGTCTCAGCCCCGATAGAAGTGTTTGGCTGGCCATCGTCCCGCTCTCTGACGAAACAAATTAGCGTTCCAACGGTCGACGGCGAAGGAAACCCCTGTCTGTGCATCATGGCTTTGTCAGAGTGGTGAAAACGATGGAACAGATGCAGCATTAGTGACGAGTTGCGCTGAAACCGCCATTGCAAACAGCAGCTGAGAGTGGTCGCAAGGGAAAGACGAACACTGGCTATCGCACGATAGGTCTATTTACTCTCAATTCTGCCGATGCTTGTGCTTCTATGCACAGAACAGTCGCCGTATACGCAAAGCTTTGGGTATCCAACCCGCTCCAGCCGAAAGTTACGATCCTGCGATCCTATCCAGCAAGATCACGTTCGCCTTTTCGGTCGTGACAGCCTTAGTCTGCGCGTCGTGACGAATCAGGAAGCACCTGTCCACCTCTCCGGGAAGCCTCCGCTCACAGCGTATCATCGCTGAAACAGACCTAATCAGCGGAAGGTGTGGACGGACAGATGGCGTTCTCAACATACTCAAAGCTTCACTACTATCCTCGAGAATGGCAACGCCGTCTACAAGCTGTTCTGGACGTAGCTGCACCGCTAAAGGCCCTGATGTCGCTTCATTGACCATGCTGGAAGGATTCTGCTGATCAGCGTCCAGCGCTATCTGCGAGTCATGCTGATGTCTATTTGAGAGCCTAAGTAGTGTGTGTGGAGAGATAATGCCTGTTCCGCGCCAGTTCTCTACGGGAACAGCAGCTGTTTGGCAGATGAGCACGGCCAGGCAGATAGGTACTTTGAGGAGCATCATATGCTGGATATGAGGTACAGAAGTGACGGAGCGTAGGTAATCTGCATCTTCCAGTGTCCTCCCGATGCCAAAGCAGTTTGGATGAGCGGTATATAAGCGAGAGGACTAAGGGTTGCACCTTTCTACTTCTTATGCCGGCACACTACCAAAGAAAGTCCGTCACAAAGTGAGTAGAGTCGGCTCCATACTTGTAACAAAGCATGCGATGCCTAGCCGAAGTGTCTCAAAGCTTTGCCTGTCTTTCGGCTTTGGCTCCGATCTTGAGGATCTGAAGGATTTGCTCTCTATAGCTGTCGTTATCTACGCTGAGGTGCTGCATCTCTTCGGCCTCCTTGTACATGTGTTCGTAAACATTTCCGTCCTTGCGGCCGAGAGTCGAGCCGAGTTCCCAGTCAGAAAAGTTGAAGGCATCCGTAAGAAGCAGGCTGTCGGCGAGGAGGCCCAATGCCATGCTCTGAGTCTGCTCGCGAAGCTGTGGTAGAGAAGAAGCTTTGATGATGCCAAATTCAAGCATATCGTCCGAACTCTTCGTTACGACATCGAGTAGGAACTTCCGACGCAGAGACATTTTAGCTTGCTCATATGGATTTAGTAATGAGACATACCAATTGTACAAGTCGCTCAAGAACATCCTGCTCTCTTTCCCCCAACCCAGCCAGCAATGTACTTTCTCTTTGCGCAAGTAGTGCTGTAAGTCTGTCTGCTATGTAGGCCTCTGTGATAGCTCTCGATATCTTGACGCAATCCCAGCTGAGATCGGCCCATATCTTCGTAGCTCGAGCCTTGAGCGAGATCTGCTGGACTAGCCTGGCACCTCGCAAGCCTAGAAGTTCGGCAAGCGTGCTCGTAGACAAGGTTTGAGCATCAAAAGTGATCGGTTTCGTGCTATTTAAGCGCTGGAGATAGCGAGTAGAAGGCGATGCGCTTTGTGCGAACTTTGGGGGATCTTTGCTGTACTGGGAATATGCTTTGACTGCTGCTCTGCAGACTTGTTGATGGAGTATATAGTTATCTCCTTCATACCTATAAGAGAAGCTTGAGAATTGCATCGCGGCTGATTAAGCATGACTTACGTAGCTGCCGGCAGTTGTACGCTATAGATGGTGCCGACCCCAGCAGAAGCCATGTAGCCATGACCTCCTAATGCTCTTCTGCAAGTCTCACAGTCCTCGATGACGGCATCCGATACATATGTCTTAAGTCCCGAAGATACTGCGTGAGTTCTGCATTGCTAGTCAGCAGACGTCACCGGAGGACTGGTTGCAAGGACTTACTCTGCCAAGAGTGCGGTGTCTCCGCCTGATAGCTTTGACGACATCTGCTCGTAGAGTGTACGAATGTCTCGACCAAGGGCTAAGAAACAGTATGTCCTAGCCAGTACGGGGATGACCCGCATGTATGTGCTAGGGTAAGTGATTACGGCGCGCTCTGGCTGTCCAGGAGTGTCTGCGAACTGTTTTCTGTGATGAAGGTAGCGAGTCGCAATTGTGACAGCTGTATCGCATCAGCATTAGTCAGCATTTGCCCTTGGTAAGAGGCTGTTCAAATCTACCTCTAGCAGAACTCCATGCCAAAGTGGCTATCATTTGCGCCCTATGAAGTGTCAGTCATAAAAAGGCGTACGACGGCCTGTGAATTACCTGATATATATCATCTGTTCCCATTGGCGCTTCAGCTAAGAAGCATTGCTCTCGATGACGGAAACTCACTCCGCCATACGAGAGCTTCGAATGAACAGGTTTCGTATACTTGCCTTCCTTGGACACTTGCGCGAACCGAGCAAGCATAGCAGATCGAGGTATCCGTACTTTATTGAACTTCATGTCTGTGTTTTCGGGCGTCAGTGACATAGCTGACTGTCGATGGTAGAAAACTTCAAGCCGCACATCCATTGTCATTAGCTGCCATGGCTGCGTGGACTTTCGGACCGATATCGCCTATCGTGATGCCTGTCAAGGGCTCGTGTGTCTCTGCTGTAGACATCAGGAGTGTGTCCGTCTTCCGCAAATCGATAAACGCACCGCTTGAACGTACTTCCAGAGTGCATACCGTCAGCGGGATAGCCCATGTGAAATGTCAAAAGGTCTACATACTTCGCATGATGAAGAGGTGTGGGCCAAATGACTTTAGCTTGCCTCCCTCCGGCAGTAGAAGCTGTGCTTGCACAACCGCATGCGAGGATAACACGCCAAGTCCGCCAGGCCACCATTTTGTGGATGATAGGGTCGGAGAATGTATCACAAACTCTTCAGACTTGGCATCGTACGTAGCTATCGTCTCCAAGCCTTGAACGTTGGAACCATGCCCAAGCTAGAGCAGTTTTAGCTGAGAAGTCGGGCATACAGGGATCCGCACTTACCTCAGTCCTGCACGACGGAGTAGTAAAGCCCGTCATGTCGGTACTCGTCGCATATCAGCTAGAACTCGAACTTACTGAGCGTAACTAGCAGATCTTGTCAGCCAGGCGTCTATTGTATAGGCTGACTTACTCACCAGCCTAGGATCGTATGGTTCTTGCACTATTCCATAGCGGTCAGTAAGCGGTGAATGGTAGGGCGTCATGTAGACCTACCTTCGGAAGCCAGAAAGCCGCTTGCTCATCGCTTCCTTGACTAGCGATCACGGGCTGGAATGCTATTTCGTGAAGATGTAGTCCCAGAGCTGCGTACACCCGTCAAGTTTCTGCATATAATTGAGTCCAAATTGCTCGGGACATACGGTCATTGACGAGGTCGAGCGCTTCTGCGTATTCAGAAGCCTTGTATGGAGGTCAGAGTCAATCATTCCGCTGCGCTCCGTAGGTAGCTTTCATCCTACAGTCCATGCATGTTCGGATGTCAGCTCGAGGAGCCGTTTGGTTTGCGCGAGACCTTGCGCAAGCCGTTCGCGACGAGATAGGTATGATCTATCGCAGTGTTAGACTTAGTGCAGCTCTGCTTGCGCACGAGACGCGCCTTGTCCGCTTGTCGAAAACGTCCTCTCGGCACAGGATGGGCAAGATTTTGGCTATGATTTCGCTGTTTCGCCCATGTCGGCTGAGCATAGTCGTGACCTTTGAAGTATCCATAGCTAGCAGAAGAAGCGTGGAAATGTGCAACACGCTATGGTCACAGAGAAGTAGAGGCCGAATAACCGGGACCGAGTCTCGACAGCAAAGGTTTTGAGACTGTTGAACATACATCGTCTAGACTCTAAACTATAGATAACAAGATAAGGATGATTCAAGAGATCGACTCTATAGGCTAGCATACGCCCGGCTCGTCGAGCAGATCGAGCTGGTCTTTGTGCTTCCACCAGAGCTCGAAGGCGTCCTCATACAGCTGACCGAATTGCGCATCCCTTGCACTCCAGTGTGGCTTGACCATTGTGTAATGAACGATTCGCATAGAAGGCCACAAGCTGTTCCAGAGCGAGATATCATGATTCTGAGCGGCACTGTCAGCCGCATATACAGGCGTTGCGTACTCGGCTCACCTTGATCGCCAGGTTGGCACCCCAAACGTACGGCAAGCGAAGAACATCATATTTGCCCCACTCGTTTAGGAAGTTTTGCTCTGCGTATATCTCAGGTCAGACTGGTTGCCTTGGCGCCTGAGACAGCTTCAACTCATCATAAACATGTCAAAGTGAATCTTCGGTAGTTTATCCAGTATATCATTGTAGACTTGAGTTGAGGGCTAACATAGAGAGGCGTTCAGACATAGCTGGCCATTCGCAAAGGGTAGCAGGGCAGACTCACCCGCACAAAGAGTACACCGGCATTGAAACCGAGTATAAACCCTTTCTCGTCGTACCAGACGTCCGGGACCTAGGAGATATGAGCGCGGGTAAGCGGAGCTTAAGGGAAGGGTACTTACTGCTGCAAATTCGCTAGGCAATTGCCAGATAGCGTCCAGGTTCTGTTTGACTATACAGTCGCCGTCTATGTAGAGTACAGCCTCGAACTCCGTCATGTTCCAGATCTGCAATTTGGTAAATTGGTCCTTGAAGCGTTTCTGTCCTCCATTGTGAGGTGGAGGTATGCGCTCCACCTGCGAAGCAGTCATTCAGCCCGCTACAAAGCCGTTTGAGTGCTCGACTAACTGGAAACAGCTCCCAGCCATCGTATCGCAACTGACAAAGGGTTCTCGCGCTAAGCTGGTCAGGGATATACATGACTATACGCCTCGCATCCACTTGAGCATCCTCCAACGATTGTCCAAGAACGCGGGTCGCAACAGCGTAGTCGTCGTCGTACAGAGAAGTCACGATAGCACGCTTGGACGATTTCGGGATTGAGTGGTTCAGATGTGAAGGATACGTATGGTACGCCTTCTGAGCTTGCAGGTTGTGCGCCTTATGGAAGATTGAGCTTAACGGCAATCTCAATGAGTTGTATGTACGCTGGATGTCTGATGGCCTGGCATTTACTTGACAAGGTACGACACTGCCAAACCTAGACATACGGCAGCACATAGCACTTTGAGCAGAGTACGCGAGCTGGGATTATTCGGCGCTGGTGGTTCTTCGAAGATGCGGTCGTAGCGAATCTCTGCTTTTGTGGATTTGGCTGGCATCATCTTGGCTCTAGCAGCGTCTCAACAGCACGAGCGATGCTACAGAGCGACAGAGTCCAGCTTCGACGAAAGACAAACGTACAAGCCTGCATGATGGGCAGGCATCCGGCTCGCTTTGGTCGTGGTCGTTTGCCTCCCCCAAGCAAAGCGGTGTCATCAATTGTCGCCAAACATGATGAGGGGACGGGGGTCGAGCGATACTTCAGTGTGTGCATGCATGTTGGAGCGTCAAGAGTACAAGGTCGAGCAAGCTTCTGCTGAGTTAACAGAACAGAGAACTTGGAGCGGAACAGCCGCAGGAAGCTGGATCAGTTGAGTATTATTGCACAGCGATGCCAGAGAAGCCCTTGATAAGCGATACAAGATTGAAGCAGAAACGCCTTCTTCCATCTACAGCTGCCGAACCTCCAACATCTCTGTAACATTGTATCCCATGTCCTTCGGCGCGTAACCCATTTGGAAATCCTCCAGATCAAAGTGCATGTTCGTATACATCTCCCGAAACTTCTTCAGCCATAGCAATATGGCCTCATCGGGGTTGGTACCTAAATCCTCCTTTGGCTTCCAAGGTTTCGGATCGCCAGCAAAGTGTATGATCCTCGCTTTGGGTCTGAAAATATTCCATTGTCGCGGAAACTTGGTCCACTTGTTCATCAAATTCCAGCTGACGTCCAGTCCTGGAGAACAGAAGCCGGTCAGTCGATACCTCTTTCAGAGGCGTGAGCGAGCGCACCTAGCCAAGCTCCTGCGTAGAAGTGATTGAGGAGGGACTGGTCTGCGTACTCGACATTGTAGAAATTGCGATCGTGACTTCGCCGTAAGATTCGCTTCAAATCACGAATGCTCGGCTTCAGGAAGATCGCACCTGTATTTGGAGGATCAGTCAGGTGTCATAGTATTGTGTGAGAATATTTCAGCTTACCAGCATTGATGTGACCATTCAACACATCATTCCACGCCAAGTCGCTAGCAACTGCAATTGGGCTGTCCGAGGCGAGTAGGAGCTCGAAAGCGAGATCAAGGGGCTTAAGAATGATAGTATCGGCATCTAGAATTAAAACCGCATCGTAATCTGTTTGTTGCTGTCGTAGAGGGGAAACCGTCAGGGCTGATCCTGCCTGTAGATATGCCAAGATTGACATACCCAGGCTTGCAGCTTCAGAAGAGCTGTCTCCCAGCGAGGGAGAAGTGGCCGATCGGGAAGCGGCCACGCTTCTGCCCGCTTGATCCGCCAGCCAACCTTTTCTATCACCTTCAGCTCTTGTGGCTCAAGAGTCAGGGTGTCCAATACCAGTAGAACTCGATCCAGATGAGATGCGTGCTGTTGAAGACTGTATCCGAGGACGGCCACTGCGGGCAAGAAGTCTGCACCGCTGTATGTAGACATGACGGCCAGCCGCGACTGTCGAGACTGCGCAAATGGTCAGCCTGTGATCTTCGGCCTGACTGTACGCTCTCTACGAACATTTCCAATGAATGCTGGTAGTCTTGAATGGTGAAGCAGCTCAAACAGAGCCAGAACAAGTATCATCAAGCCGAGCCACAAAGATAAGTGATGTCTAGTGAAGGTGTTCCTGCTTTGATTCAGTGCAGGTAGCGTCGGGCCTTTGGTCAGACTAGGTGATTTGAGCGGAGTCTTGGAATCATCGAACGCCTCGAGGTCTGGTAGGTCGGTAGTGTACAGACTCGGCAGGTACTCATGTACTGAGGACATAATGCCTTATAAAGAGCGTAAGCTGACAAGAACAGGGCATTTCGTAAGTCACATCTTCGGGCATCCTTTCATAGCCCAATTCGATGGGCAAACGAGGAAGCGGCCCTTTGTAGTGCAATGAATCCGGAGTGCTGCCTTGGTACCTTAGAAGGTCATTTGATTGCCAGAGCAGGTAAATCCACGTCTTCATGTCTGCAGAAAGAGTCTTGAGCAGGGATAGAGATACAATGAAGGCTTTGCGCTTGGCAGCAGAGCAAGCGCCCGTGATTTCAAAATGAGAGAATGTAGCAGTGTAACGAGCGATGCTGCTGAATGGCAGTATTCCTGATTGGATGAAGGAATCGAAGTGAAGCAAAGCCGTAACCTTGGAGATCGTGCTCATACGTAGGAATCAGCTACTCGGAAAGGTCATTCCAGCTAGACGTAATTGTCTCAAGACCGTAGAGCAGCTAATGGGTCATTGCGATTCTGATCGGATACACCATGTTTGCTTATGCGCCATAGGGTCCGCCATCCTACACGAACTGCACGACCTCCACCTCATGCTCGTCACTCATAATGACCGTATAAGGCTCTTCGTCCAGTTGCTCTTCCTGCCTAACCTCGTTGAGCGTCTCTTCTAGCTTTGCCCGGAAGTATGACTTGAGGTACGGTCTTTCAGTCGCAGTATGCGTGCCTGTACATACACAGTTAGTGACAACATCTTACCTTTCAATGGCGTGCTCACAGAGCACGACGTGTGTTCCGCTAGCAACGGTAGCCAGTATTTCGTGATGGCTCAATTCGCCTGTCCACCACATATCCGCTTGTTCTCCAGATAAGAAGGATCCGCCGGAGCCAGGGCAGAGGCCTATCGACTTTATGCGGTCTTTACCAAACTTTGAACGTGCCAGCATCAGTGTTGACAGATGCAAGTCAGTCGTGCCGGCCTGCCGTCCTGATAATTGCTAGACTTATCTGTACTCATACCTAGACGCTTCTTGATGCGTGAGATTGCTTCATCGAGCTCTACGTCCTGCTGAAGTTCCCATACTCTGGGTCTGCCAGAATGCGACTGCCATTTTCCTTCTCCTAACCCTTGACTTAGCCAGTCCTGTATACCGTTCTCTGCAGCATCAAGTGATGTATGTGGGCTATATACGGAGATACCTCTCGCCGCGCATCTGTAGAATATCACTTAGATCAGGTTGCATTCTGCGATGAAATCGGACGCGACATACTGGAGGAGGCATGACTGAAGAGCATCATTCTGTGTCATCTTCTTGAGACCACGGAAAATGGCAGGATGGTACACGACGATGCTTCCAACGTCTTCGGGCATAGATTCCACGATTTGGCGAGTCAGATCGGTAGCAAGTAAGACCTTTCTTTGAGGTTTCCTTGATGCGAATGGCATGATATAAGGTTCCAGTAGAAGGCCGACTGCATTATCAGGTTTTTGACGAGAGGTTCAGAGGCGCGTCATAAGGTGCATAGATATTCCAGCAGGACAGACCATTGTCCCAGTTTTCAGCCAGTTCTACGGGCGCTAAACGCTTGAATGCGAGCTGTACAGCTTTTGTTAGCGACATGGTCAGTAATGGTTAGAATGAGAGCAGGCTCGAAGACTTCTTGACTTTCCGCCAGCAACTTCTCGGATATTCTCTAGCGAAATGACCAATGCAAGCTCTATTGATGCCTCGATGATATGTGCAAGACAACAGAGCTGACACTCTCCATGCTGCCCTGCGCGAAACCAGACCATCTTCCGTCCAGACAATCGTCTGGGCCGCGAAATTCGGCCTGTCCAGTTCATGCTCGATACTACTCCCGCTGCTGATGGCTCTGCGACATGCGAAATGGGTCTTACCGTCGTCCAAGTCGCTGTCTATGGTCCTCGAGAACCTAGGAGGAACAACCAAGCTGGAGCAAGTAGTGCTGGAGCATCTGGCGGAGGTGGAGCTGGGCGCATAGGGGATGATGCCACAGTGCAAGTCGACGTCAGTGTAGCAGGATTCGTGGCAGGAGAGAGGAAGAAGCGCTCGAAGGGCGATAGGTGCGAATGCTCGACGCAATACATTTCTACACAAGCTGACTTTAGAAGTTGACAGACGTACCGTCGAATTAGCAGCAGCTATCAAGAACACATTCGAACCTGTCATCATGACAGCCCTATACCCTCGCTCGCAGATCGATATCTACGTTCAAGTCTTGTCGCAGGATGGTGGTGAGTGCTCTATCACCCGTCTTCTCATCGAAATGCAATGGACATAATATACTCTTTTAGGAATGCTATCTGCCGCCATCAATGCAACAAGTCTGGCTCTTGTACATGCTGGTATCTCGATTACAAGGCCTGTCGCATCGCTAGCTGTCTCCGCAATGCACGATGTTCCCTTATTGGATCCCTCTGCAACAGAAGAAACAGATTTGCCAACAGTGACGATAGCGTGCTTGGCCCCCTCAAACAGCTCTTCCGCAAGCTCCGGTGACCGTGATTTGGAAGAAAGCAGGGTGACTCTCGTCAATATGGACACTCGACTCAGTATAGATCGCTTCGAAGGGATGCTCAAGCTTGCTGTGAAAGCCTGCAAGATCTTGAGTCAAGAGATGAACGATGTGATTCGAGCTTGGACTCAGGACATGTCGGACAAGCTCAAATCTGGCGGAGCACCTGTAGCAAGACACAATATGGACAGGGATGCAGATGAGGAAGAGATGGAGATCGGCTAGCCTATCGAAGCAGAACACGGATGCAATTCGCCAATGGTCTGGCAGGCCGGATGGCGTCGTCTGCGATGGTCATCGCTGTAGTAGGCTATGCTTCTACCACGAGTAAAGCACCGGCTCGATCTCGGAACGCCGCTGTCTGACTAACCCTCTGGGTAGCGGACCTCGAGAAGCGGGAGGGACGGTAGGAGGATGCCGTCAGTGCGCATGGCAGGAACGTCTTTGAAGTCGCACATTGTTCGAATGCGAATGAATGTCGTTGTCAGCAGTAAAACGTGGAAAAGTGCATCTTTAGCTTGAGATCAATATCTGACCTGGTCGGAAGCTCTGGCTCTCGCAAGCTACCATGCCGTAACTGCTATCGAAAGGATATCTGTATCTACATACTTAAGAATCTAGAGCGCGCCTTGACGCCCCCAGTCTGCGAAGGGAAGCGTCATAACTGCTCTTGCCAGCAACTCACCACAATGCTGTGGGTGCGCTTGCACTATAAAGTGCCAGCTTCCGCTAACTGACTTGCTGTAGCTTCGATGACTGGAGCATGTCTGCTCTATTGGCCTCCTATGACCACCTTACATTGCATATCGTGCCCGGTCCTCGCTCGCTATCCTACTTTGTCCCTTTCCTCGCCATTCCTACCGTTCTACTCGTTCCTAGTAGTGTTCTCCCTCATAAAGTCATTCGATGGGCCGTCCTTCCGAGCATCTATGCCTTTCAAATCCATGTATGGCGGAAACATAGCTGTTTCGACGTGATCAGCATGGACCACATGCTCATGGCTTTCCTCATTCTCGGGTTCTACGACGTAAGGAAGGACTTCAAGCGGATCAAAACACCGCCCGCGAGCGATACTACCAAGCTCGAACTTGAGCCATACCCTGCGAAGTTCGCGCAGAGGGTAGGATGGGTCACAATCCTTACATTCTCTCTTCAACTCAGCAACTTCCTCATTGGCGATCCGTCCCACGATGCAAAGCAGATCAAGAGAGTCCGGCGGAAGAAGCCTTTCTCGAATTTCATTGCTCATATAGCTATCATGGCCGTCGTAGCATATGCATACCTGGACAGTCTCGCTCTATGGGACGACTATTCGCACAATTCGGCATTCAGCCAGCATGCGAGCGCGATTCTGCGCGGTCCAGTCAATAGGTTTCTAGGCTCAGCATTTCTAATGGCCAAGCTGTGGACATCACTGGCTCTGTACACGTACTACCTCCCATGTCTTCTACTTCTCCTGCCCCTTGTCTATCTCCCAAGTCAGCGATACAACCTTCTCATGTCTCCGCTGGCTCTGCCTGAACCGTATGGTTCTCCGTCTGCAGTCTGGACACCTGGCAGAGAACACTCAAGCTGGGGCATCCGAGCCTTCTGGGGCACCTTTTGGCACCAAAATATGCGCTATATCACCTCCACGCCAGGCATAGCTATAGCGAACGGGCTAGGCTTGCCCAGGAAGAATATAGGGCGATATATCCTCGTGACGACTTCTGCATTTTTCTTCAGCGGACTTATACATGCAGGGATGGTGCCGCAGGAACCGCTAGGTACAAAGTACACAGCCTGGCAGCTCAGATTGCGCATAGCAAGCTTCTTCTGGCTGCAGCCTATTGGGATAGCAGTAGAAGTTTGGGTAGACAGCATACGACACCGGAAGACGAAAGCGTCGACTCACGCGAACGGAGCTACCAAGCAGCAAGCGAACGGCATGAAAGATAAGAGTTCTCCCGTGCAGACTAGTCCATGGGTGAAGCTGCTTATTTTCTGCTGGACGAGTGTATTCTTGGCAGTGACAGCATGGTATACTGGACGAATCGTAGGCAGAGAATTGGGATGGTGGGAAATCCACCCCGCGCCCATCTCGTTGGCAGCATGGTATAAAGGCGATCCTGCGTGGTACCGCCAGTGGATCTAGATTGGACCGAGTTTAAGCATAGACTGACACCACTCCGCAATGTTTGCATAGCATGTTATAACAACGTTCGTCGTAATTACTCTAATTCTACAGGGTGACACGTTTTGCGCGCCCAAAATTTCACAACTTACATGTTTTTCATGTATTCCCCAAGGTAGCGAAATGTGAGTGGATGCATGGTGCATGGCTTGGAATGAACGGACGGAGGAGATATTGATACTGCCGGCGGTCCTGCATGAAAGAAGAACGGCACTGGCGATCATGGTATGGTACTGGCCCAAGCTTCGAGATCGACAGCAGCTTCAGCAGAGTCCACAAGCCATTTGTAGCGCTGGAAGATCGATCACAACCGCATCAGTACATAGGACGTTTTTCTTATTCTCAGAACTCACCAGAAGCTCCTTGGGAGTCGGTCTTCGATCGACGTCCTTCATCAGACACGAGTCGACAAAGATCTCCGCTTCCTTCTTGTATTTCCCTTCGGGTTTCAACCTCGGCGCCGGTTCATTCACTACATGTTGCAGTAACTCCAATATGCTCATCTGGCTTCCCGATCCACCTAGAGACACGCCATTCTTGTCTTTCTTGTTTGCTTTTCGGGACGCCTTGCGCGCATCTGCGTCTGCTAGAAGTTGGTCTTTAGCCCCTGGACGCACGGGCGATAAGGTGTGTTCGTCCTCGGAATCATACTCGTCGTCGCTGTCCTCGGAAGAGAAAGGGAAGCGACCCATCGCGAGCTCAATGAGCGTGATCCCGAAGGACCACACGTCCGATTTCACCGTGTATTGTGCGCCTTGGATACGTTCCGGCTAATTAACGAAAAGCCTCAGATTTGCTCTGGAATTCTTTTGGGGTAAATCAAGCTCACACTCATGTACGTACTCGTGCCTACGAATGTGTCGGCAACAGAATTGACGAGCTCTCCAGACACTCCAAAGTCGCAAAGTTTGATTTGGCCAAGCGAATTGACAAGGATATTCGATGGCTTGACATCTGTCACGTAACGAATTGTAAGCTTTCGGCATCCTGTTTAATTGGAAAAGAAGCCCACCTCGATGAATGATACGATGTGCATCGTAAAGGTAGGTGAGACCAGAAATGACAGCGAAAGCGATCTTGCCCAGCACGTCCTCTTTGATGGGGCCTATCGCTTTATACACATTGTCGAGCGATCTGCGCATACGAAATACGGCATGCATTAAGCGCGCTGTGACAGACTCTCGAGTTCAAGACCAACCCTTTATCCATGTGCTCCATGCAGATACAGATGTGAGGGTCTTGAAGATACGCGCCATAGAAAGAGATGATGTAAGGAGAATTCTGTAACAGCAATCCCATCAGCAAGTATATCTGGTATGAGGGGTGAACGAGCTTGGCGCACGCAGTCGTGCATAATTTGTAGTTCGCGCAGGATTTGTTTGCGGACAGAGGGTTTTGCATCGATGTGCACGACCTGTCATCGCATCACGAGCAGGAATAAATCAGTACCAAGCTCGCTCCTTGCGACCAGCTTGTTTGGGCCGGTCGCCGCTATACACTTTGCCTCTCACCTTCCTTGCCATGATTGCGCCAGTCGGGACATGCTTGACTTTTGATACAGTGCCTCCATTTCCATGTCCTAATTCATTAACGCCCTCGAGGTCCTCTGCGCGCAAGTCTAGCTTGAATTCGACGCCGATTTCCAGATTGGCCAGCTGTTCGCTGATCTTGGAGTGATAGTTCTGTGAGGATGATGAATTCGAAGTGCCTTTGCCCTTCATCGATCCAGCAGAGCTCGAAAAGGCCGAGCTGGGCAATGACGGCGACGAGCCGCTTGAACTGCCTGATGCATCTGTAGGCAGGGACAAGGATGAGTTGGATGATGTTGTTGATCCTGAAATGTTGGGTCTGTGTGTTCCTCGTTTGATGGTCGCTCCTCCATCGTCGGGGATAGTGGTTCCAGGCTTCTTCGCGTCCTGGCTGATGGTGAGCCCCCGGATGTTGCGCTGCAAACATACGTATCACAACGTTAGCTATCGTTGTATCGTTGCATCGTCCAAATTGCCTTGGTTTCGCTGATGGATTTGGCCCGTTTGAGCTGGCCGTTCGGTCTACGCGCTGGCAGTGTCCATATGGATAGCTGTGTACTCACATTCTTGCCCTTTGCGAACATCGTGTTGACAATCCTCACTCAAAGCGATGTCGTAAGAGCAAAAGCTAAAAGCGAAGAGAGGTCAAGGCAAACCCAGGGCAAGCCAAAGGAGTCGCTCCGGGCCATCCTTTTGGGCGATTTGCAACAGCAAGTAGCCCGATTCCACGTACGCAAACCGAAGGTACGATAACACACAGCCAAGCCGAGAGTATGCGTAATGTCATGTCTAAATAGAGGCGGGATCCTGCAAGATCTAAGATGATCTTTGGGGACAAGCTGAGATGCGTCGGTTCTGCACAAAGGCCACTCATTGCACAGATACCTATGCAGCGCATCGCCATAGCTTCGTAGCCGTCAAACAGTATCCGCCATATACGCGTCCATGAATCCCACGTGACTAGCTAGAGGGCAGGCAATCAGACTGGAAGAAGTGCTCAAGAAAGTGACGAATGAGCACCATTTGTAGCATTGCACAGCATAGCATTGGCTTGGAAAGACTAACACAGATATTAAAGTAACGACAGACAATTACTGCAGACCAGACATGAGAAGAGCAGATGAAGGACTGAAGAAAAGCTAAAGAAAGGACGAAGACGTATGTATGTATACTGGGGGAGTATATATAGTAGAAGGGACAGAGTCGATAGGAATGTCAGAAAGGAGGTAGAAGCACGGGAGCGCGACCATTTCCGCCAAGTTTCGAAAAAACGAAAGGCGTGTACGATGTGTACGATACACCTAGCCGCTGCACATCATGCAAGCCTAGCAGCCAAAATCAGTCAAAGAAAGTCAAGGCAGGTCGGCGATGTCAAACTTACCTCTTTGTTCTCCAACGAGCAGAGGAGTTTCGCAGCTTCTAATTCTTTCTCTTCGCGACGCTTGAGAGCCTCTTCGTAAGTAATCTCGGAGTCGTCATTCTCCTTGTCCTCTTTCTTTGCTTTCAAAGCTATAGGGGTAGAGTCCGCACCGGCACCTACCAAGGACGTTGCCATCTTACCGACTCCTTTGGTAATATCTTCGACTCCGCCACCATTCGCCTTGATGCCATTCGTGACTGCTTGTAGAGGCATCTTGACAGGTGTCGAGACCGCTGCAGCGACAGGAACAGACTCGATAGGAGAGACGGCGATAGGTGCTGGAGAAGGAACACGACCATTCTGCTTGAGTGCTTGCTGTGCTTTTGCCTTCTCTTGAATCTCCTTCGAGACAGTGAACTGAATAGCACCGACTGCAGCTTTTGTGCGGAGGTAGTACATTCCCGTCTTGAGACCTTTCTTCCAGCCGTAAAAGTGCATGGATGTGAGTTGAGCGAAAGTGGGGGATTGGAGGTGGATATTGAGTGATTGCGATTGATCAATAAACGCGCCTCTGTCTGCAGACATGTCAATGATGCTCTTCTGACTGATCTCCCACACTGTTCTGTAGATAGCCTTGATCTCATCTGGTAGGAAAGGAATGTGTTGGACAGAGCCTTGGTGAGCAATGATGAGGTTCTTGAGATCTTCGTTCCAGTAGCCGAGATCCACGAGCTCGCGAAGGAGCCATGGGTTGACAATTTGGAACTCGCCAGCCAAGACACGTCGAGTGTAGATGTTGGAAGTGTAAGGCTCAAAGCACTCGTTGAACCCGAGGATCTGAGAGGTGGAAGCGGTGGGCATAGGAGCGAGAAGGAGAGAGTTGCGAAGTCCGTGTTCGCGGATGTTGGCCTTGGCAGTTGCCCAGTCCCATCTGTCGGAAGGAGTGACGCCCCACAGATCGAACTGGAGCTCGCCTTGGGAAGCTGGAGAGCCAGGGAAAGACTGATAGTGGCCTTCTTCCTTTGCGAGTTCGCAAGAAGCCTCGAGAGCAGCGTGGTAGATGGTCTCGAAGATGTCCTTGTTCAGTCGTCGAGCATCAGGGCTGTCGAAAGGCATGCGAAGAGCCATGAAAGCATCTGCAAGACCTTGCACACCGATTCCGATGGGGCGATGACGGAAGTTGGAGTTTTGGGCCTCCTTAACGGGGTAAAAGTTGACGTCGATGACCTTATTCAAGTTTCGTGCGACTACTTTGGTGACGTCGTGCAGCTTCTGGAAATTGTACACACCGTCCTTGATGAAGGTAGGAAGAGCGATAGAAGCCAAGTTGCAGACGGCGACCTCGTCGGGGGCAGAGTACTCGATGATCTCAGTGCACAAGTTGGAGTTCTTGATTGTTCCGAGGTTCTTCTGATTGCTCTTGCCTGTATATGATGGCTCAGCCTGACAAAGCACATTTATCAATCGCTGCCTTGACTTACGATTCGCGGCATCCTTGTACAGCATGAAGGGGTTTCCAGTCTCAGTCTGAGCCTCGAGAATAGCATACCAGAGTTTCTGGGCCTTGACAGTCTTCTTTGCGCGTCCTTCCTTCTCGTACTTCAAGAACAGCTCATCGAACTCCTCTCCGTAAACTTCGTGTAGGTTTGGTGCTTCAGCTGGGCAGAAGAGGGGCCAATCACCATTTTCCTCTACACGTCTCATGAACATGTCGGGGATCCAGAGAGCGTAGAAGAGGTCGCGAGCGCGCACTTCTTCTTTACCGTGGTTCTTACGGAGGTCGAGGAATTCGAAAACATCCGCGTGCCATGGCTCAATGTAGATTGCAAAGGCTCCAGGTCGCTTGTTGCCTCCTTGATCGACGTATCGAGCGGTGTTGTTGTAGACTCGCAGCATCGGGACGATACCGTTTGAGTAACCCTGCAGACAGCCTTCAGCCCAAATCACTAAACACAGTGTAATCGAACACCACCAACGTTTGTTCCAGCAATGTAAGAGCCAGTGGCACGAATGCAGTGAACGTTGAGACCGATACCACCAGCGTTCTTGGAAATCATAGCGCATGTTTTAAGCGTGTCGTAGATACCATCGATAGAATCTTCTTTCATGGTGACGAGGAAGCATGACGACATCTGAGGGTTGGGTGTACCAGCTGCGAAAAGCGTAGGTGAAGCATGGGTGAAGTATCGCTCGGACATCTGTCGAGAGCCAGGCTTAGCGTACGGACCGGACAGCTGATTGAGTAGATGAGCGTACGAGGTTGTACGACTCGATAACCTTGTTGATGTCCTTGCCATGGATACCGACTGCTACACGCATCAAAAGATGTTGTGGTCTTTCAGCTACCTTGCCATCAATGCGAAGAAGGTAAGATCTCTCTAGCGTCTTGTATCCAAAGTAGTTCTGTTTCACATTATTGCGGAGTATCAGCGCGAAAGTACTTGATAGCTGGATATATGTGCGATCGCCACGAACGTAGGTGAAGTCGCGGTCGTAGAGGACGGCAGAGTTGAGAGCGTCTTCGTTCTCCATGACAGCTTCGTACGTCTCTGGTGAGATCATCGGCGACTTGCGTCCATTCTTGGGGTTGACTGTATTCATGGGAGAAAGTCTTTATAAGCAGATACTCCACGTCAAGTTTGGGAAGGTGTCGCGGCTACCGTAGGTGTATAGATCATGAATAACATGTGAGAAGGTCTTCTTTGTCTCCTTGTGCAGGTTGGAGATTGCAATACGAGCAGCTAGAACAGCGTAGTCACTGCGAGGAAGAAGTCAGGCTACGCGCTGCTGAAGGCCCCAAGAAGAGGATATACGACTTACGGATGACGGACAGTCATGTATGCCGAAGTCTACAGCAGCCAGAAACAGTCAGCCTTTGTTTGGCAGGCAGGCTCATGCAGGAAGCCAGTCGACGCGGCCCAATCCAGGCGCGAAGGCCTGCAGTCACTATGAGGTAGATCTGCTCACCTCTGCAGCCAGCTGGTCGAGCTCGACAGTCGTGACGCCCTGTGTAGTGTTTGCAGTGCCAGATTTTCTCATTTTCAGCACGCGTCGCTCTGCCTTGGACCAAACGCGCGTACATTGTATACACCGTTTACGACCTTCTTTGTGATCTCAATTGGGTCGACATGCTGCATGTCCAGTCCCCAGCAGAGCTTTGAGATCTGTTTTTTTGGGTGATGCATAAATCTCAGCGCGTGTTCGGCCGAAACACATGGAACAAGCAAGCTGGATGCTGCAGCTGGCTGTGTATACTCACTCTTGAGGTGATCTTGTCGAAAGCGACGCGCTCCTTGCGCCCATCGCGCTTGAAGACGTAGGTCATGTTTGCTGGATTTCAAGGAAAGTGGGTGTGAAGAAGAGAAAGAAATGACCGATAGAAAGTGGTTGAAAGCAGAAAGCAAAGAAGCTGTAAAATGTCTCGAAGGCTTCTTTGTAGTTGCTCCTTCGCGTTGACACGGCAGATGGCAGGAAGAAGAGAGAGCCATCTCACGTCTGAGCGAGCGAGACAACGCGTCTCAAGTATGCCGCCACTTGGGCGCAAAGTGCATTCCTCGAGTAAGCAGCAAGCATGTTGATGATACATCATACCTCTATGACTAATGCAACACAACAAAGCTGAGAGAAAAGCCTGGAACTGAGCATAACACCTCACTTCCTAGAACATCCCGATTTCTTGCGAAATCATAATTGCAGTCATTGTTTTGTAAGCCAGCATGCGTGCGGCGACTTCATACCACTTCCAGTCCCTTTACTTCCGTCCGCCCCCCTTACTGTACCGTCAACATGCCACTTCCGTCCCATCAGAGCCAGGCGAGAACCCTTTCGCGAAGCCATGCCTGGACGCCTCTTGTCGTTGTGTGTCTCCTTACCAACTCAGTCTCTTGCTTGGCGAAAAGCAAAGCCAACGGTGCGATAACACCATTATTGACTGTCGCCAGAGTGTAAGCAGCTTCCTTAAGTCCAGATTCAGGCCTGGCGTCATTGGACGTGAAGTAGGACAGAACGGAGAGAACGATGACGATGGCGTCACGGAGACAGGCGGTGGCATTAAAGCGAAAGGACGCCCAGCGCAGATGGTCCGCCTGCTGGCCGCCTCCAACAATGTTTGTGCGACCTGCACATACGCTCAGTAAATGCAGTCCGCGCTCTTGTGAAGGTGCTCACCGAACAAATCTAGCCAAGCACTGTGAAGTTCATAACCGAATATTGCCAGCGGCTGGAGCAACCACTGAAGGGTGCCAACGGAGCGCTGTTCGAGCATAAGCAGGACATAGTCATGATACCGCTCTCGCCGCTACGTACGAGCTGCTCTTGTGCTGCTGCTTGGGGATCTTCTGTATTGACTTCTCCAGCCAATGAGCTCTCTTCTAAAGCCGCCTTCAGAAAAGCATCAACGTGAAGCAGACACCGCATTGACTTTAAAGCTCACAGATGTGAATTGGCCGTTCAAGTAATAGAGCACCGCTGCGGAGATGTGCATGACCCATTTGTTCTTTACCCCTGGTAGCGCCCAATGATCGCAGAACTGTAGCCCAGTGCTGAGTATGATTGAAGCGGCAAACCAGATGTAGGCAGACTTCTGAGCCCTTCGTAAGGCAACTTCTCGGTTATCCAATAACGGGTGTCTTTCGCCTTCCTCCATGTCCTCCATCGCGTATGTCGGAGTGAAGGCAATCCATCCATAACTGTGTGTAATTGTGAAGAGGGCGAACGGATCAGACGATTTAACGTATATCATATGCTATTCTTCGAGAGGACTGGTCCTCTGACGACTTAGATCCTCCCACTTTGATTCATCGCGAAAAAGTGTTCAGCCCAATCACTTGTCCTTCGCCGACACGACGTTGAGCAGATCGCCGTCACGCATGTGTGCTACCTCTGTGCTCTTCGCACAGCGACTGAAGTCAGCCTCAATGATGACGCGCCAAGGACGCGACGAGGCTGAATCTACTAAGGATAGTCAAATTCGCAGACCTAGGAGGCCACGCCTGCGAGTGCGTTGCGTGTATGTTCGGTAGCGCAAGTCTTTAGACCTGGGGCCATCGTGCAACAGCCATTAGTCGAAAGCCGGCTGTACGTATAGGTATGATAGCTTACGGCTGCTACTCAGACTATCCAAGGGTGCTTAAAAAGGCTTGAAAGCGTCGAGTCATTGATGAAGGTCGATATACCGCGTGTGTGGCTCGGATGAATCACCTTGCTAGGGACGCGGAACAGCAACCTTTTTGTGATCATGTAGAATTGTTTGAGCGGGACTGCCTCGTGAGTACATCCCTTGCGTGGATAGGGCATTGCAGAACAAGCACCTTGCTAACAAGAAGTGCCTTTTTCTTGCGGGCCTTGCTATTAGACTTGCTGATATTGCAGTGAACCGAGTCTTCCTTTAATCGACATCACCGACATGTCGACTTCGCAGATGGTGCCAGATGCGGGAGGTGCAGGAGAAGCGAGTACTTCGTCAGCCTCAGGCTCAGCCATCGCGATACCCGTCCGCCTTGTGTCGCGAAGCAGCAAGCATGCGATTCCATCCAGCAAATTCATGATACCTCATGACTGGCGGCGGTTCCAGCTATCCGAGCTCATCAACAAAGTCCTGGGAAACACCGACGCTGCTGTTCCATTCGACTTCATCATCGATGAGAAATTGCTGAGATCCAGTCTGGGTGAATGGACGAAAGCAAGAGGCCTGACGGAAGAAACGGTGCTCGATGTCGAATATGTAGAGAGCATATTACCTCCTAGAACACTCTCTTCGTTCGAACAGGAAGATTGGGTCTCAGATATCGACTTGTCGCAGAAGGAGTAAAACAAAATTATCACATACCGACATACAAGCTTGAAAGCTGATGCGGTCTGTGTAGGTACTTCCTTACATCTGCATACGATAACAATGTCCGTCTATTCTCTTCGGCCGGCGCTCAGCTTCAAGCGACTTTAACAGGTCATACCCTGCCTGTCCTCTCGACATGCTGGCTGCCTTCCTCTCCTTCTTCTGCTTCTTCTTCATCAAACGTTCAACATATAGCAAGTGGTGGCATGGATCGTGTGGTGCGAGTATGGCAGGTACCGACGGACGACCCTTCGAAAGCGCATGCTACGCACGCTCTAGCATTACATACGGCCCCAGTCACCAGCGTGAGGGCAGGACAGGCTTCTTCAGATGGCAAGAAGACACTTCTTACGGCCGGTCAAGACGGCCTGGTCGGATATTGGGATTTCGATCCAAATGTGCAGGACTCGACCAATGGCATAACAGAGCAGGATGAAGACATGCCTCGTTCCAAGAAGCGTCGTACGGCAGGAGGTGCAAGCACCGCAGGCGAAAAGATCGTCAAAGTACATCCTACCTTGATCATGTCCGGTCACATTGGACAAGTTTCCCGTGCCATCTTCGACAATACATCAGCTTCGCGAGCCGTGTCGTTTGGACAGAGTGATCATTCAATCAGAGTATGGGATCTAGATATGGCGGGGCAAGAAATCACCTCAAAGCGAAGTGATCGTGCGATACTAGACGGTACCCAACTGTCTACAGAAGCGCAAATTTTCGCATCCGCCAATGCAGATCGAAGTATTGCTGTCTGGGATCTCCGAGAAGAGAACACTATCATCTCACTATCGCTCACAGGCCACCTAGGGCCCGTTTCATCTGTTTCTTCCCATCCTGACAACGCAAATCTATTAGCGAGTGTCTCGTACGACGCGACTGCCAAGATTTGGGATATCAGGAGTCCGAAACAGGCGCTCTTCAACCTGCCTAGACAGACGAAGGATAAAAAGGCCGGGAAACTGCTTTGCGTGCAGTGGAATGGAGAGATCGTAGCGGCGGGTGGAGAAGATAAGACTGTAGAGCTTTGGCAGAGTAAGGGAGTATAGGTCACCGACGAGAAGTGCTGCTTGCTTGGGACCGGCTGACGCCGATTTTACCTTGTTGTTGTTACGCGAAACTGTCTTTGGCAGCGAATAGAGCACGGGACTAGAGTAACACGTCATAATTCAGGGAGATGTATATACATTTCCTCAGGATGCCTCGCAAACAACAACAGAAAAGATGCCGAGTTACCTTGAGACGATACATTTCTACCTATACATGATATCACAGCCTCACATAACTCTCACCCAATGCTGTGCTCCTGATACCTTCTTCCTGGCTGTCATACCCCTCTTGTTCACTTCCAAATCCTGAATGACTAGGCTCAACTGGGCTCGGCATACCACTGGCGAACGTTGATGCTCTTGCGCTGCCAGGCTCTGAGGGCGCGTACGCTGGCAGTCTCGTATCAGACTCGTGCATATCTGCTCCACTAGCTTCACTGATGACTCCAGTATCTGCTTCTGATTCGCGAGAGTTTAAATCGGAAGATGTATGCTCGGCTTCCGCCTCCGCTTCGAGAGACGAGATCGATGCATTAGAGGACATTGAAGAGGTCTCGCCTGGTAGAGGGAGTGGCCGGCGCTTGCGGCCTTTGACACCGCTGGCTGTAGGGGAAGCATTAGAAGAGGAGTCGGGATAGAGGCCCTTTCGGATTAGAGCAGAAGCCAATAATCGCTGTCGGATGGAGAAGAAGGTATCTATCCAGGATGTCGGTAGCAACGAAGCTATGTAGTATGTTCTCACTGCAAAGCGTATTGTCAGCAAAGCCCTACAGGTAAAGAACGTATCATCTCACCTCCAACACCAATGCTAGCTCGATCCGGTGCCTTGCCTTTCTTCTTGAGTACCAGAGCTATACAAGTTTCGCACAACTCGCTTGCACCAGGCAGACGCTTCCTAGCCCAACTATCTGTATTAACTCCCAAGTTGGCGATATATGCGGGAGCATAGATACTCCTGAGGTGGTACGGCAATGTCGCTTCTACATCTTGAGGCGAGAAGCCGGGACTTGCTTTCGGTGAATGCGAATTGCCGCGCGTTGTTCGCTTCGTGCAGACGGGAGCCAGGAAGCCGACGTCCAGGTTGATGACGCTGATACTTCGCCTTCGTGCGTCTGAGCTTTGAGCTGAAGCGCTTGATGCATTCAATTCTCGCCGAAGCACATCAAGGGCGTCCGCAAGCGCCGAAGTAGCTATGCCTCTGAAAGCTGACGCGAATGGCGTTCCAAGATATCTTTCGGCAGCAGGGAGACAAGTGATGACGCTTGCCTGGAAGGAAGCTGCGGATTGATCATGTGCTGTCCGCAAGAGAGGTAGGACGGACCGCATAACGGCCAGCGGCGTGTGTACTACGCTGTTGAGTGTATGCGAGATGGCCTCGGACGACAGTGCCTCGATGGGTCCCGATAGGCCAGATGAAGGCCCGAGAGCGAGACAATTGATCACGCTTGTTAAGGAAAGAGGCGGCGAAGATGAGGAGATGTGATGAAAAGGGTCGCCAGCGCTGTGTAGAGGGTAACGAAGAGACAGCGCTGTTCCTAGGGAACGTACAAACGCACCAACGGAAGCAGGCTCGATGAATACCCTAAATCAGCTATCCACTGCGATAGGCCTCATGAATCTGGCTCACATTGCCTGCGTCCAGTACGAGAGCTTTGATGTAGCCATTTCCAGACCTTTCCAGATCGTCAATCTCGCTCAGGCTCCCCACAGTCGCAAAGACGATGAAGCCTTTCTTCTCGCATGATTTGGCCACTTCTCGTCCGTAGCTTCCATAGTCGCATCCTAGAATGAGCACGCTCTCCAATCGATGCTTACCGTCCTGCGACAGCCTCGGTCGCGGCGTTGGCGGTAGGGCACGTCTGCGTGATGTAGCTATGTATACGTTTCGCAAGAACGGCGCATGAGAGAACAAGGATTGGCGGAATGCAGGAGATGAGTAATGGAGAGTGAGTAGAAGACTTGGGATGGAGAGCGACAATGCAGCAAGGCCAGAGAACAGCAGAGGCCTTGATCGGATGCGATTCTCGATTCTTTCGAGCCACGTAGGCGGTGGAGGTGGTGGAGCAGTAATCGCAATCCTCGAATGTCCCTTTGCTGCGTTTGTGATGTCGCTTAGGGATGGAAGATGCAGAGCCGGCAAGGTCCCACCGGCGGTGACAGCGTCGACCAGCGCATTCGTATAGGCTGCAATAGACGCAGCTATGCGATGAGGCAGCTGCGACAAGGCACTTTTGAGTTCGAACAGCCGGCGAAATGTGCAGGCCAAACTTACGCCAACTAGGTCCTCATCATGGAGGAGATACCCAAGGCGGTCCTTGGAGGAATCAAGCGCGGTACCTACGCTGCTCGAGACGACACTGCTCAGCTCTTCTGCTCGACGCTGAAGCAGTTCAACAATCTCCTCAATGTCTGGCATCTCGGCCTTTATCTGCGAAGTCGGAGTCCGCAAAGAACCAACAACATAAGAAGAGTAGGTCTATGCAGAGTGTCTGATTAAATAATCCCAACAAGGTGCACGATGTACAAGCACACTTATGCCCAGCTCAACTGCAAGGACAAACGATCCTGATGCTGAACGTGAACCCCGGCCCTGAACCCTCAAGCTAACCGCGACCGCCTTTGTCTTCTGCCTCCCGTGACTTCCTCATTGGCATGAGTATGAGCACTCGTACCGTCCGCGGCCAGTCTGTCATTGTGTCTCTCCCATATCGTAGTTTCCCTGTCTTTGCCCATTTTCCAGACTACTTGCGACTTCCAATCGAATTCCATGACCTCTTGCTCATCACCGAAAAAGTAGTCTGGAAGTGCCCACCACCAGTCTTGCCTCTTGATTTCTTGATAGTGCAAGAATAGCTTCCTCTGCCAGCGGCGAGGGCGTCTGTCGGGCTCCATGTGCATACGGAGATGGCCTGGCTCGTCAGTCGCTATCCGTACAACTGTTCCTCGTCGAGCAGAGTCGATCCGCAGGTATTGATCGCCCCGTGTAAGGTTAACCTCGGGAGCACATTGTCTGCAAGATCGTGTACTCAGCAGATCGTCTTGGAGTGCTGACAAAGGTGAGACTTACGCAACACTTTCGTCGAACCAATAGTCTTTACAGTCCTTGCCGTATAGCATGGGAATAGGAATAACTTCCGCTTCTTCCGACCAGCCAGAAAACTCATCGATAGGTTGGACTGTTGCAGTATGCACGATGGCTTCCAGCACTTCGCGACTGAGATCCGCATCGACTTCCAGGACATTTTTGCCTGAGATGACAAATTTGCGGCCGGGAACGAAAATATCTTGCCCTGCAGACTATGTTATCAGCTTATGGGTCTTATGACTTTCTTATCAAAGCGAAGTCACCGTGGACATCTGGCACAGCTGCCCAGCTCAGATTCTGACCTGCATACCCAGGTGTACTCCGCAGATACGCTGCAGACAAGTAACTTTCGTCTATAGCCCCCTGTGCAAATCCGCCCTCGTTCGGCTGTAGGTCTTTACAGAACTGCTCTGGGCTCGACTTGTCCTCTTTCGACAGCATTATGTTGAGCCGTCTCTGGGCCATCCTGACGGCAGTCGTCGCACGGTGTTTGGTCGATGAGAAGACTCCTCGTCGTCTGCTGCTCGAGTGTGTTGGATATCTATCACAGCAGCCCGCATCTCCACAATTCGAATTTCCACCTCCACTCTCGGTACTGAGCTTTAATAGCAGGCCTTATTTGGCCCAGTATACCGCCTACCCAGACCCGCTGGTAGTTCTCATACTCTTTTCCTCTACTTTCTACCCAGTCTTTGAGGAACTTCTCCATGACTTGAGGATCTATGCGAAGCTCTGAGGGTTTCTTGCGGGAGGAGGCGGAAGATGGAGCGGTATTGGAAGATGAGAGGGTAGATAGAGCTATCCTTTCATGTGCTTGCGATTCTGCCTCTGCTTTCTGAGACGTAAAAGCTGTATTTGACCTTGCCCAGTGCTCATGCGAAATCTGGTCAAGACGTCTCCTTTGCAGTCTCCACTCTAGATCCTGGGCTTCAAAGCGTTGTCTGAGCAACTCGAGCCGCTGTAGCTTATCGTTCGAATGTCTAGTTTTGCGATCTAGCAGAGAAGCCGGGGATAGAGTTGAAGCTGGAGAGGGAGACGAGAACTCTTCGAGCGAGTATGGATGGAGTTTCCTCGTGTTTGTAGTAGGGTTTGGAGCGCGAAAACGGGCTGGATACTGGACTGGACGCAGATTTGTTATAGGATCAGGAGGGCCGACGAGATCGACTGCGCCGTCAGTGGATGTGAGATGGGCCAGGATGGTCTGTCTGGAAGGACGACGAACTGCTGCTACCGCACTTGCCTGCAGCATTGCTCGCGAAGAAAGCATACTTTTGCGGCTGAAGGGAAGCCGTACGTCTAGAAATCGGCTCCCTTGCGCATACTTTTATGAATTCAAGGCTGGTAAATGGATGCTTCAAAGTGGATATACTACTCTACATCCTACATGCTGCAAGGCTGTCTACAGGGTACACTCAAACATTAAAAATGCACTTAAAAGTCGCGAGATTTCTGGATAGATCTTTCACGACTTTTAGGTCTGAATGGCTATTAGATAGATGTATACCTCTGTGTAACACTCTGTTGTACATGTATGTTGGTCCTTCATCAGATCTTGACAGCTCTCTTTTGCATCCGGTCATCACAAACCCCAAACAGGCCCAAATTATCGACAAGTAATAAACAGCACAAAATCAACAATTCAGAGAAGCAGCGAAACCATCAGCTTCGTTGCGACTTCCACAGCGCACGCAGTCCGGCCAAGTTGTGTATCAACGCGCAAAGTGTGCTCGAAAAACCGGTCGGGATTTGACAGCTTTTCGACCTGGGAAATCTCCCGTCAAAAACCGACAGAACAAGAGCAGCCATTGACGAGATAGATACAAAGTGTACGTCGCTCGGTAGGGACAGGACCGGGCGCTGGGAGCGGGAAAGCGCTGGATGCAGAGCCAGCTTTACGATGCAGGAGGCAGCCTGCAGCAGCAGCAGCAGCTCGGACAGCAACAGCAGATGATGCAGCAGAATATGCCCAACAACGCTGATTCTAACGTCAACACTGCGTCTGGCAATGGCTTCTCGTCGACTTCCTCCTCCACGAATAGCTATCCCGAATATCACCTTGCGAATGGTCCGGGATACGCTGTATCTCTAGCTTCTGGGAATGAAAGCTCTATCAACAATGTCAGCACATTCACTCCTACCTCGTTCAAGATGCAGCCAGATCCCGCGACCATTCTCTCGACTTCTTCCTCGGTCGGAATACCGCCGTCGGGAACCATCTACTCCCATCAGCACCAGCAGAGCTACGATGGCACCAGCAACAGGAAGAGCAACGGTCTACTGGATAGCACCCTTGCTGCAATGAATAATGGCAGTCCGGTGTCAGCGGTGACTTCGAGAGCACCCTCGGCTGCCTCCACCGCCTCAAACCAGTCGCAGTTGCAGAGGCAGAGAAGCGCTCTCAACAACAAAAGCAGCAGTACTTCTACCAATGGTACAATGCATCTAGCTGCATCTACTGTCGCAAATAGTGGACACCAAGCAGGCACGCAGCAGCAACCAGGACTGTCAAACAATACTACCGTCTACGCGAATATGCAAACACAGCATGCACCTTCGGGATCTACCAACTTCGCTGCAACCACTGCAGAGGGCATGTCGGAGGAGGATAACCAACAATCAATGACTACCCAAGTCGCCCTGGCAGCCTGCGAAGACGTGAGTAGAAAAGTCACGATTTCCGAAAATCCAGCCAACATGTCTGACTTCTTGTTTTTCATCTCCTTCGATAGCTTGCAAATACCTATAATCGAATAGCCAACGTACTCTCGCAAGGCACAAGTCTGGATCAGTCACAGCGAATGTCACTTCGGCACGACTTTGTCAACGCCGTCTCACAGCTCGATAAGGCCTTCTTCCTATCACCTTCTGCACAAGGCTACGTTGGTCATCAAACCGAGTCTTCCAATCCATTATCGGCATCGACGAGGAAGCGGGCATTTACGCGATCAAGCGTTGATAGCGGCAGCGAGAGCGATCCAAACAAACATCGAAGGACAGGCAGCGACTTGGCTTTTGCCACGAGCAACGGCGAACCTATATCTGTCGTCTCTCCACCTTCGTCAATCACTTCTTCCGTCCCTGCTTATGGCTTACCGCAGCGACCTCAGCTTTTCCATCACACACATTCATCTCCCCTACTTCCAGTCGAGTCTCACTATCGCGCTGGGTCAGCGGGCTTCAGCGAAGCTCTTCCTGCCCCGAAAGCAGCGGATCTAGCCGCATCCGGGTCGCATCATGTTGGCAAGCTGTCTTCAATCTCGCCTCCCAATCCTACACCTCTTCACACTTCAATGCTTGCAAGCGATGACTCTATGATGGCCGACAGCAGCGTCTACATGCCATCTGCGTCGTTATCAGGAGATGCGAACGCCAACGGCAACATGGAAGCAAGCCACATGATATCCTCTTCTGGCATGCCCACACCCCAAGCACTTACAAGCACGAATGACAGTCATCAAAATATTCTATCTCCTATACCGCAGATCCCGCTCACCCAGGCATTGCAAGCTGCTGTAGCAAGTGGCTCGGCAATGGACCTGTCAAGCGCCTCCATGGACCCTCAAACATACGCACAGCAAGCTCTGCGAACTCAACAAATTCACTTGGCTGCCCAGCAACAAGCTTCTATAGTGAACGCGGCAGCTGCAGCCGGCTTGCATCCTATGCATACTCAAATCGACATTTCGCCTTCGAACACGCCGGTACCGTTCAATAATACCACAAGTACATCTATAGCACCTATGATGCTGCCTTCTGGCATGACATCCTTCCACACAAGCGATCAGGCCGGGATGAGCTCGACTGGCTCCAATACTACATCACAGGCATCTCAGCAGGAAAGCAGCGTGTCAAACGGTCAGGCCTATGTTACACCACCCATGAGCAATATCGCTCAATTCGCGCGCGATTCTGGTTTCTCGGACATGGATATGAACGGCTTGCCGAGCAACCCCGATGGCCAACAATCACAACCCCGATATGCGCTGGCGTCCACACCACAGTCAAAGTCCACCGGTGGTACTACGACTCCCGTGACCAGCGCGCAAAGAATGCACAATCCTGGTAACCTCAATTTAGACTTTACTACCCTGAGAGGAGTGAAAGAGGAGGACTCGGCAATGACAAGCCCTTTCACTTCTTCTCATGCTTCCATGTCCTCGTTTCCCTTCACAAACTCGGGAGCAAGCGTTACATCGGGTTCTCGCTCGCGAGCTACCAGCATTTCGCGAAACACTTCGGCTTCGCGATCTCGGGCCCCGTCAGGTAGCTCCACTACCCATCCATTCTTTGCACCCGATGCACACGAGCTCGAGACTATCTTAGGTGGCTTGAATACGAGCTTGCCATCGCCTATCGAGGAAGACGATGTAGAAGATGACGATCTATACTACGACCACGATCAATCTTACGATGCACCATGGCAAAACTCTACGACCGACTTCCTCGGCGAGAGCCTTAACAAGAGCGGCGACTTGTCCGACAGTATCGAGCGATTCGGTGAACCCGAAGCTTATAATGCGGCAGGAATTGCAAGTGCAAAGGACAAAGATACAATCACACCGGAAATGACAAAGGCGTATAATGATGTCTTCTATAAATGGTTGCCTGCCGTGTGTGGGGATCTCGAAGCTACAGATAGAAAGGCAGAAAAGGTCCACCAGCCATTGATGGCAAAGAAGATGGCAAAGCTGGACGAAGCGCATGCTTTCAGACCCTTCAAGTTTCGGATACAGCCATTTACCAACGCCTTCCAAGATGCATGCAGAGAGGCTGGAATGTGTGAAATGAATGTCCTCCCCAAGTTTGTAAGTACTCACGATAATTCTGGAGGAAGCAGACTAATGAGCTTCCCGCTTTGCAGATCAAGATCTATCTATGGAATCAGCCTCTGATCTCGCGCTTCAATGACGATGGTAAAAAGACAAAATCTAAGGGCAATCATGTCTGGTCAATCGAAGCAAGATTCTTGGAACCCGGTAAATACGAGTTCCGACCCCCTCCAGCCAAGATTATCCCTCTTCCCGCTACTGCCGCTCCAGGAGTACGTTTCTCCTGGACACCCAAAGTACTAGACTCGCAATGTCAAGGCCCACCGTGTGTTGCTGAATCATCGACCGATAGGGAAACAAGCTAACTCAACCCTTCTGATAGCATGGATGCGGAATTCTCGTCACCTCTGCTGCCGCCTTGGTTGAAGTGGAATAAAGGCACGCTTTCAGGTACTCCGCCTCCCGAAGCGCAATCTGCCGCCATCGACATTATTGCCAAGTACAGAGACTGCTCGTTGACGCAAAATTTTACTATCGCCGTGGTGGCGGATGACGGTGTCCGAGCATTCTATCTGGATCTATCCGGCAACAATCATCCACCTGCAGCAAAGCAGTCAGACGCTATAATGTCGAGCACAGTTGCGCAGCAGTCACCTTATCCCTCGCTAAAGAGTAGCCATGGTGGCGTTCACCGCCCCGGCGCCTCTGATCAGACGGCTGCCACAAATCCTCAAGTCACCCCGCCTTCATACATACAGGCTGCGAATAACGGGCAACACATCTCTACCCTCCTTCCTTCCGCGCTACCAGATACTCTGTCGACCAGGTCGAGGTCAAACAGCACCATGGCAGATGCTTTGGGAAGCAGGTCACGATCAAACAGTACTCTGACGAAGTTACAGACGCCTCACTCTCGTCAGCTAAGCGGTACTGGTCCTTCCTCTCCAATTTCGCCT
This sequence comes from Erythrobasidium hasegawianum, assembly GCA_001972285.1. Taxonomy (NCBI): domain Eukaryota; kingdom Fungi; phylum Basidiomycota; class Cystobasidiomycetes; order Erythrobasidiales; family Erythrobasidiaceae; genus Erythrobasidium; species Erythrobasidium hasegawianum. Next base: position 882,200 of record BCII01000011.1, on the reverse strand, counting down.
CAACAGCCGACATTTGGCTCCCAGCCAAATCATCACGCTATGCAGTCTGTGCCATTCTTCCTTCCTACTCATCCTACAGATGCTACTACCTTAGCTAGCGCCTCGCATATCAAGGCGAAGCTAGTAGAGCAGACAACGGTCCATCACGAGAATCTATCAACCCTCAATCCTGCTCACCCGCTTGCGGATCCGGCTAAGGTGTCTGCTGCGGTCGATGCAGCCATCATCCATCAAATTGCGGTGACAGCTCAAGTGCCGTCTATGCCTAGTGCATCTGAGGTGTTCAACGCGACTCTGGAAGTTAGCTCACGCTCCCAGCAGATGCAGCAGGAACAGCTATCGCACGCCGTAGCGGTCGTTACTGGGCAGTTACAGCCTGTCCAGAGCCAGATGCCACAATCGCTCACTCCCAGTGCAACTATGGGTTCCCTACAGTCGCATCCCTCGCAACACAATCAGAATACAAACCAACTTGCCGACTTTTCCTTCACGACGCCGTGCAATACCCCGTCTACCCGCTCGCCGGAAGGACCCTTTCAGCTTAGAGGCTTACCACTAGATTGATGGGCTGGTCAAAACAAATCTGGACCATTCGTCCACGCAATAGAGATTCACTCTTTTCAATTCTTTCTTCCGTCTCCAAGGGCTTTTTTCGTATAATGTTCAAAAGTCACAATCTGCGACAAAATTGGTGTAGAATTGGGTCATCCAGGACCGATGCTTGTCCGCAGGTATCGGGGTGTCGGGACTTCACGATGCTGCAAAAGGCGCTTGACGTCGAGGCAAAGACAAATCTTTTGTATCAAACTTAACGTCGGCGTTCGTATCGTTTGACATGTATCTAGTAAGAATAGAGAGGCGAGGCGCACACTCGCAGAAAAGGCATGCTCAAGCTGCTTGTATCAGTAATAATACGAAAACACGATTTTGTGCCAAGGTGGAAGCCATTTACCAGGGTGTGTAGGGCGGTATTGCATTTTCAAAGGGTAAAGACAGGAGAAGAGCGAAGCATAAATAACGGTACTAAATATCGTACATAAATATGAGATCGGTGCAAGTGAGTCCCACTTGTGCTACGGCAGGCATCTAGAGCGGAGAGTCTTGATGTCGAACATCCTTGCTCCAGGTGATGTGCCTGCCTGGGGTGTTGATCCTGGGCGTGCCCGGTCGTGATAGCGATGATCTCGCTGTGAGACCGCCATAGCTCTTTCTTCTACGGACAGAAGCGGCCTCAGGTGTCCCAGTCATATCTTCCTCATCCTCCAGCAAGCCGTACGACCCTCCTACCCATTGCCAGACCCGCATTTCCTCCCCATGTTGCTCAGCTACTTTGGCACGCACATTACTGTTGCCTTCTACGACCTTCTCTACTCGCTTCCAGAGTTCTGCTCTGCGCGCCGGTGAGTGTTCGTGCGATAAAACGAGGTCACGAAGTTGGGCGGGTGCCAGGTAGGGCGTCGGATGTATGACGTTGTCGATGTGATGATTCTGCTCTTGTGCTTGAAGAAGCTGCAATGCGATTGGTACTAATTCCTCCACCTGCTCACCGATTGCTTTCTTCTGGGCTAACTTCAAGCGGCCATAAAGAGCGGCTACGAGAGCAGCTGCTAAGCCTGCGAGTGACGTTTTGTGTTCTGCAGCAGCATTGTAAGCAGCCAAGCGGGACCTGCACCCGAGTGGCAGATCGGCAGCGATGGCAGCGATCCACGCCTCCGCTCTAGAGAACGCTATTTTAGCGATGTTCTAAGACTTTGTGCAGCCACTCACTCTTGATCAATGCCGTGAATGACCTCGTTGTGACTGATCAGATCCAGCACAGCTTGTTCGAAAATATCGTCAAACATGGCATCCGGAATCCGAGGCTGCATTCCATGGATATCAGATAACATTTAGATACTAATTGACCTGACTCACGTTTTTCTTGTCAAAGATGACTTTCTTGAGCCAATCTTGGCTAGCACCGTAAACAGCCCAGTCTTCTGGCTGGCCGCTGCGATCTTTCAGAGCAGACTTACGCCTAGCTTTCTCTTCCCCGGAGCATATGATATTACCCTTGAAAGCCCTTAGGAAACTCGATATCTGGGACGCTGTTTCGGCGACTCGGACTAGTCGCTCGGTGTCTGGTCGGCAGTATGGCTTGAAGAGGACGGGCGCTACAGAGCTTTTCGGATCCAGACCGTCGGAGAACAGAAATGCGACGGCATTGGGCTGCAAAATGTAGTCCTTGGTGCATGACTTGACTTGGCCCTCTTCGCAAACGGCGTGTGGGGGACAAGGCTCGCATGTGTTGGGGGTGAGGTAGTCTATTGAATCCTTGAGAAGACTATCGATTGCAGGATTGCTCGTGTAAGGCTTAGGCGCCGTCAATTGCTGCATTCTTCGATGAACCACAGCACGGTTGGCAGACGCTTCTGTGTCACAGAACCCCAAAGTCTGCTTCTGCGCCGCCCAGTACTTTCCATAAGAGCCGAAAAGTGCGAGTAAAGGTAGAGCTGCACCAAGTGTCTGTACAGCTTTGGGGAGCGAAGATCTGGCTGGACGAATGACGACTCCTTGTGTTTTTGCTGGAGTAACAACTGTCTCTGCTGCTTGTGCTACAGCCCGCTCAGGTGGTGCAGGACCACGTTTGACAGGCTTCGTAAGCTGTGAGCTGACTTGACGAGGCTTCGAGATGCTCTCTGGAGCTCGCGAAGCTGCGACAGTGACGCTATCTTCATCGTCATCGTCTGTAGCAACTTCGCGGCCAGCCATGAGCGGTTCAATGCTAAGGTCATCTAGATCTTCTAGATCTTCTTGCGTGAGCTCTGGAACATTGTTGGAGCGGGTTTGCCGATCGTTCGACACAGCGGGCATAGACTGTCGTCCGCGTGTTCTTGAAACAGCATCTTTCGGAGCTGGGAAAGTAGGAGAGGAGTCTTTGGACAATGCCTTCTTGGGTGATTTTGGTTCCGGAACAGGAATAGTGTCCTGTTTAGTAGGCGAGAGTGACAAGTTGAAGTCTTCAGGTCTGGTTCTCAAACCCTGTAGTGGCGTTCCAGCTGTCTTGCTCAAGCTCGACATGGATTTGCTGCTGGATAATTTGGAAGGTCCGGCCGAGACGTAGGCCGCTGGAATCGCAGGCACAGCTGGAACAATGGATTCACGCTTGGCGTTGCCCAGTGAGCGAGCAGATGATCCAGCAGAGAAGGCATCGTCGGCTTCGCCTGTGGATTTGCGCTTGCTGCCGAGCGCTTGCATAGTCGCACTTCGACGAATGCCAGACCCGACTTCATCAGACAGATTGGCAGCAGAAACACTAGGTCCGAGAGAAGACTGTTGTATATGAGACAATCAGCACAGTGCTTGGAAATGGTATTGAGGTGGAAGGAAGATCACCTTGCGGCGCTTCTTGCTAGACTTTTCGCCACCCGGACTGTCTTGGAATGGATTATAATCTGAAAAGCCGGACTCTGCTTTCGTTTCTTCATCCTCTACCGGCTCGGGAGCTTGTACAGGCTTGTGCTTGCGCTGTAGATGATCGAACGACAGTCAGCAGAAGTACAGAGATGTACACTCTGACCAGCTCACCTTGATGCCTGTCTCGACCATGTCGCCTGAAGGTCGTCGATATGGTATCTCGACAACCGGCTTGGTCGGCGAGGGCTAGAAGGGCGCAAGAAGCTCAGTCAGTCACAAAGACCAGATGTCTCTACGGCGGTGCACTCACGACAGTCGACTTGCGCCGTACGACCGCCCTTTCAGGGACGACGTGTCGCACCTCCTCGGGTTCGTCGACTTCCATAAGAGTCGCATCCACTACAGGCTTGGTCGAAGGTCTTGCACTTCTCGATACTGACTTTGTAGAACGCTTCTTGGACACGCCAGGGGTCGCATCCATATCTGCATCTCCTGCGCGTTCTTCCTCCTCTTCCTGCTCAGAGAGTACGCTCTGAAGCTCTACAGAAGCACTGCGTCTCATGCTTGTTCGTGTAGGAGCACTGGTGGAGGTAGAGGTAGACTTGCGCTTCTTGGGAAGTGCAGCAGCAGCAGCCGGGCCGCCGTCTGCGATGCTGGCCAGATTGTTCATCGACATACTCTTGCGCGCGCTGCTGCGGCCACTCTTGACTTCTGGCGATTTGATTGCTGCATAGTTGTCCTGTTCGTCTGCGACTGCGACGCTCTTTCGCGGTCTTCCGGGTGTGGTCGCGGTCGCCTTTGAGCTGGCGATATTGCCTTCGCGAGCGTCTTCTATCCCTCTACTGCTAGCTCTGACTCTTTCTCGTTTCGCCAGTATCTTAGCAGCTCGTGGCCGGATCTCCTGCTCGTACAGCTCGACAAGGTCGCCCTTCTTTACGGCTCCTCCAAAAGGTACATCGTGCTCGATGAGGATGCGTCGCAGCTCGGCAATCTTGACGCTGTTCGCATCAAAATCTGGCTGCAAGTGGTCGTTCTCGCTGTCCATATCGCCGTTTCTTGAATGATGGGTGTTTGTGCGAAGGAAAGGAACGACAGTCTCAGATCTCAGCCATCAAAACAAGTGATCGGGATGACAATGGCAAAGGGGCCGGCGCAAAACGTGATGAACATGGCACAGCAGAGAAGAAAACGTACACATAGCAGGCAGAGTGATGAGCATGCAGGAGCGGTTTACGAAATCCGAAAGAAACGATACTTTGCTAGCATTATCGTAGAAGGTAAAAGATAGTGAACTGTGCTACAGATAGGAACCAAGGAAACTTTATCTACTCCCTGCGTGAACGTTGGCATCAAGCCAGTATCGTGTAAAGCATGTTTTGCGAGAGCCCGGCTCTCCTAGATATCGCCGTCACCCTTTGACAAGCCCTGGAAACATAGAGATTGCTGATCTACAGCTATGCATAGTATAGAGAAGATAGTGTAGTTGTTTTATAGCCCGCTGACTGCCTGTCGGTCTGCTAAGATCTTGGCCAGACTGAGAGAACGGCGCTGCTCTGCGTGGGAAGCGGGAGATCTCAGGCTGCGCTTACGACGGCGAGTGCACTTCTTCTTGCTGCTGCTGCTAGTTGAGGCTACAGACGAGCCGCTTGACGCTTTAGAGGATGACGAGCCGGACGTGGAGGAAGTGTCGGTCGAGCCAGAAGCGCTGGCGCTAGAGCCTGAAGACGTGGAAGTGGAGGAGTCATCTGAGGATGAAGATGATGTATCTGTCGAAGAGGAGGAGGTCGAGCCGCCCGAGCGTTTCTGCTGCAGCATCCAGTTGAGGAGATCTGCTGTGAATGGTCCCACAGAAAGGCCCGAATGATCCGTGTTGACAATAGTCAGTTTCGAATTTGTGTCTCCCAGACTTTCCATCTTCTGCTGAGTCTGCTCTGCACCTGCAGGCGGGACGGTCGTATCGGCTGAACCAGCGAAAGCACGAACAGGAATAGAGGCGACAGCGCTCAGCTGGCTCATGACGGGCTGCACGGTCTGTCCCAGCGAGTTTTTAATCGAGTTCTGCTCGGCGTTGCCTCCGGAAGGTACGATGGACGCGATGAGATCGGGTCGATGGACTGCATATCTCCAGGTTCCGAACGCGCCCATGCTGGAGACAGGACACGGTCAGTATAGTTCGTGGACTGAACGATGAAGACGCACCTGTATCCGCTGACGTGGAAGCGATTGGTATCTACTGGATATTTGGCAATCACAGCATCGACAACCTTGTCCAGGAGCTCTGGGTACCAATACTGAGGATCCAGTCCATTGTCGGTATTTGTGGGAGCTACAGGTACGATAGAGATGAATCTGTAATGTGATGATCAGAAATTATGTCGACGCTTTGACCTCGTGTACTCACTTTGTCGCTGCGATAGTCTGGGCATCGTCTGTGTTGCCAGACTCGTACTCATTCACGAGTTTACCGAAACCATCGTATGTCGACAGAGTCTTGACTTGATCTGCGCTTCCTCTGGCGCCTCGGCCTTGCAGGAATAGCACGGTGGGCAGTTTTTCGCCATCGCTTGCACCGTCTGGAACGTTGATGCAGTAAGGGTAGAATGTGCCCAGGGATGTATCGCAAGTGCGCTTGCTCGATACTGAGCCAACACACAAAGCCAGACCGAGAACAGCGGCCAGCGCGGTCCTCCTTGCGAAACTGGATTTTGACGAGGGATGCATGGGTGTAACGACTAAGAGAAAGTGTTGAAATGGGACAGCAAAGAACGAGATACTGCGATGGGATGGGTTGGGATGAAGGGAGAAGGGAAATGTCAGCCAAAAGGACGAGGTCAACGCGTCCAAAGCGAGGCGTATATTAGGGGTAGGTAAGGCATTCCTCGACAAAAGCAGCTTGGCATATCTACGATGCAGAGTAAGTTACCTAAGTTACAAGAAACGAGCAGTAATACATAGAAGCTAAACCCATCCTACTCCATGCGGTCTCCTTCTTACGGCAGCATGAGGGCAAACTGAGAAGAATCTGACAAACGACAGCTGCGACCATCCTACTGAAAGCATTACTCTACTCTCGAAGCGCGACAGACCTAGCCTCGCCTGACGCCCGCTGCTGTCTCGGCTCGTTCGGTCGGCCTGCAGCACATGCTTTTCTTGAGTGTATTCTTCTCCACCTCCACCGAATAACAGCCAGGCTATGCTGGTTGTACAATTGAATTACGCTCTCTCGTTCAATCCATCCTGATCTGTAACCCCGTCTCGATGGCTGATACTATTCCGACCAAGCAGACAGTCGCGCTCGTTCGCAAGCTCGGTGGACCGGTAGAGTTTGTAGACGACTACCCAGTTCCTAAGCCAGGTCAGAACGAAGTCCTCGCCAAAGTCCTCTACACCGGCGTCTGTCAAAGCGGTGAGCCCGCTTATACTCCACGACCGACAGATTTTTCATTTGAGATCAACATTATTCTTACAGACCTTCATACAAGAAACGGTACAGCAGCTGGCCCAGATGGAAAGCCCATCACCAAGATCAAGCTCCCTCATATCGGAGGCCATGAGGGTGTAGGACGCGTTATCGCCCTCGGTCCAGGCTGCAAACCCGATGTATCGATAGGGCAGATCGTGGGTATACGATTCTTGTCTCGGGTCTGCAGGAGATGCGAGTACTGTCTTGCTGGAAAAGAGCAGCACTGCCAGAATGCGACGAATCACCTGCATCACGAAGATGGCGCCTTCCAGCAATACATAGCACTTGATGCCGACTATCTTACCATTCTACCTAATGATGTCCCGCTCCATCTAATTGGACCGGTCCTCTGTGCCGGATTGACAGCATACAAGGTAAGGCTCGCTTGCGCCTGTGCGAGACGAGACTGAGCACTTGTGGTTTGCAGGCCATTAGCAATTGTGATCTCAAGCTAGGCGAATGGCTAGCTGTCATCGGAGCAGGAGGCGGCCTGGGTCATTTGGCTGTGCAGATGGGCGTGGCTCGCGGTCTCCGCGTGATTGCCATCGACTCCGGCTCTTCAAAGAAAGACTACTGTCTCTCTTTGGGCGCAAAGCACTTCCTCGACTTTAAAGAAACGCCTGACATCCCTAAGGCTGTGATTGACCTCACGAATGGCGGCGCACACGGTGTGAGCAGGGAGTCCAAAAGCCTATGCTACAGCTGCGGATCTCCTTCGAATAGGCGGGACGCTCGCATGTATAGGTATCCCGCCTGGCGCACCTCATCTCGAAACTCCCGTCTCTGCTATCGTCATCAAAGGGCTTAAGATAGTAGGAAGCCTTGTTGGGTCACTGAAAGAGACTCTTGAAGCTGTGGAATTGACGAGAATGGGTCTCGTAAAGCCAAATGTCCAGATTAGGCCGTTTAGGGACTTGCCGCAAGTTTACGAAGAACTGGAGAGGGATGCTATCGCTGGCAGAGTTGTGCTGAGGATAGCGGAGGATGAGTGATGATGTGTAGGATTTAATTGACTGGAGATCTGTGTGGGGAGGCATTTTTCTTGGGTACCTTCTGCAGATGGAAGAGACATAGAACAGTCAGGAGCGGAGCGGCGGGTGTTGAGGAGTGCATAGGCTATGATAGAAACAAGTTAAGCGATTGTAATTGACAGCAGAGTAGCTTGTTAGCCTTCATCACTCGCCAACCCATCTGTCGCGCCGGACTAAACAGTATAGCCAAGCCTCTCGGTCACATCGCAGGAAGCGCTCTCTTTCAGCAGCTGTCAATACTACAAGCATTCACTCGTACGCGCCTTCCGCCGAAGGCGACTGTGAACCTTCGCCGTCAGTTCTAGTCTCTGGGACGATCACTCCTAGATATCACACTTGCTCGCCTACTGTTGGAAGAGGCACTTTTCGTTCCTTCACCTTTCATCCTAGCCGCAAAGTCTGGAAAAGGCTCGACCAAGGCAGCCGGCCAAGGTCGAGCGTTTAGAACAGTCACGACTTTGCTTCTCCAGCCTTCCATTCGATCTCCCATCGTCAGGTGTTTGTTGACTTCAACAGGCTTAACCGCATGGACCCCGAAGTCTAATAGCGTTGTTTGTCGAGTATGACCTCCCGCGAGAGATGCCAAGAAGGCTTTCGCAAGCGCAACGCCTGCCAGTGTGGTATCTGGAAGCGTAATCTCTTGAGCGTTGGCACCCAGATAGACTACTTTGACATCACACTTGGCGGACGGAGCGTCGTAACCTAGATGGACACCGCCGATCAGGGGAATGTAGTCTGGAGCATGTCGATCCCTGATACTTCCGCCTACGCGGACGACTTTGATGGTAATTGGGGTAGATCTTGCTGATAAGACATGCTGCCTGAAGAAGTCATTGACGGCATTTCCTACTCCGACTGAGCAGACGGTTGTCAAACAGTTGACCTTGATTTCGGAGACGTACTCGAGCAGAACAGCGAGCTGCTGAGCGACAGCGCCGCCCATACTCTTGCCGAGGTTATCGATTTGCGTGATGTTAAGGCTCTTCAGGTAAAGCAGAATTGTCGAAAAGTTGGTGATTACCGCTAATCTTGCTATCTGCGGCGTCAGATCATTTCGAACAGAGTTTAAGCCTTCTTGAGCGCTCCAGCGTGCTGCTGTGCCTCTGCATACAAGTTTCGGAATTCCCTTTGTGGATGTAGCTTTGAAGTTTGGAGACAGGAAGAGGATATAGCCTCCGCCTGCTGCAAAGACCTTTGAGATAGTATAGTGTCCGTCTCGCAGGTAAACAGACTCTCCAGCCTGCGCTTCTCGATCTGCCAGCTGTGAAGCAAGGAACTCGGCGTCCAGTAGATCTTGCTTCTCGGGATCCTTGGCGTAGTACTTCAGTCGCTCGTTGTGTATATCTGTAAGCTCCTTACGAGCTTGAATAGCTTTCGATTGCTTAGCTTGGCAATCGACTTTGTCGAAGTAGAATGGCTTGATTCGGGCGTATAGATCTGAGCTCGCAATGCTGCTTCGTCTTCTTGGTAGGATTTGCGCCATACTCTCAGAGTATGTGAAACTGTTGACGTGAGAGCAGAAACCGGCAGGAGCAGGATGCAGATACAAGGCGACGGGACAAAGGGATCGAGGATGAAGGGACCATAGAGATCAAAGGAGCTGCACGGACTAGGCTTGTAACCGTCCATGCTACAAGATCTAGACTTGACGGAAGTGATGCAGAGTCTGCCAGCTACAGACACGACAAGAAGATCATTGTTTCTCGGCCTTGTCTTCTGTCGACAGCTGTTATGGGGTCAGAGCGACCTGAACTGGCATATCACTTCGCCTGAAACCCTTGGGAAGATGATATCAAACGTTGCCCATGGCCACTTGGACTCCCTTCTGCAAACGGGAATTAAGGCTCAGGCAACGAGCGAAAGAAGAAACTGGTAGATGCGCCCGTCCTTGTCTTCACTCCCATGGATCGTTGAATCGCTTCTCAAGAGAACGAAAAAGCAAAAGAGAGGAGGCCATGACCAGATTGCTAACCCATCATATCCGACCTGATAGACCCATGTCTCATAATAACGGTGCGTAGGTCCTTATATCAGCACATTGCAGCATGCGCAGCTGACGTCTTCCATGGACCAGTCCGCTTCCGCTGTTTACTGTGTGATTCATAGATTATCACAACGTGCCATTCATCTCATACTGGCTCTACGTGATCGTCGGTGATATGCTGCAGCAGTCATGCTGCCCTCGAGCTTCATCCTCTCGGCGAAATCAGCGAAGGGCTCGCCGACTTTCCCTGAGAATGCGTTTACGACACTAGCGATGCTCTTTCTCCATGGCTCCATGCGTTCTCCCATGGCTAATTCCTCATCGCAGTCTCCACGGCTGACTTGATCATAGCCAAAGTCTAGTAACGTCGTCTGTCGCCCGTGTCCTCCTCCAAAAGATGCCATAAAGGCTTTCGCGAGCTTCACACCTGACAGTCCAGTATCTGGACGTGTGATGTGCCGTGCGTCCGCTCCTAGGTAGATGATACTGATGCTGCATTCGGATGATGCTGTGCCATAACCTAGGTGAACGCCGCCGATGAGGGGCACGTAGTCGGGAGTGTGGCGATAGAAAGCACTTCCACCAGTGCGGATGACCGTTATTTTCATCGTCGAGACTTTCTTTCGCAGGAGGTGGTGCTTGAAAAAGTCGTTCACTTCAGGACCGACACCAGTAGAGCAGAGAGTGGTGAGATTCTTGACCCTGATGCTAGACGCATACTCGAACAGCACGGCAAGTTGTTGCGCAATGGCACCTCCCATACTTTTTCCGAATATATCGATGCGCGTAACTCCTTCGCTTTTCAGGTGGTATAGAATCGGCAAGAAGTTGGCGACAACCGCAAGCCTTGCTATTTGAGGTGTGAAATCATTCTTGATGGAGTTGAGGCCTTCTTGAGCTCTCAAGCTCGCTGCTGTACCCCGACAAACGAGTTTCGGTATTCCCTTTGTAGCGGAGTCCGTGTAACTTGTTTTGAGGAAAAGAATATAGCCGCCGCCAGCTGCAAAGACCTTGGTGATCTTGTACCTCCCATCATGCAGTAGAACAGACTCTCCAGCTTGCGCATCTCTGTCTGATAATTGCGAGGTGAGGAGCTCGGCATCTATCAGCTTTTGCGCTTCAGGCTTGCCCCTATAGGTCGCTAGACGTTGCTTGTGTATGCTGACCAGCTCTTTGCGTGTTTGCACCGCTTTAGGGTGCTTGCCATGCGCTTCGATCTTGTCAAAGTAGAAGGGCTTGATCCGTTCGTATAAACTTTCGCTCATGTAAAGTCTGCTCTTCTTGTCTGCTCGTCTTGGAGGCATGATTTGCGCCATTATGTGGGAGTCTATCACCGGAGAGGAATCGCCGCTGGTGCAGGATATGGGCACTCGACTTGTACCTGAGGTGAGGCTTCGTGTGTATGAGTCGCGCTGAGTGAAAGAGAAGCGACTGGGACGAGACCAAGCTGCGTTATACTTGAAGGCTATGCTTTCGTGTGCGACAATCGAAATTTGACGGGGAGCAGCATGATACCGGGTTGCTGTCAGCGATGGTGGTGATTGGAAAGATTCAATAAGGATGGAGGATGTCACAGCTGTTACGGCCTGGACCTGCGCCTGCACGACCCTGGAAAGTCGCGCTTAGGCGTAGGCTAAAGCGAGAGCTGCCTATCTTCGTTATCAACCGGTCTGCTGCATGTGTAAGCTGTTCGTACAATTTCGGTATTCTCTATGCTTCTAGAAATCGTCAAACCACTGCATCAAGTTTGGGCTAGTGCTGTCGCGCCGCCGGCCGAAGCTGAAATGCGTTTGGAGCTCGGAGTCTTCGTAGATTCCAAATCGACTGGGTTCATCATCGCCCGGGCAAATCTGCGAATGTTACCACACTGTGGTTTCGCGTTCCAGATCCGCTGCGCCAGTCATGAACGGGCCATCCAGTTGATAGTGTGGTTTGTACAATTGCCCTGCGCACTTGAAGTTCTTTGCAGTCTTGTTGGCGAGACGACTAGGTGGGACAATACAAGGGCCGAATATCAGCAAGGCTCGCTAAAGCCTTTTGCTTGAGCCCGAAATGCTCTGGTGGGTAAGAGTGGACTCAGACTCACCAGTACGCAACAGCCTGAGGCCTCGACTCGAAGGCTATAGTATTGCTTAGTTTGTCGCAATAGTCTCCCTGGTATGTTCCAGACATGATGCTGACGGTTTTCGGGTGATTTGCGAGCTAGCAGCGTGTGTTCTCTGCCGCCGGTAGAGATGTAGAGCTGAGAACGAGAGTTGCCTGCTTCCAGTGTCGTACGTTATCGAAAAGAGGAGAGCTGCAGCAGCCAGTATTGCGTACATACAAGCAGAGTACGTGCCGATCAAAGGGCGCTTGTCACTGCAGGCTCCCTTGAGCTCTGAAAGGGTATAGAGCAGAATCGAAGAGTTGAGAGAGTTGAGCTCCCCATGCGAGCTGTCCGATCGCCGTAGCATGCCTACGATTGTGTCTGCAGGGTCGATATTTTGTTGCGTTCAGCATCAGTGCGTACTTCCTCCGTCCATACAAGCTTTGCCATGGTACTGCTGACCATGTGTTGCAGGGGTTGTTCGATAGCTTTGTGGATAGAGACTATCGATTTAGAGGAACGTAGGCTCTGAGTGGCAGGAAAAGCACCTCCTTGGCAGAGCACGCTATAGAGTTGGGAAGGTGACATCGGGAATGGAGGGAAATTTGGCGTTAACACGGATGCATTGTGCAAGCTAGCAGGGACTGGCTGATGGATACGAAGGTTGACAACTCACACAACGCTCGGTGTGTAGCTGCGTGAGGTAGGGTATTCTCGCCACTGGCGCTTCTTTACATAGACTAGCGTCTTGCCATGGATTGCGATCACCCATACTCCTGGTGATCTCTCTTCCACTTCGTATCTTCGCCGGTCATCCGGCTCACGTATGACTCTGTTGTCGTCGTCTTTCAAAATTCGACTGCGGCATGATGCAGTGAGCAACTTGTTTGAGAGACAGTACGCCTGGTAGGTATGCTGGAATACGCACCACTCGGTGACAGCATCCGACTTCTTGATCCAGACTAGTACTTGTCCACCTCTTGGCTTATGGTAGTAGACGAATGGTACGTAAATCAGCATCCTTTGATGTTGAGTTATACGATGTATACGATGGGATGGCCGCTGAGTGCGGGTTTGGTTTGGAGTTACGGGTCAGCAAGAGGAGCTGATGTGACTTGTTTCTGATTTGCCCTCGGTGTGAAGGAGAGACAAAGCATAGTCGCTGAGCGTTTGCGCGTGTGCGGAGAGATGAAAGGTGTTGGATGCGACCAAGGGATTGACCTCCCTTTGCTTTCTCTGGCGACACTCTCGCAAGTGATTTGCGCCGTGCAAGAGGCCGTACCAAGATTGAAGCCTTGCTGTATTATGAATGGAGATTGTCTTGCAGGATCCATGGCTTCAAGCGCGTCGACATCCCCAGGTGTCACGTGTTTTGTCAGCGTCATGAGTAAACAGAGGGACAAACATGGGTGAATGGAGGGAGATGGACGTGTCAGCTGGGATGGATGGGATGAGAGGAGATGAGATGAGATGGTGCAGAGTCGAGCTGTCAAGCACTGAGATCCCTCTTCAGAGAGTGCCGAATGTTGTATGATCGATCTACCCAAACAGCGCCCAAGCGCAAGCTCGAGCCGCATTAACAGAGAGCACTGCACGCTTTGACCCTTCTGCAACTGACAACTCCCCAAGCTCAAGACAAAGAGGGCAATTCAAGACGCTGTTCAAGACTCCCTCCTCTCGTTTCAACACTTTCCACATTCAATTGAATTCAATCAATTCAAGACTCTACCATCCACGCTCATTAAGACATTACACTGCAATGCACCTCCCTTCCATCGTCACTGCATGCGCACTCGCTCTGGCCCTGCCCTTGGTCGCAGCAGCAACAGCTGGCTCAAACGAGGGAGCAGTAGCTGTAGCCAAACGAGGAGGGCACAAGCAGCACATCAAGAGAAGCGACAGACTCGTAAAAAGAGACTATACTGGTATCGCAACATTCTATGTAGGTCATCCTCACCTTGGAGGACCGTGCTCATTTCTGATTCATTCCCATCCTATACTCCCATTCCAACCTCTCATACGGCCATTGTACAACGCCAACAGAATGGAGAAACGTAAGTCAAGCTTGCGTGATCAATGTGAGAGTCGCAAGCTAAGCGGAATGTGCGTGCTCACAGCGGGCAGCAAGGCGCATGCGGAGTATGGGTCAAGAATGACGGCTGGACCGTCGCCATCGCAGGTCATCTCTAGTGAGTCTTCACACTTTCCCCCTACACCGATTGCTGGGCTGATGTTGTTTGGCTCGCAGCGGAGACTACGGCCAGAAGAGTTACTGGTGCGGGAAACAGCTCGTCATCACTGGAAATGGCAAGACAACCACAGCTACGGTCGTAGATGCATGCCCGGGATGTCAAGGAGCAGCAGGTCTCGACATGACCCCTGCTCTCTTTGCCTACTTCATCAGTCCAGATGCAGGTGTTAGTGAGTTGGGAATTTCACACTGTCATTATAAGAAGTAATATACTGATCATATTCCCTGTTTCTTGCACTCAGTGGACATCACATGGCATCTAGCAGGCGAAGATGCGCCCGCCCCAGCTCCAGAAAAGCCAAAGCCACAGCCTACACCCGCGTACACGCCGCCCACGACTCATTGGACCCCACCTGCACCAGCATGGACACCCCCTTCATCAACATGGACACCCCCATCTTCCACATGGACTCCAGAATGGACACCTTCGTCGAGCTCTTGGACTCCCGAATGGACGCCTTCTTCCAGCTCTAGCGTCTGGAAACCTAGTCCTTCTTCGTCTTCCTCAAAACCATCTTCGTCATCTTCGACCCGATCCCCCAGCTCGAGCAAATCTTCGTCTTCTTCAAGCGCAGCAGCTTCATCCACTGCCCTATTCAACGGAACAAACACAAATTCGACTCTTCGCAGCGCGGCAACTGGCAACTCTACAGGACTGACAAACAGCACCCTCCTACCCAACTCTACTGAAGTAAGCGTAGGAAGGAATGGATCGTCCTCAGCGGGAGGAGCAACTACAAACATCACGGATGGAACTATCGCAAGCGGTAAAGATACCAAGAATGCAGATGGAACTACTGGAAACTTGGGGAGAACCGCTCAGATTGTCCTCGATCTCGTGAGTGGTCTTTGCCGATCATTGTACCAAGCGAATCAACCACTGACACCTTATTAAGGCTGGTCTCGCTTACGCCGCTGCTGAGCAGAACTAGACGACACACCCTCTCCCTTCCACCCAACCCAAAATCTTTCCTTTTCGTTTTCTGGCCCCTTCGCCTTTCTTCGCTCGCAGTCCGGCATCTTTTCACTTGCACCTTCATTTACACGCTCATTTGGCCGAGACTATAACAATAGTCTCTACTTCCTTAGTCCTCCGCGAGGACGTCCTACAAGCAAAAACCGGATCGGAGATGAGGCTGTATAATCAGTAGCACAGCCTTCCATCTAGCCTTTTCTTTACTTTTATTTCGTTCTCTTCTTCTGCTGCAATTCAGCTCCTCTCTTTCGTTCTTTCCCATCCTTCAGATTTTTCCAGTATTACCCCAAATATATACCCCACGCTTCGTTGTGATATCTCTCTCAGTAGTGCGCCCTACCTTTTTTTTTTCGTTCTTTTGATAGCTTCCCTTTCTTCCAACTTCGAATTCAGTTTGGCATAGGCTCTTATGTACGAGCAGCATCTTCAAAGATCTGAAATTTATCAGAAATCTCTCGTATCTTGCTCTCAAAGGCACATTCAACGTGTTGCCGCCAGTCCGTCAGGTTGCACGAAGGCATGTGGCTTGCTCATACATGGCTCGTCTGATTGATACAACCAGCGGTGCGACCTCAAGGATCCGCTTCATCATCGTCTGCCTCTCTTTCTCTCGCATGATGGTCTGAGGCGGCGCTCTTAGGCCGTTCAGGCGATGTTTCATCAGCTGTACTGCTGCTTCGTCTACTATTGCTCCTGCTTAAAGGTCTCAGTCTATCTCCTCCGGGCGGTGTTCCCACTCTTGACAGCAATGTACCCAGTCCGAGCCCACTACCCGATGACATGCGGTAATGTAAAGCCTTTGCAGTAGCTCCTGTCCGCTGAAAGGGAGCTGCACCTGAGGAGCTGTATTGTGTCGTAGCTGGAGGAGCGACGCCAGACGTGATCTTACTCGCATCTGCAAGAGTCACGGGAACAGACGCTGATCGACGTATCGGAGGCTGAGAAGCTTCGCTCGGCTGTTGTATGGAGGTCGGAGAAAGACGCGCTGCATACTCGGGCGGGAGGGCGCCGGCTTCTGTTAAGCAGGTCTGTAGAATAGCACCAGTGTGATCGAGCGAGTATAAGAAGCGCGATAGCTCTTTGCAGAGTTGCCAGTCGTCTCTCGCCATGGCAGCCTTGAGAAGGCGGACGGTGTCCTGACGTTTGCTTTCAGCTACGCCCTAGCGCGCCTTATTGCAGTAGGAGACTCACCCGGCTACTCTGCTCGAGGGGCTCCAAGCTATGCAGAACGAGCAGATAAGAAGCTGCTATTTTGAGCTGGTTCGCAATCATGCATTTCTGGTCACGTATGAAGTCATGAAGGTATCGTTGTCCCGATGATAAGACGAAACTCACTTCGAACAGATCCCTAGGCTTTCCTACGAATTGGAATAAATAGCCCCATCTCGTGATTTCGGTCTTTCTGGCACAGTTGACAACGACCTGCAGCGCTTCTGCAAAATGATCCAAGAAGTCGACGACGATTGGTAGAACTGCATCTTGGGGTACCGCTGGACCAGAAGACAGTGACAGTGAAGGGAAAGTAAGGCCGCTCATGCTGACTTTGGGGGATCCATTCGAGGGCAGAGAATCGGCTTCGTCCTCCAGGACCGCATGTAGGAGAATTTCGAGTGCATGTGCGAAATATACCAGATGCTGATAGTGGGATGCGAATATTACGGCTTCGCGGATTTGTTTATGGGAAAGATGGAATCGCAAAACGTGGTGGATGAAGAGATGCGTCTATAAATCGATAAGCCCAGGCTAATTGGCATTAAAAAGTCGTGCTTACATTGGTGATGAGCCGGAAGATTGCAAAGTCTAGAGACCTTCGATAGGAGGTTTCATGCTCCACGCCAACGATGATGCCTTTGTCCATCAAGACAGCTACATGTGCAATTAGCTCTGTACGTAATGGTACCTCGCGGTACTGAACTCACAGAGAGGGTAAAAGTCGATATTGATTGCCAAGCTTTCTTCGACTGTTTCTAGCTGCTGGCCCTGACTTCCTTGCGTAGCTTGTGTCGTATCGATAGTGAGAGCATTAAGCCAGACCCGTATTTGCTCGCCATCCCAACCCCAAAGCGAGTTCTCAAGTGTTCCAATGCCTGTCAGATGCGTCCAGTAGAACTCGACTCGATCGGCAAGTATCTGCATGTCGTACTTCACTTCGTCTTTGATGGCCTGAAGAGCTCGTTCAGACGGTTTCTCGGCTTCACAGGCTATCTACGCACCCGGCGAGGCCGCAGCAGAACCAACTTTCCTTCAATTAGGAAAATCACAGTTGCGAAGTTAAGATCTTCGGACGGATCGCCAAAGCCTGCATGACCGCGAGTTGAGTCACGTCACAACGCCTGAAACGTCCGGACTTACGCTGCTGCGACTTCGGCACCATCCAGCTCAGACCCCTGACCCTAGTCGAGTCCAGTACGACACCTTCGAAGCCTATGCTACCGCATAAGCGAAGCTTCGGACCTCCTACATCGGATGTGAGTAAGAAGTGGTAGAAGGTATTGTCTTCGGTATAGACCAGAAGCGAGGAGTCGAATAAGGAGGTAAGGACAATTCGAGAGGGAAACTCCTCTTCGTCAAGTGTGTATACTGTATTTAGTGGACGATCGCGGGCGAACAGATGCAGCTGCATATGCTATGAGTTAGATTGACAGTTTCGTTGGCGATTGGCTTCTACCTACCTTGAACAGTACTCTTCCCTCATCATCTGTCTCTTCCGTTCCAACGATGAGTGTGCTCCCGTACCATTGCATTCCGCCTCTGATCTTCATGGCTTGCTCCTGCAAATCATTGTCAAAGAGCTTCCATCGACCAGACAGCGAGTTGTAATGCGTGAATCCGCGTCGACCGGCGACTGCGATCAAGCGTGCATCCTTTGATATACAGGCATAGCGTATCGGCCAATTGTTGCTAATATAGCTTGCTGGTATCTGATGAGTCGGAGTTCAGTCTCTTCGTATGGCTTCCACGGTTATGACTACAAACCTTGATGCTCTGCCACACGTCTGACTCGGGGTTTATTACGCTCATGTCTGGCTGATCGGCGCCTCGGTAGACGAGGATACCGTCATCCATCTGCATAAATGCATGATTTGTATTGTCCTGGAGCCCAACGTTAGCAGCAAATCACATTGGCCGACCTGATGCTGACGTACAGGCGTGTGCAGGCCTGTCACTGCGCTCTTAGCAAAAGGTATCGCAAAAAGTTGCTCGTCCATGGCTGACAACGGATTAGCCGATTCACTGAAAGGCTTGCGATTGCTTACCTTTGCCCTTTGGATTTCCGGCGACGTCGCACAGTGCGAATAGTTCATAGTTCCCAGGGCCCCAAAACTGCCATACCACGTCAATTGCGCCTAGCGAATGAGTGGCATACTTACCATTTGTTTGACACCGTACATGAAGCGGTCTTCGAATGTTGATGGCGGTTCCCCGCCGTCGGCTCCTCCAGCATCTCCACTGACAGCCCAAGTGGTAAGCTTTCCATACACAGTCCAAATCGCCCAGCCAGATTGCCATCCTACAGCTAGAGCGTAGCCGTCTGACGTCCTGCAGACAACGCCTCAGCTGAAGTCTATACAAAACAGGCAACGGGCCTCACCAAGTCTGACAGGTGACAGGGCCTGTATCGAGGTGTGGCGCAGTTGACTTCAGCGCCTGCCGGAGGGAGAATTGATGCGACCACATGAAAGCCTGAGACGGATTCAAGATGGAAAATATGATACATTGGCCGCTTCGAGGCAGATGTACATTAGCTGCTTCCTGTCAACTGAAGCGAAACTCAGACTTGACTTACTTTTGCAGGCCTAAGGACACCAGAGAGAAACGCTCATTGAAGGCTATTGACAAAGCCTTGTGCTTGAGAGGTCGAGGTATGGAATCGGCATCGTTCTCCGCTGGATCTGGTGAATGGTTATCGCCAAAGAAGCACTGTCCATCCCACTCAGGGACAGGTAGAGATTGATATTCGCTCCCTTGAGACGGCTGTCTGCGGGTCTGAAGACAGTAGTAAATGGCGTCAAGGCAAGAGGCCTGTTGAAAGCTTGTCTCGTAGCTTACATTCCGTGAGACAGCGATGTCTTTGACTGCGTATGCTCGACCGTCTGACGATAAGAAGACATACAGGCCAAGAGCTTGGTTGAATGAAATGTCGATAAAACAGCCTGTTTACGGACGTTAGCTGAGCTCATAAAAGGTACCAGATTACGCACTGGAAGGATCGACTATCCAGAGGAGCTCTGACACGTATACCACGTGTTCCAGCTCACTCAGTTCGTCTTCTTCCAGCGAAGCTAAGTCGTGAGTGAAGACGCTGTAATGTACAGAATGGATCGCAGACGGAGTCGCTGTTGCAATGAGAAGGCAGTCCGGGGTAGCAGCAAACCTGAGATACAGGTCAGCCATTGCACAGAATCTGATGGCAACTCGACGTACGCCGTGACTTCGTGTTCGCTAAAGTCGAGATATCCGACCTCTTCGACTGCGAGTGGTGGGAGGGACAGCCCTTCCCCCGTACCTGCAAGGAACTGTCCTCTCTGTGCTCCTGTTCCCGTGGTAGGTACCGTGTATACTGGTGCTGCTGCATTGTTGCCGAGGAGAGTAACAGCGTATTGAAAGATGAAAGACTTGGTTGTCTGTGCATCCGATGCAATAAAGATGAGTTGTTAGCTATGGACAGCCAGGTTCGTATAGCCGTCAGCTTGCCTGCACAATCAAGAAGCATTGGCCAGGCTCCGCTTCTGGATCTTCAACCCAGGCGACAGCCTTGTTCAGACCGTATCGTCGCAGAGACGTTCCAGTGCGCTTGATCTTGCATACAACGAGGGCGGGCTATTGCAGCATTTGGAAAGCAGAATCAGTCTGCTTTGTCGCGTCTCGGCTCTTGAATAGTCGACAGCAAGCGTCACGCACCCTGATAGTCCATATGCTGAGCTCAGCGCCTCCTATAACAGCTGCAAGCTTTCTGCTGCTTCTGCCTTTGCCCAGAGTCTTCCAGCTCGATGCCGTCTGCGCGGCCATTCCCACGAGCACTTCATCATGGGCACCACCGAGCCTGGCGATATCAGCAAGGGAGTCAGGAAGGGGAGGGAGGTCGTGCGGTGTGGATGCAGCAGATGGCCGAAGAAGCTGCACAGTGTCCACAATTACGTTGGCGCCAGCTCGTCGCGCACGAAATCACGTCGCTGGCTCACTTTCGCAGAAGTCGTCGGAAAGTACATCCTTCAGGCTCGAGGTACTGCCGCGTCAAGTACTACCGATCTGTGTTCTTCAAGCGCTTATTGCAGTCTGTCATTGGGTGTTGATTACAATTCGAGAAGGAACACCTTGGCGATGAAGGACTACAACGACACGAAATACTGCTGATACAGGAACTGCTACTTAACGACAATCTGAGCGCACCACAACATAGAGGTTGAAAGGGAAGTGCTAGCGTCGCACGGTTTCGTCGGGGTCATGGTCGACTTCTCGGTTGAGCACGCTGCGGGCGAGCACGACTGTTAGCCTATGCTGAATCCAGATAGATCCCTGGTGACGTACGTGGACAGCTTCTTGCTACGAGCGTTCGCATCTTGGATCTGCTGCTTGTACTCGCTAAAACATGCCAGGTTTCAGCTGAAGCCGCCGGTAGCTTCAGACCCTTTATGTTCTTCGACTCACATTACATTCTGTTCCAGATCTCGGACTCTCTCTTTGGCGCCTTGTCTTTCCCGCTTCAGCTTCTCCTCCAACTTCTTTTGCCGCTCGAGCATTTCTTTCAGTCTGGCAGCCCACTGATCCTCTGCCGTCGCGGCTTTGTCTTTGGCCTCGGCAAACTTGTTCTCTACTTCCTGTAAATGAGCTTGAGTAGCTGTCAGCCTCTTCTCCGCCGCAGACGCTCGAGCCGCAAGAGTCTGCATTCTGTGCGAAGTTCCAGGAGAGGAGTCGGCGACATTCACGCGAGTCTTGAGCGAGGCGATCTGATTGCTCAGTTCGGAGTTGGTTGCCTGCAAAAGGGCATTAGTCGGGTCTTGAAAGACCGATCCTTGTCATACCTTTACAGCATCGACCTCGCCCTTTTTCAGCATGACCTTCTGCTTCCATTGCCTTTGAGCCTCCGTCGCTGACTTAATGGAAGCCTCGAAGCGATCGAGCTGCTTCAAGCGCGAATCCTGTTGTCGTTTGATCGAACTGGAAGAGCGCAATTAGCGCGCGTGAGGCTTTGCCTCGAGGGCGATGGGCCTACCCGATCTGCTCGGTGAACCTTGTTTCGATGTCGCGAGACCGTTTGTCGAACATCTGCTGCAGTTGCGAGATGCTTCGCAATCGCGCAGTAAGGGTATCGTGGAACACGGCAAAATTGCTATGCGGTCTGATCTCGCTCTGCCCAACCTTGCGCTGCAGACGGAAGACTTTTAGCTGTTTCCACAAATTCAACCTTCGATGTAGTCACTCACCCGCTCGACGCCAAGAATTTTCTCGATGCTTTGGTTTACACTCTGCAGCAGCGCGTTCCGTTCCGATAGCTGATCACGATAATCTGCAGTTTGACGATTCGTAGACCGAGAGTCCTTGCCGGTCTGACTTTCCAGGTGACGCAGTCGATCTTTCGCGGTGGCCAACTCATCTTGCGCAGCTCGAAGATTCTGCTGAGAGGGTCAATAATTTGCAATGCCTCATGAATGCATTGACCTACGTTCAGAGTATCATCCAGCTTTTCTGACAGACTAAGCCGTGTTTGCGTCTGAATGGCCAGTTTCGCTGCAATGTCGTTGTTATTGGCACGCTGGGTAATGCAGTATCGTTAATTACGTGCCCGACGGATGCGAGACGGGACCACCTACTAGCGAAGCAGTCTCTGCTTCATGCTGTCTCAGAGCGTCTTCCTTATGATCCAGCTCTGACCGGGCATGATCAAGGTCTGCTTCGTAGTGAGCCAGATCTCGGTTTAGTCTTTCGACTTCGAGAATCAGTGACATCTTATCCGACGTGTGGTCTTCGCCAGCTCTCCTAGACTCCGAATCTCTGGCTTTTAATGCTTGATTAAGTCTTTCCAGATCTTGTTCTCTGACCTGTAAGCGATCTTGCACTTGACGAACTTCGTTGCGCAGGCTGGCCAGCGACTGTATGTATACTGTAAGCCAATATCCAGCGCCTCCTCAGGGTAAATGATGCTCACTTGATCTCGCTCAGCGATTATGCCTTTGTACTTGTTCTCGAGCTCGGCTCTTTCGCGTTTTCTCGCAAGTTCAGCATCTTGCAACTGATCTTCTTTCTTGTGGAGCGATGCCTCCAGGCCTTGTCGGTCCTGTTCCAGCCTGTGGCGCGCGCGTTCATCGGTTCTCTTGCCCTCTTCTAGCTCTGCGCAGCGCAAAGCGAGCTCTTCCATTTTGCTTTCAAGGAACTTGCGCTCAGTCGATAGTGATTCATGTTGTATGCTAAGCTCTGTGTGCCGGCTTTTCGACGATCCAAGTTTCTATATGTTCCAAGTCAAATTTTGGGTAGACGAGGTGTATAAAGCGGCCTACGTCTTTGAGGGCTACGATCACTTGCGAGTGCATAGCTTCTTTGTCCTCTAGCTCTCTGTCGACGGCTTCGAGCTCTCGCTCGAGATCATTCAGCTTAGCGTTCTTTTCGTCGAGCTCAGATTCTAGGTCGACAATCTGCTTTCCAAGCTGCCATAGGTGCACAATGATGTGAGCCGACGCTGTAGATATAGATCTAAGATTTCTGGCTCACCTTCTGCAGATCATCGGTCAAGCCCATGACTTCTTCGCCTAGATGGACGACTTCGTTCTCTTTACTCTCGGCAGCTTTCAAGGCGTCTTCGAGCTTGTCATGCCCTTCTTGTGCCAGAGCGTCCATTTCGTCTAATTTGCGATCCAGCTCCTTTATCTCCTGTTCCCGGTCATCCAGCGCCTACAGGTTGCAAAGTAAGATCAGGATTTAAAAGCGAGACAAAGCCTGCTCACATCGGTCAATTGATCTTTATCGCGTCTGGCATCTTCCAGCGCGGCTCTCCATTCGTCGGTAACACGGGCCACTTCCTGTTGGTGCTCATCTTCCCGGAGATCCAGTTCATTGTTGAGCTCTTCGATCTCTTTATCTCGCTTATCGAGATCCAGCATGGCTCCTGCAAGCTTATCCCTATAGCTGTTCAATTCGTCCTCCAGCGCTTGCATTTCGCCTGGCGATTCATTCCGACGCACTTCTGCTTCTTGTTGGGCATTCTGGAGTTCGCCTTCGAGACCGATGATATCTTGCTTCAACAAGTCAATCTCTTCATAGAGCTGTTCTTTCTCTTCGTTCTTGGCTGAAAGCATGGTGACTTGTGCGTTGGTCTGCGAGCGGAGGTCTGCGTTTTCCTGTAAGGAACAGGACATTCAGCTGATGTGGTGTGCAAGTGAGATCAACCCACTTTTTCGAGAAGATCGATCTCATTCTCCAGGTTCTCGGTGTCTGCATCCTTTGCTGAAGCTCTGGTATGCGCAGCCTCAAGCTGGTCGGCCAATTCATCCCTCTCGCCCTTCAGCTGAGCGTTACTTTCGCGTTCATCTTCGAGTTCTCGCTTCAAACGTTCTATTTCCGCTTGGGCTTCCATTCCAGCTCTGCTCTGCCTTCCGCTTGCGACATTCTGATTCCGCTCGACCTCCTCAAGCGCGCGCGTCTGCTCTTGTATGATCTTCTTGTGCTTCTTGAGATCCTCTTTCGTATTCTCATACACTACGCGGAGGTCTATGTGATCCTTGAGAGCCTTCTCGATGTGTTCAGGCGTGGTTTGTCGAAGTCTGTCTTCGAGGAAGTAGATCTTTAGCTTGAGCGAGAAGACCTCTTTCTTTGCATCGTCAAGTTGCTAGAAGCAATAAATAGTCATCAGCAGACGCGCGAAGTAGGCGAAGCAGAGCACACCTTTTCCTGTTCGCGCAGGGTCAGATTCTGTTTGACGGCGGTCGCAGGTTGCTTGGTGTTGAAGCCATTGACTTTCGGTTTCTTGCTACTGGCGTTGGTGACGTTGTGTAGCGTATTGACCTTGCGTTCTTCCAGTACCCGAGATTGGCTCGCGCTCCTTTCAAAGCTAGGTTCGCCGCTCTTGACCATTTCCAAGATGTCGTATGCATCTTGCTGATCTCCGCTCGTTCCATCGTCCCGCGAGCGGGACAAGTCTTGAACGACGGCATCATTCCTGTCAAAAACACCTCGCGGGCCATTCTCTTTCATGAAGCCAGCAGCATCCTTCATGACTTTGTTCTTGCTGCCATAGCTACTTCCGCCTCCTTGAGTCTTGATGATAGCCGGCGTGTTTGGAAGACGCGGTTTCGCGAACCCAGCTTGACGGGCGTTGACTGGAGCATACACATCGCTGTCGTTTGGGTTGAAAGAGTCCTCAAATGAATTCAAGTTGGCTGCTGTCTCTTGTCCCAGACCAGTCGCATTGCTGCTCTCTTCGTAGTTGTCATGTTTATTGTTGTTCGAGACGCCTTCGTCCTCGCTTGACGAGCCGAAGTCGCTCGAACGAAGCAGATTCCGGGCGTCTGCTGCCATCTAGAGCAGCCTAGCAGCTACGTCGCAGCCTGCGTGACGATTATTGAGCAGATAGGTCAGACGCGTTCACTGGGTTGGTTGCTAGCAGACAGACCAAGACTCAAAAAATGCCGGATGATGTGAAGTTCTTATGTGAAAAGGTATAATGATTACAGACTAACGCGGACAGGTAAAGGAAAGTCCAAGTATTGCACACAAAAAATGAAAGGATGTACTATGGAGTGTATAGTTGAAAGGATCGAATAATGAAATGGAGGAAGGGAAAGAGTCGGAATAGAGCCTGACATTATTGTCTATAGACACCCAGGCTTCTATTCTAATTCGCAGGTAACCCTAGATCGGTGTTACCCGATGGGTCAGAAGCTGCGATATGGTCTCTATGCATAGAATTAGATGGTTAGAAAATATGTATGAACGATGTATATGAAGTCGGGAAAGGGAAGGGTTATGGGAAGTGAAAGTACTTTTATGCGCTCAGACCACTCTTGCCTCCAGCGTTTAGTATCTGTCACGTCCGGCAATGCAGGAGAAGATGACTGTTCAAGCGTAGTCAGTACACAGTGTAGTGAAAACATCTTGGGAAATCGACGTACATGGCAGGACTGCGAAGAGCAGGCAGCCGGTAGCGGCCCAGTAGATCCAGAGTGCGTTACCGTATGAGACGAGGATACCAACTCCGGCACTGTTGATGGACTGCTTTGTGCGTGCGATAATGACTGTCGAAGAAGAAGTGCGAATTAGCCCAAATCTTTAGTGGTGCTTTGGTAGAAGACGCTGATGCTCACCAGTCCAGATGATGCATCCTACGGCAGTGCACAGGAAAGCAAAGAGCGTGAGAAGAGCGCAGACGAGGTATGCGAATCTATGGGCGAAGAAGCCCATGATGAGGGCCAGACCTCCGAGGATGGTTCCGATAATGAGGAGGTAGAAGGCGGCCTTCCTGTAGGATGCGTAAAACAATGAGCAATGTCAGTAAGGCTACATAGATTCCAAGGAAGCGACAGCGACTGGCTCGCCCTCCTTCCTAAATGGGAGTCGTCGACTTACGAGAAACGGCCGAGGTAGGAGTCGCTCGTGAAGACACCGCCGGGGAGACGGTTTGCAACCTCAGTCTGTGCATTGGCAGGTACGTCGTAGAGGATGGCAGGAACAGGTCGGAACTCGTGTGCCCAGCTTGTGCCGTCACAGTAATCGGGGGCGCCGCCGCTTGAGCCAGACTTTGCGCAGTATGTCCATAGACCCCATTCGTAGTATTGTCGGAGACCAGCGTTGGCAGCGTTCGATGAGCTTTGGCCGTAGATCGAGTTTCCTAGTCCTAATGCTTGGCCCACGCCTCCCGTCGCAACAGTGACCATTCGAATATTCCGTGGGACAATGTTGCTGTTGCAAGGATGTGTCAGATTCATTCTATACATGCTACGATGCCTCTGCACACCTGTTGATTTGCGAAATCTGTGGTTTTCAAGGGTCGATCAGCTTGGGCCCAAACAAGACTTTTTCAGGCTCGAGAGTACTCACATGAGCGAAGATGGCAAGGATAGAGGCAGCCAGAGTGAGGAAGACCCCGAGGCCAGCGCAGGCGAAGAAGCGAGACATGGCTAGCTGCTGGGTGGAAACGAATAAGGGATGAGCGGGAAGGTGCGTGGGGAACCAAGCGAGAGAGCGATGAGGTCAGTTTGCGCTGCGAGATGGTCTACGTTTGGGCTGGGCTCACCGGAATATAGTGAAAGGAATTGGTGTTGAAGAGAAAGGGTTGAAATGTGTCTTGAAGGAAAGAAGAAGAAGAAGAAGCCCAAATATCCTCAAACTGGCAGGAGAGAGGGCGGGCGGACGAAAGAGGCAAGTCTCCGATCACATCTGACGAAAACAACATTCAGATGCAATCAGTCATGAAGGCAAGCAACGTCAAACCGTTGACACCAACTGCTAATACTTCTACAATCTACCGAGTCTGAGGCCGCTGTCGATTTGAACTGTCCTGATCTGATCCCGCATCCATCCATTCCCACGGCTTGGCTTTCCCGCATCATATAAACAGTCCCAACTTCCTGCCTGCCTGTATGCAAGACTCTCTGTCGGATAGGCTCATGCTATGCGACAAGCTGTGATGGACGCACCCGCCAGCCTGATACATCCCCCAAAATGCAGTGTCAGAGCTCGCGCACGTGATCCCTAGACCTGCGAAAACAATACATTCAGAACGAGTCTGGCAGAGCTTCGTTTACTTGGAAAATACTCCCTGCAATACGCTGTCCGCAATAGGCCTCGTCAGGCCTTTTCCAACCTTTGTTTGGCTGCTTCATAGAATCGAGATGAGCTGCAACCGAAGCTTTGCGTGTTCAGCTGTGGCCTCTTCACTGCAGAAAAGTCATATAGAAGCTTACATCACTCCATAAGAGAACCATGTGGCGCCTTCCTCGAAGAATCTCCCAAGCATCTTCTTCCTGTCATCGTGTTCTAGCTAGATGGGCATGTCGCCATCTGAGCTGGCTATTCTGCACAGATCGTGTAGAATTTGGAGCCAGGATACAGCCATCAGGGAACGACTCTATCGAATCTTGATCCATAGTCTTCGCCAAGAGCATAATAATAACACTCAGATTGATATTTACTATTCCTGGAATCGAAGAAGGAATTGTAGAACTTTAAGATCAAGGCGTTTGTCCCACCAAACCTCTATTCAGCAAACCCGCTCCTTCGCCCACACAGTCTCGATCACCAACATCCCCTTCGACCCGCGTACCTAAAGGCAGGCCTCTATCCACATCACACGACGCTGAGGGGCCTGATGCACATACCGCACTTCCCGATCTCGTCATCAACGACAAAGATACCCAAGGACGTCAAGAGCTCTAGATAAAACGATATATTCTCTCGTTGCAGCGCTTCGAATGTCCAGGTAATAGTACGGTAGTTGCTAGAGAGGCGCTTCTTAGCAGGAGGAAAATGTTCGTTCGTCCGGGACGCGTGTAAGAACTGTCTTCGATGTAAATCGCGCTGGCCAGATTCCACGGCCTGTCTCGACCTCGCTTGCTTGAACGCCTCTCGACGACCACTTCGACGACTGCCTTCTTTTCTTCTTTTCCCTCTACTTGGATGTGAGGCCTGGTGCTACCGGAGCCTTCTTGGATGCACCCCTGTCCTCGTCGTTGTCGCCATGCAAATCTGGATCCGAATGCTCCTGTATCTGCCGCGTTTCCTTCTTCGACGCAGTCTTGACTTGCTTTTCAGTTTTGGAAACCGATGACAAACTTGATGCTGATTTGAGGCCACCTTCTCCTCAGCAATTCTCTGCTTGAGGATGGCGTCCGCTGCCTTAGAAGATGCCTGGTCTAGAGGGCGCGGCTTGGTCTTCGGCATTCTCGCAGCCTTTATGGCACATGGCTGGGGATCGTGGGGCAAGGTGAAAGGCTTCAGGATGAGGAACAGGCCGTCTTCGGTTTCCTGAAGCACGTCAATCTGATGCAAGGCCTCAATTAGTCCATGAAGCAGGCCTAATGAATGAATGATACACTCACGTGTTTGTGACACTTCTGACAGCTGATCTTGACGGCATGTTCATCCAGCAGGATAGGCTTTGTGTTGATGCAAAGAGGGCGTCCGCACAAATGCGACACGCTTAGCGTCGAGGCGTTGGATTGTAGGTTGAGCATATGGGGAATCACTATGATATCGTGAGAGCATCAGAAGGCTCGCGGACTCACTCGGCGGCAACCAGAACGAGGTAATGAATACCGATCTGCTGACTACAGGCCTTCAGGTTCACCTGCTGACGGTAACAGACCTCATTGTGGTTCTGGAGGTGGTTGTCGGTAAGATACAGCGCAGAACAAGATGTTCTGGAAGGTCGATGATGTTGGACGAACCTCACAATGCCAATTGACGACGCTAAGCTCCAGTCGAAATAGGCCGGGAAGACTTTGTAGGAGGTCGCCCATCATGTTGTCTAAGGAAAGGGAAGAGGGAACGAATCGCCTGAAAGTCGGAAAGATGCGCAAGTGCTCATCGCCGGAGCGGTCAAATATGTTGATAAGGGTGTCGTTTGAGAGCCTGGGCACGCTCCAAGTGCGAGTGCCGCGCGGTACGATCTCGTATTTGAGTATGACAGGGATGTACGGGACCAACGAGCCGTCCCAATCGACGCTGTAGGCATCTGTCAATGTGATTCGGAGCCTCTGATCTTGGCCGAGGTCGTAGAGATCGAATAACA
Organism: Erythrobasidium hasegawianum; assembly: GCA_001972285.1. NCBI lineage: Eukaryota > Fungi > Basidiomycota > Cystobasidiomycetes > Erythrobasidiales > Erythrobasidiaceae > Erythrobasidium > Erythrobasidium hasegawianum. The sequence goes on along the minus strand of BCII01000011.1, from coordinate 853,293 downwards.
CTTCCTGGGAACACCAAAAGTCGACAAAGTTGTGCGCGTCATAGAGTCTGACCGTAAGCAGTCGTTAACTCGCTGCTGCGAACTGCAGCCACCACGATGTCAGATGAAATGTCCATGCGGATGTAGCGCGCCTAGAACTCCAGTGGTTGCTCCAGAAGGTCTGGCTCAACCGAAGGATCCGGCTGGAGCTCGTCGTGGTCATCAGGTTGAAGGTCTTCAAGATCCGGCTTGTCGTCTGCTGGTTCGGAGCGGCAGGGCTTGGCCAGTGAACACGTTCGGTACCTTGAACGTTGAGCATGGAAGGACAGTCTTGCTCTAGATGTTTACGGGCATCCTTGACCATCATGTCGGGCGAGTAGCCGGCGGGACAGGTGATCATAGCGTTCCTAAGGCCATCGATGCTGCTGCTGTTTAGATGCCGGTGCAAGTCAGACCTTCTCATACGTCCTTGACCTCGCAAATGCGACGGCGTCAATCTCCGTCGAGAAGAGACAGCGGCCAGACTATAGCGACCGCAGTAGCTAGAATGCGCAAGTGTGCCTACCCAGCGCTCCGGAGCTGACTTGGGCTGACAAGCTTCCGATGCAAAGCACCAAACATCTTCGTCTGTTTAATTCTTCAAACGATTAGGGGAAGGGTCTGCGCACCAGGTTTGCGCACCCTTGTACTGCATGCAGGACGTGGAATCTTATAAGATTGTTGTGACGGCGGGAGTACCATCTGTCAATGCCGAAGAATAGTGAATCATATTTGAATATCTTGCTTGAAGTAGCTTGGGGCGCTTTCTCGTTGATCTACCGCCAATAGATCGATTCCGTCTCGAGGATTGCTTGTTCACGCTTAGGCATAGACGTTATCAAGCTGTAGATCAGTGTGTCTATCATAGAAGAGCATAGAAGAATGGAAGGAACAATTGTTGAGGGGTTGTAAGTGGGTAGCGGAGTATGAATTATGAAGAAAGAGGGAAAGCAAGAGGCATCGCTGTTGCCCGGTATTTATACTGATCATGGGATGCTGGATCTTCCAGGCGTCTTCCGTAAAACGTCATGGAATTGCTGCGGTTCCGCGAAACTAGTAGAAACTGGCATTTCTCCATTATCGTGGAAGTGGAAGATGGAAGAAGCAGTAGCAGGTGACGTCATCGGTCCTTGCTGCATCAGCATTTTGCGAATGCAGTAGCTCAACAACTTTGAAGAGTGCTCTCATAAGACTTGGAGTATTGGACGGCAGAGTGATCAGCAACAACAGGGATTCATATCCGGAGGCCGAGGCCCCCCTGAGCTTGCGCGGCAGAGTTATGGAGGATTCTTCGTGCGCACATATGGTGACCCTCGTCCTCTCGAGCACTCTAGAAAAGAGCAGCTCCGAGTAATGCTCCGGCACCTATACAGACAAATCAGCACGCTCAACCCATACCTAGTCACAGCAAGTCTCACCTAGACCCAGGAAGGCGCCGGACATCCCCATACCAGGATAGTAGGCACCATCTGCATATAATGTGATGAGAAAAGTACCGACTCTCCGATAGTTTCGAGGACTCACAGCCTCTCCCATATCCAGGATCTATCGTCCAAGACTGATCAGCATTGATCAATTGCAGGTATGGTAAGGCTACTCACAGCCGTACGGGCTAGCATAAGGGCTGACTTCTGGCGATCTGTACGCGAGCTCGTCTGCCAAATCCTGTGCGCGATGTTCTGCATGTCTCCGCTGTCGCTTCGAAGCAGACTCTTTATGATGGAACAGCTTGCTTCCTTTTGAAGGAGGGTTTTTGCGAGCGTATTCTTCAGGCGTGCCCATCTTCTGTAGCTCATGCTGGACGAGGTCTTCCATGGTAAGCTGTCACTTTCTCATCAGTCTACGACATATGAAGCATCATGGAAGCTAGACTGACCATCCTAGGCTGGCCCTGGCCTTGCATCATCGCCTGACTTCCAGGGTAATTTCCTTGCATCCTGTGAGTGCCGCCTTGTCTGACGCCAGGTAGACCTTGCTGTACATTGTACTGCGGAAGAGTTCTTCGCTGCGGTTCTGGAGTAGGCTGAGGCTCGCGCTCCCAGAGTTCCGCAATATACGCGAGTGGGTCTTTTCCAGCTGGGACAGTTGCTAGCCATTGTTCGTCGTCCAATGGATGCGACCATGTTGAGCGCGGAGGGTTCGCATGTGTGTCGACGAAGCTGGAGGCAACAAGTTACGTCAAGTCGCGCTTGACGAAAGCCGAAGTTGTCAAGCAGATACAAGAATCGGTCATTATGAGTGTCGAATTGAGGTATCCAGTGTGGTGGGAGTGGCCGATTCTCCTGCTCAATGTCTCGGTCGCTTTGACGAGGTGGTGTTGGAGTTGACACTGGCGCCGACCCGCCGTGAACGGGCACCCTACTGCCTGTACTGGAATGACCAGATGTAGCAGAGGTTGTATCGTAAGGAGGAGGCGCATCTGCTGGTGCTGCTTGTCTTGACATGCTGGGAGAACGATAGCGGTACAATGACAAACTGCGTGATCTATTTTCATCCGCGAATGCGCTCGATGGTATGTACTACGACCATCAGCGATCCAGAGGGAAGACATTGAAAGGCCACTGCCCGTCCTTTATGAGCGGGACATAATCCACCTTCTTCGCCCTGCACCATGCTTCTTCCGCTTCATTCAGCTCTTCCGCTCTTCTTTTGCATTCATCACGAATGGCTCTCGAATCTTCCACTCGTCTGTATATCGCGGCTTCGATCTCATGCGGTCTCGCGCCTCTCGACCGAATCTCCAAGACAGCTTCAGCCCGTTGGACTTTCTCCTCCCGCTTCATGACTGCTTGCAAGCGCTTCTCAAGCTCTTCTTCGTGGTCCAGATGAATCGCTTTGACTTCTTCCTGCCTAGCAGCCTGTTTCTCAAGCTGCCGCTCCCAAGCTTTCAAGCGTATGTGTTCGGCTTTAATGGCCTTGTACTGTTCTCCGATACTAACAGACTGTCTTTCAAGTCCTGGAGAGTCTCGCTGTCGGAATGGACTGGAAGTTGCCGATGTTTGAGCTGTCGTATCGAAGATCAGACGCGACTTCCACTAGCTCGAATGTTTGGCATACTCACCCACTCGATCATCAATATCAACATCCCGCAAACCATGATGTATCCCTTTTGCGTCGCTCTGGCTTTTCTGCTCGAATCCATAGAAGCTATCTTTTGCCTTTCCCTTGCTTTTACCCGAACCTTCCATCTCCTCTATAAAAGCTTCGTAGCCCGCCACGTCGTCGTCCGTATTAGGCATTTCTCCACTTACTTCCGCAAGCCGTTCTGGTATACTGTCGAAGGGTGTCGATGAAATCTGGGTGACGGGAGGTGGAGGTATGCTACGATAAGGCGAGGAGGGTCCGGCTTTCATGTCGCTGATGTCAAGCGAAGGCTGAGCAGTAGCTGCAGGTGACGCAATGCTCTGAGACCTGTTTGCCGACTGTCTGACAGGCGACACGGCAGCTTGCCTACTGGAAAGTGCTGAAGTCGGAGACGCGTTGGAGAGTGGGGTATGTGACTGTGATATGTGATGATGGTGAGGAGGCGAGGATGTATCCCAAGGTGCAGCACCAAAAGAAGAGCTCGCTTGGAGAGGCGCAAAAGTAGTCAGGGTAGGAACTCCGTCGTCTTGTCCATTGATGATATCCGCATCATCCTGTGGACGTTCAGACACGTCGTCTTGCGAATGACGATGATGGCCGTTGACCAGATTGACATGATCGTCCTGGTGTGCCTCATCCGACGGAGCACTTTCCAGCTGGCTGATGCGAGCATTCATAGCTTCCCACCGCTCATCGTTGTGCTTTTCGTACTCTTGATGCCTTCGCGATAGCAGCCGTACGGCTTCCCGGATTGCTTTAACTTGGCCGACAGCTTTCAGCGAGGCTTCCACGACAGCTTTGAGTGTTTCAGGAGGTATAGATCTGTGTCCATTGAGGTGTGAATGTCCTGTAGAAGATGAAACACTCGATGTATCCATGCTTTTTTTGCAATCTCAAATGGTTTGAATTCAAGAGCCTTTGCTTTGAGCTCCTGTCAATCAATCCCTTAAGAATGTCTACTGCCGAGACTATCAACAACTTTGACGACGCTACAAAGGTGCAATCTGCGACTGTACAGGGCGAATTCAAGACTTTCCCGGTTGACACGAAATTCTGATGATTTCAGCGCGAGCTCGCGAGCTTCTTGGAGGCAGAGCAGCACAAAGCCAGGGTCCAAACGACGATCAAGGACTTCACAGAACGCTGTTTGAATACTTGCGAACCGCGGCTAACCGACTCGTCTTTACGCCGGTGCGTCGAGAAGCCTTGAATCATTTCCTGGATGTCAATCATGACCGATACTTCTACAGGAAGGACCAGGAGTGTCTGTCGACATGTGTAGGCATCCGCAAGCATACTTACGCTCACTTACGGTAGCTCAAACTCTCGCTTTGCGCCCAGGTCAACCGGTTTCTCGACACCAGTCTGTTTCTCGTTGATACCCTCCAATCAAAGCAGCAAGCGGCGCAAGGCCCAGCACAGCTGGTCTGAGTACTTCTCCTCTGCTGCCTGGCTGGCTACGGTAACGAAGTTCGTGCTGGAACGCCGAATCATGCCAAAATCGGTATTGATCTGCGATACGATGGCCAGCATGTCAGAGCACGCTTCATAATCTGCCTCGACGTACTTTTATAATCATACACACGCTCAACGACCGTCCTTGAAGATCAGCGATGTCGGAAATCGGAAAGTCGGTATTTCCCAGACATCAAGAATTAGCCAGGCAGGTTGTAACGTAGGTTGGCCCGCTGTAGAATGTATAAAGTAGGTTATGCGTAATCCCTTGCACAGTGCATTCATCTTTCACCGACTTTTGTACTTGCGCATCAAAGGGGTGGTTCATCACAAATCGATTCGTAAAATCTCAGGCTCGTCAACACGAGTGTTACTTTCTCACAACCATGGAGTAACCTTGCGACAGCTTGGAACCCTCGAGCCAAAGTTGCTGGATCTCGCAGCCAGCCCGTCCGCCAGCATGACGAGCCGGGAACGAGACCGTGTCAGCGCCGCGCGCCAGAGCAGCGAGAAGCAAGCGAAGCAGCTCTGTAATGAGCTCTCGGATCTACTCGGCAAGAAGGACCCTTGGAATCAGGATGTCGTCTTTGCCAGGGAGAAGTAAGGCTACGAGCCCGCCAGCTGCGTTACAGCTGATACCTAAGCTGACTGTATCGCTCTGTACTTCTGTAAAGTCTGCGAAGGCACTGCCTGGCTCTCATCTTCCAGCCTGTAGCGACGAGCGATGTGACGACGGAAAGTCAAGCGCAAGCCAGACGTCGTCTCTTTGGCCTGAACGTTCTCTTCCTCAACACGTCGCACAACATCATCCAGAACTTCAGACAGCGTTTGAACGCACTCGACAAGCTCGCTGCGAGCAGCGGCAATCCCCGGGGAGGTAGCAATTCCAAGCGTCGACCAGACGCAGCTGGTGATCGAGGTTCTTCAAGCGCAGCACAGCGTCGCAAGCTTCTGCAATCGTTCAGAGACTTCCTAGGAAAAGAAGAAGCCTACTGGCGCGACCTACTCATCAGGATCGTGGGTGTTTTCGATGTAGAAGAGGCGAGGACACCGCTACGATTACTCCAGCTCGGTGTGGGCGATTGGGAAGCAGATCCCGGTTTTAAAGCTAGTAAAGAGATACATGATCAGGCCGTGCTTCTCTGTCACAAAGTCCTCATCTGCTTTGGAGACATCGCGAGATACAGAGAGCTGTATGCTGAAGGAAGCAAGAAAGCGGCCAATGTCAGTAGCCCAAAACCAAAAGGTGGGAAGCTAGCCCCTGCGGCGATTGCACAAGCGAACGAGAAGCGTGAAGGAAGCTGGGCCAAAGCCTTTGAGGCGTACCATCAAGCTCGCTTGCTCGTCCCAGACGACGGTGTGTTCCTCTTCGCCCGTTTCGCTAATCTGATTAGCTGATGTAGCTTCTCCAGGTAACCCGTCAAACCAGCTAGCTGTTTTGGCAGGATATCAGCACGACACGCTTTCTTCGATTTATCACTACTACCGGGCCCTCTGCGTCAAGAAGGCATTTAACACAGCTAAAGACAACATTGCAGCCACTTTCGTAAAGATACTGAAAAGCTGGGAAGCGGATGAACAGCTCAAGACGGACCGGAAAACGACAAGAACTGGAAGCTACAGAGACGCCGATGCCGAACCTACCGAGCGAGCTGCAATTGCCAGCAACCCTGAAAGTTTACTGGAGGACTTTAAAAAGCAGTTTGTGGCATTGCATGCCATGCTTTTCCAAGGATCGAAGTGAGGAATTCCTGTATGTTCAAGAGTTGCGTAGTGCTGACTAGAATTGGCTTGAAGCTTGACTTCACTTCCAGCTCAGTTCACTCGAGTGACCCAGCTCTTCTCTGCCGCTGTCATGAAGCGAGTACTGCCCTCCGACGTAATCGTCAAGTCGATTGTAACGGCAATGAGCGCATGGTGGCATGCCAGGATCAGCAGGCGTATGAGCAGCAAATCAGACCCAGGTGCGTCTGACCGAGCCGACGAGCTATTTCAGAGCGCTGACCGTCAGTACAGCAGCCAAGAATGTCAACATCGATCCGGCTTCGCTTGAATCTTCAGCTTTGCTGCACACTCTGGCTCTGATTGCTGAGCTTATGAGTATCGCAATTAACGAAAGTCGAGGTGTAGAGCTTCACGAAGCCTTGCAAAGACCTGCTACAGCTCCACAGTCTGAGCGGAACATGCTGTTGGCCCAGTCAATCACTGCGGTTCTTCGACGGGCCCTGCCAGCTCTACGCATCGCAAGCATGTGGCTTCTCAGTAACGCCGACTATCTCGCCAAATTCGATACTACTTCTGCCAATTTCAAGACGGGTGACCCATCAGTCGCGCCCGAAGTCTGCTCAGCTATTCGTGGTTTCTGGACGTCATACGCTAGCTTCGCCAATTCACTAGCATCTGCCTTCCCGCTACAGATGCTTCCCGTCACAGCTGGCGACTTCATGCTAGAAGAGGACATCGACATGCTAGGATTTGCACCGCTCAGACGAAGAATGAAGGACGCATCAGTCGGCAGTGCAGCCAAGAATGTATCTGCGGCACTCGCGGCTGCAGCCAATTCTAGCGCGAACCTGCATCCGAATGAAGAGCAGGTCCTCAGGCTTGGGGATCTTTTAAGCGATGCCAGTCTCCTCGCTCAGTCTGAATCATGTCCTCTCGTCATCGAACGTGGCTATTTCGTTATCAGGTCCAAGCGTCTCAACCCGGCTTCCCAGCCTTGGAGCCCGGTCAAGGCTGGTGCACCAGCTGCTGTGGCCTCTCCGCCCTGGGAATCCGATGATGATTTACCCGAAGAGGAAAACCACGAAGATGCTGTAGCCAATCTTAGCGAGAAGGAGGACGACGAACTGTCAGAGCATTTGACAACCGAAGACGACGTGCTGGATCTGGCTATGCGCGTCGCAACTGGAAATACGGGAGTCGATGAGCTAGGAGATGAGGAAGAAGATGATGAGGAAATTCTATATCCTTCGAGAGTCCTTCAGCCAGCTCAGACTAGGTGAGTCACGCTACTGCAGCCAGACTGCCGAAGCTAATTTTTACGTCTAGATTGCCTGCCAAGGAAATATCGCCTATTATGCAGCAGCCAGTCGCAGCCCCGTTACCGAATCAGGTGTCGGCTCCAGCGGGTGTGTCCCGAACAGCTTCGGATCTACTTTTGCAGGTTTTGCAAGGGAATTCGATGGATCTGCGAGCTTCGCCGACTATGGACGCTGCTGCCCTACATCAACCATCTGCAGCTACTCCGTTCGCCCTGAAGCAGAGTCCGCCCATTGCCGCTAATTCGCTCAGTGGCCAGTCAATATGGTCATCAGCATTGACTGGCCCTGCCACTGCCACACCAAGCCATACCAGACTAGGCTCAGGATTCTCTCCACTCGGTGCGATCGGCTCAGCAAGGCCAGGTTCGAGCTCAGCCAGCGGTGCCGAAGCACTATTTAATAGCATGCCCAATCAAAGTCAGCCGCAAGCACCTCTTCGCTCGTCTCCGAACTCAAACATTTACGCTTTCGATGCAAGCAGGAGCACATCGTTTGGAACCGGAACTGTAGGAGGACTGCCAGCTGGGGCTCAGGCTCAAGCAGATATTTGGAACCCGCCATCGCCCAGACGAAGTGTCCAAGTGACACCTCAGCCTTCGAATCTAAACCCAGCCCAGCGTGCTTTCGGCAGACAATATGGCTAGGCGCTATGCGAGAAAAGGCGTACCTAGTGAGATACGGCCTAGAATAGTCAAATTGCACATAGTCATCCTCAGTGATCTTCAGCGAGTCAGCAAGATGAGTGAAGCACTGCGCCGGGCTAGGTGAAGGCTTTGCCTCCATACACCAGCTCACTTCCCACGTAGGGATGGATATTCGGCTAAGATCAAAGCCAGGCAAGGCCTAGTGCGCTTGCGTTCCGGCTCCGCCGTGCGCGACACAGCGAAGGTGTTACCCCCTTGTTGTCAGTCAGAGAGAGCGGCGAAAAATGAATGCGAGGTCAACAACAAGATACTATGCGACTGTCTATACAATATTGCGCTCCACATGTACCTGATCTAGCCTATAAGCTTCTTCCTCCGCAGGTAAAAGACTACTAAAGCTGCAATCGTAGCTGCAGTAGTAGTTGAAAATATGCCAGCGCCTAAGCCTGAGACAAATGATCGGACGTTCAGCCGACTCATCCATCCAAGAGGTCCTCCACCTATATCTGTCCTTGCAAGCGCATTATCCGTCACTCTGTTCATACCGAAAGGTGCTGAGGGAGGATGGTAACCGCCAGTATGGCCATTGGCTATATCTGCTGCGGATGGGGATGTCGAGGTTGATTTCGGTGAAGCTACCGAGCCAGCTAGACCCTCGAGATGCGCCAAGCGAGAATTAACTGCTCTTAGCTGTACCACCAACTCCTTCATGTCCCTGCTTGTCGAAGCAGGTACTTTTCCGGAGTCTGAAACATCATCTACCGAGTCTGCGACTGTGTCTGCAGTCGCGACCGAGCTGACAGAAGGAGCTGATTTATGCCTCTGATGAGGTTCGTCCACCATGGTCGTACTGGATGCAGCGGAAGACGTTGGGGCGTCCCATGTCCCTATAACGGGTGGAAGCCATGTATCACCATGTAGTGCGGCCCGTGGACCTTGCGGCGCACGTCTGCAGCATGCCTTTTAGCGATGTCTCTAGTGAGTTGTTGCCGAAATCACCTACGCTTTCGCAACTTGGCCAATCTTGACTAAGCTCTTCGGTATCATACTTTCTGTAACCATCTTGATGATTTTACCTGGTACCCAAGAACCCAATGCGCTTAGATCCGTAAGCTGAGTTACGCGAGTGCCGCCTTGACTGTCCTCCTCGGCTATGAAACCCGATGTCGTGAGTTGCATGCGCGTATACGACCGTGTAGGAGGCTTTGTAGGATGGTCCACGCTGCGAAGGCTCGACAATGAGACAGTATCTAGACAGACTAAGGCTTTGACCTACGTGGTGGTTGCGCATACAAGGCGAAGAGGCTTCTCCGGGTACAAACGTGCGTTGACGGAAAGCATGACCATGTCGTTCGCTTTGACGGGGAACATTCCTTTTGTCGCCAAGTACGAAAGCGTTGCTTGCCGAGTCGCTCCTTCTGTCTGATCCGCTAAGCCTATCTGTTCTATCTCCTCTGTAGCATAGCACATGCTATCCCAGCTCGGTCTTCCCGTTATATCGATCAAAAGCTCCCATAAATTACGAATAGGAACATCTGGATAATAGGCTGATATGGAGTAAAGATGCGGTATGGTAGGATGCTTTGCTACAGTACTGAACGAGGTTGACAGTAACTGCTCCCAAGAAGCGAGCGGGACAGCTGCTGGAATGACCTGCTCGTCCGAGGAAGCGGGCATATGCACGAGCTGACTGGGATCCAGAATTGCGAGGAAATGGCGCAGACATGCGTCTATCTTGTCATTAGAGTATAGCGAGTGTTCCTGTATGGCTTGACTTCTGTTTGCTTTAAGTAACGGTTCTATGATGTCGTCGGGCCGGACTTGGCTTTCGAGGATCAAAGGCTTCGAGACAGCTGTTTGTTTTGCTGCGAGAATCTCGTCCTGAACGAGTTCATGCTGTAATGCCTGAACAGAAGGCTGCGCCTTTCCCTCAGTCTGCTTTTCCTGCACCAGGACCTTGGCGGGCTCTTCGGTCGCCGTTTCTTTGATGGCTTTTCTGTCAGATGCTAGACCGCCCGTTCGCATGAGGATGGACAGGAATTGGACGAGGAAGACGGTGATGAGCTGCAGCGCTGCGACTTGGTACGCTGGGATGGAGCCACTGAGAAGCAGCGCAAGTACCGGGGCCAACGCACCAGCGGCAGAGCTGGACGTGATGCCTTTCGAGCTCTGGACGAGCGCCTTGTCCATGGTGCAGTAGCTTCACCTTCCAAGGAGATTCCAGGATTTGGGAAGTATGCGAAAAGAGCTAAAGAATTACAAAGGATCGTCATTATTTCAGCCCAATTCGATGCCTTCGTCAGGCCGGGAGAACCAGCCGACCTCTTCTGGATCCAACGATGCTGCACAAGTGTTCCCGCTGATCCATCGCATACGCAAAGAAGTCGAATCTGCAGTCGGTCTGTCTATGCGGTTTGGCCCAACGCACCCCATCTCTCTTGCTGATACACCCGCGTGTCGCAGACTCTGTTCTGACCATCAACGAGTGAACGAACTTGGATCGCATATGCAACGACGTCGCTAATCCCTGACTGACAGCTTGACCGGACCGACCTGCGACTATGCAATTGTACGGCCCTTGACTACTCTGTTCGCCCGGACGCGACATCCAGCTCTCCTCTACTCTTTGTTACTCGTTCGAACTCATTTTCAAGACCGCGCAGAAGACGATCTAGCTTTCCAGGCAGTAAACAATTCTCGAGCACAACTTTGCGAAGTGCTGGCCACCAAGCTCGTCTCGCTTTTTGAGACTCGCTCAGAGCTACCCGTCATCCTCACCACGCGCTTCAATGCCTTTGCCGGAGTCAAGAGGCAGTCATTCGATGCTGGTCAGGAGCCGTTGGAAAGCGAGATACAGGAAATGCTACGGGATGGGCGGGAAGATATGTCGTCGGCACTCGAGATCGCCATCGAAAGCGGAGCAAAACGGTTCATCCGATCGCCTGCGATACAGCAATTCGTGACAAGCATCTGGACTGGCGAGCTTCTGTACCGACCTTCCAGTCAGCACTCCATCATGTCTGATAGCTACAAATCAGACACAGTCGAGTTCTTCCAGTTATCATCGCGGCCTCTGTTGGATCACAACGTTCTGCGCGTACCTCGAATTCGTCGCATCATCGAGCTTGGAGAACTGCTGGCGCTGGTCGTCCTCTTTTTCACAGTACAGCAAGTTCGAGATATACGAAGAATGGAATTGGCGGAGGTTCTGTTTATTTTATTCACAACCGGCTTCGCTCTGGAAGAGTTCGCAGGCCTGCGTGAACGTGGTTGGCAGACTTACTTCGTCCACATCTGGAACATTTTCGATTGTACTTTTCTTGGTGAGTATCTCACTTTGCATGCGAACTACTCCCACTAACCTATACTGTTAAGCAATCTTCTTCGCCTACCTTATTATGCGGATCGTTGGCTTACGAAGGCACAACGATGGCCTGTCAAGTCAGGCTTTCGATGTCCTTGCGGTATGCTACTTAAGAATGGGGTTGGGCGAAAGATCTTAGCTAACATGCGTCTTTCAGCTTGGCGCTCCGGTTCTATTCCCGCGACTGTGCGGCATGCTGCTGCGAGATTCTGTAGTACTGCTAGGGCTTCGTGCTATGCTCATCGACTACGTCGCATTCATGTTCCTCGCTGTGCTCGCCTCAGCGGGCTTTCTCGTGGCTTTCTGGGTGCTTGCTGAAGGCCAGCTTACTGTGGGACAGATAGCATGGGTTATGGTGAAGGTCTTTCTCGGAAACAGTTATGGTGAGTTTCGAGATGACATCCTTCAGGTCCTGCCATCAGTAGAAACTACTGATGCGAGCACCAGTTGGCTTCGACTTGGCGAATCTGTTCGGCGAGCATCTAGGTCCGGCTTTGATGCTAGTCTTCGCGGTCTTCTCCAATACTCTCCTCCTCACGATCCTGATATCTATCTTAACAAATACCTTCAGCGTCATCCAGTACAATCTGGTGGAAGAGTCTTTGTATCAAAACGCAGTGACGACCTTGGACATGGTCAAAGGCGATGCTCTTTTTGAATTCATGGCGCCGACCAATCTCATTGCTCTGCCTCTTCTCATTCCAGCAAAACTCGTGCTAAATCCCGTAAGTACCTTCAATGCATCGCTCTTCCCACACTGGCTGACACAGATGCTAGCGCCGCTTCCATACCGTGAACGTCTTCTTGATTCGATTGGCCAACTTCCCTATACTCGCATTTATCTGGCTTTTCTACCGCTTGGGCAAGCGGACTTCACGGCAACAAAGTATACACCTCAACGATAAAAGACGTACAGGTGATCTGTGGGGCACATTCCCTCGCGGCTTTGGACGGTCCGTAGAAGATCGCCTCTTCGAACGAAAAGTCTCCCTAGCTGGCAGGACAGTGCGAGGCTTAGACGACCGACTTGACGATCCTCCTACATCTCCAGTGACTATTCGGGGTTCAGGAGGACAGCGTGCTTTGGGATTGTCTACATCAGCTTCGGATACTTCGGGTGGCAATCATGCTGCATCGCTGCTGGCTCAGCTTTTCAGACCTACCAATGCTGATACTCAGAAGACCAGTAATTCGCAAAAGGTGCCGGAGGACCGCTATGTGGCAATGGAGCAGAAGTTGGACAAGATTGAAAAGATGCTGGATAGACTGTTGTCCGGCGGCTTGAAGGTTGACGACGATGATCGATGAGTCGTATATTGTACTCTTTTTGGTATCGTATATGGGATACACGTAGCTCAGTAATACAGGAAGGGTTCCTCTGCCTCATTCGTACTCGACTTTGCCTCTCTCTCTCCAGGAACAGCCCTTTGTTCAATGGCGTCTACAGCTGCTAAGATTGCAATTATTGCTGGTGTAGGACCAGGTTTGCTGTGCGAGACGCTGGCAAGGTGGTCACGTAAGCTGACATAGTCTGTGTGGTTCGAAGGCACCGGCGCCTCGCTAGCTCGGAAGTTCTCGAGCGCTGGATATTCTGTAGCTCTGCTTGCCCGTAACCAAGAAAATCTCCAGCCTGTCGAAGACAGCATCAAGAAGTCTGGCGGACATGCCGTCTCGTTTCTCACTGATGTCTCGGACGAAGAGAGTGTGAAGTCTACGTTCAATGCCATCCCTCAGAAGCTTTCTGGACACGTATCCTGTGCAATCTTCAATGCTTCTGGCGGATTCACCATGAAGCCTTTCCTGGAGACGCCCGTTTCGGCGCTGGAGCAAGCTTTGAAAGTTTCTTCGTATGCGATTCCATCACGCTGGATTGCTCGCGAACTGAGCTTCGTGGTTGTAGAGTCGGAGCTTTCCTCTTTGCCCAGGAAGCCATCAAGCTGATTCAAAAAGGCGATGGAAAGGGCAGTCTTCTGTTCACCGGCGCAACAGCCAGTCTCAAAGGAAGCGCGAAGTTCAGTGCGTTTGCGCCTGCAAAGTGAGTTATGCCTCTCTGCTGTATTAATTTGCAGCCTAACGTTTTCCTGCTAGGTTCGCAACACGCGCCTTATCACAGTCTCTAGCTAGAGAGTTTGGTCCTCAAGGTATCCATGTAGCGCATGTGATCATCGACGGTCAGTGGACTCGGAAATACCCTGCAATTTAAGCCAATAACAGATTCCACGCCAGGCATCATCGCTACGCAGCGAGCTGAACAGTATATGGGATCCGATTTTGCTGAAGGATCTCGTCTAGATCCCGATGCCATTGCCGATGCGTACCTGTATCTGCACAACCAGGACAAGTCCTGCTGGACACAAGAGCTAGATCTCCGACCTTCTGTGGAGAAGTTCTGAGAGCAGAGAATATCGAATATCGTTATTCAGAACTGTAGCAGAAGATATAAGCAATGTACAATCTATTCGCTTTGGAAATTGATGTTCCTGGCGCGTCGATCAGTCTCATTGGGGACCCCCTGGCCAGAAACTTGATGCTCAACCTCGTCCTTTGACTGCGCTCGCACTTTTGTACGGCCATTATGGCGTCTGTGTATCCACCGCTGGGCAGCACTCATATCGTCAGCGGGTCCAGCGCTGTCCGTTTCGCTGCAATCCCTCAAGACGGGCTTCAGGGCGATTTCACGATCCAGATTTGGTCAAATGTATCTGGCACCTGGCGCGAGCACGACCTTGAAGAGCAGAGTGCCCTTGGAAACATACATGTAGCCTATATCCCAATCCACGAGCCTGCGCGAGCGAAAAGTAGGCTGTTTGAGCAACCAACCTCAACGAGTACGCGCTTTGGGCTGACATTTGGTTGGGCAGCTTTCGAATATACTTACCGCATTCGCTATGCGTCTGGATACATTGAATGGCTCTCTCAAGCTGGTGGGACCGACAATGGCTTCATTGTCTGCTCCGATGACGCTGGGTCTGCAGCTGCCCCTGCCTTCGAAGGAGCCGACTCGCGACTCGACATCATTGACGGTGCTGCAAATGCGGACGGCATCTCAATAAAAAGAATCAGTGTATCACTGTCGCAAGGACCAGAAGGCGAGGTCGAAAGCTTCTATCTTGGCGGTCCTAAAGACACCTACGCTGGGCTCGTCATTGAAAGAACAAAGCCGACATGGTTCACGCCTCGCACATTCACCTCCATAACAGACGTATCTTCCCAGCATGACGCTCAACTTGTAGTCTTCCGGACCTTGGACGGTGTGGTCGCACTCTTCCCTCTTTCTACTGCTTCAGCTTCCTGTACCATCCGAGGTAGTACAGACGGCCAGCATGGGGTATGGCTACGTGCAGAGAGAGACACCAGCTCGTCTGCGGAAGCGCAAGCAGTTCTGGCTTCTGGTCGAGAAGGCCAGCTCCTCGATGTCATTGAAGCTTGCATCACAGAAGCGAGAGCTATTCTCGCCAAAGAGAGTGTCAAGATGACAAATGGGATACATGAGCAGGATGACCAGCTGTGGAGCCTGAAGAACTCTGCCAAATTGGTCTTCTGCACATGGAACTCGCTAGGACAATCGTACAGCGTTTCAGGGGTATTCGAACGGCTTGCCGCTTTACAAGCCGGGAAGATCCTTGAGAAGTATGAGGCAGTACTACTGGACGATGGCTGGCAGGATGTTGGAGTGATTGAGGCTACCAATCTGCGTGCGCTCAGAAGTTTCAGCACACGGGAGGGATGGATGGATATGCCTGAGCTGAAAGATCAACAATCACCGGACCTAGCTCGTATACGGAGGAAGGATTCAGGTTTCATACACAGTCGAGTCACATCGCAGGAGTCAATCGATATTCCCTCGGGCACCCTGAAGCAGGCTGTAGATGCTATCAAGGCTCGCTACAGCGAGGTTAAGCATGTAGGCACATGGGTTACCTTAGAAGGATACTGGAATGGTCTTCATCCGGATTCCGAGATATCGCGAGAGTACGAGCTTGTGAGATTCGGCAAGCGCCAACCCCTTTCCCAGTACCCTTATCCACCAGAGAAGGAAGCAATACACCTACCTGCCCTCGGCGAGCTAGACAGATTCTGGACTGATTACTTCACAACGCTGCATGATGCTGGCGTTGACTTTGTGAAGGTGCGTATAGGAATATCTGCACTAAGATACTCCGCTAACAGACGTTCTTCGACAGATCGATGACCAAGCTGAAGTCGAATGGTTCGTTGGTGAAGGCATCGCAGAGCATCGCGCTGCCCTAGCCAGAGCCGCAAGACAAGCGGCAATCAGAGTTTTCGGCGCTGGAAACCTCATCAACTGCATGGCTCACAGTCCTCGCAACTACTGTGAGTTTCTGTCTAGCAGATCAGAAAGTAAAAACTCGTTCAGGTCAGTAATTACTGATTGTAAGCGCTAGGAGAGGAAGCTAAGAAAATATACACGCAGATCGAGCGACGACTTCTTCCCGTTTGAGCCGGAATCACACCGATTCCACATCGCTTTCAATGCCACTACGGCTTTTCTGCATCGCTTCCTATCCGTCACTCCGGATGCCGACATGTTCACTTCGCATCACGAGCTGGCAGGTTATCATGCTCAGCTTCGTGCCTTCTTCAGCGCCCCCATCTACTTGACAGATGATCAAGAACCCAATCTGTCAATTGTCCACAAACTGGGAGGCCAGACGAAGGCTGGGCAATTTGCAGTGATCAAGAGCGAGACGTCAAAAGCTGTCAAGCTCTCAAATTCTGCTTTCCAAGATGTCACAGGGCAGGGAGAGGGACCAGCGCTCAGAATCGGTCTGCCAGTAGCCGGAGGAGCTCTTCTGGGTGTCTGGAATTGCAGAGGGGCAAAGGCCACTAGCCTGGACTTCTTGACAAAGCGTGACATCGCAGATGCTCTAGACACCTGTACGACAACCAGCAGCGACTATGTGGTGCTACTGGACAGTGAAGAAGGGGCCACCTACGATTTGAAGTCATTCGATCCGACTAGTGAACGGAAGATCATGCAAATTTCGTCTCAAGGTATTTGCCCTCTACGGCTCGCTGCGGAGACATGCCGTAAAATGGTCGTCGCCCCTGTGACAAGTTTCGAAGAGGACCGCTTGGCAGTGTTCGGCCTGGTCGACAAGTACGCCAGCTTGTGCGCCATCGAAAACATATCGCAACAGACATACACCGAAAAGCAGGCTGTACAGGAGACGCCTGAGAAGTCGCAGCCTAAAGAGGATCAAATTCCTGTCTTAGAAGATCCCGTTCAGTCAACCTCCAAGTCTGGCACTTCCCGTAGGGGCGTCTTGGGTTTAAATAGAGCCAAGGACTCAGCGTCAATCAGCTCGCAGTCTGTAGCCCGCATGTCGACACACGAATTGACTGGCTCCCGACTTTGGACCCTCCTATTCTTCTTCCGAGCCGAGCTTCGTCATATTCGAAGGAGTTTCTTCAGAGACTTCTGGTCATCTCCCTTCTGGACCATGTATCGAGAGCTGAAGGCAGCCTTTGGAGGCGAGACTACCATACCTGTGGAAGCTGTGCATGCTTCTCGCGACAGTATTGCTACAACCTACGGTACCTTCGAGAACGGCGAAGCTCTGTCGGAGGAGGAAATATCGCCTGCTCCTGCGTTACAGGAGGTTCCATCGTCGAAGGAGGGACCAAAGGAGCCAATGCTAAAAGCGGACGAGATTTCGACTCCAGACGACAAGCGTATTCCCATAGCGCGCGAGGAGTTGGTCATTGAGCTCATAGCTTCTGGCAAGCTAGCATGGAAGGTTGTTTCTGGTCCGAAAGAGGGCTATCGTGTTACGATTGAGAAGCAGGAAGTCGAGCAGCGCTTCTTGACTTCCTTTGGACAAATAGTCGGATTAGACATGGACGCCTGGCTCAAGGATCATCCGCAGAAGACCACAGAAGGCGGTGGTAATTGGCGGATTGCGCTCAGCCGATTCTAGCGGCCTTGTCATGACCAGCTCTCATTTTCTCGGTTATCCCTCGTCGGACTTTTCATTCTAGACCCTACATTTGTCCTCTCGTTATGTCGTTATGCTATTTATACGTATCTCATGCAATCTACTCGCTGCTACGATGTTCTTCTGATGGAGGCACTTGCCACGGTTTATTACGGCTAGCGATTTGCTTGATCAGAAAATCCGGTTTGTCCTTGCACCAATTTTCTGCATTGGAGTCGGACTCAGGACGCGATGTCGCAGCCTTACGACTTGCGGCAGCTGGCGTTCGTCCTCACTGGACCCTCTACATCAAGCTATGACGGCCTATGCCCGGCCTCATGGAAACATCTGTTCAATCCGAAACGCTTCGACCTGAGTCTTTGCTGGGTCGATCTGCTGCCTCTACTCCCTCTATCTATGCTCGTTCTGTGCGGTAGTATCGAAGGATGGAGCCTGCGAAAGCTCCCTGTCAAGCGGCTCAGCGATGCTTGGAGAGGGCGGAGTCTGTACCAGCTCAAGCTTGTAAGCTCTTCCTAATTCACATTGTCTCGTCGGCAGAATACGGCTAACGAAGAGGCTCCAGCTGACAGTCGCTCTACTTTCGGCCGTGGAAATCGCAAACATCGTCACACTCCTTGTCCTTCCTGGCCGGCCAGACAGACAGCTGGCCGGAATATCTGCTGGTTTGGCACTTTTCAGCTTTCTGGTCGCCGGCGTACTTCACCACTTCTCGCATACGAGGGCCAGCAGATCCTCATCCACCTTGCTCTTCTTTTGGCTCTTTACGATACTGTCCAGTCTACTGGCGTTACGTACTCAAATCGGACTCGGGTTCTACAGGAGAGCGACCTCCAGCTTTATCGTCTTCAGCGTCTCTCTGCTCCTGCAAGTAATCATTTTCAGTCTAGAATGTCTGACTCCCGACCGAAACTCTGGATATATTCGTCTAGGAGAAGAGTTTTCCGACAAGGAAGTGCCTGTGATATAGTGAGCATAGAATACTTCACCGAGACCATGTCAGCTTGACTGATTCCCTACTTTGCAGCGCCAACATCTTTTCCAGACTTACATTCAGCTGGATGAGCGGAATGATGCAGACGGGGACAAAACATACATTAGACGCAGATGATCTATGGGAGCTGCCTAAGAAGGATACGGCTGAGGAACTTTCGAACACCCTGAATCACTACTGGAATATCCAGCTCGAGAAGAAGAACCCTAGCCTTACAATTGCTATTCTAAGATCTTTTGGAAGCCCCTTCTTCCTCGCAACTGTATTCAAGCTCACTCAAGACATGCTGGCTTTCGCTCAACCGCAGTTATTGCGAAGACTGCTGGCCTTTGTCGACACATACTCTACAGACCACCCAGAAGAGCCTTTTCACGGCAGTATAATCGCTTTTGGTATGCTTGCGGTCGCCGTCACGCAAACTTCCTTCCTCCATCAGTATTTTCAAAGAGCGTTCGAAACTGGCATGCGTTTCAGGGGTGCTCTTATCGGTGTTATGTAAGTGTCTAGACATGCTCTCATATTTGAGAGATGTAGGTGAACTGTTCTGACTGCTTTCGTCAGTTACGAGAAGGCGCTTCGACTGAGTAACGATGAGCGAGCTGGAAGACCCATTGGCACAATCGTCAATCTCCAGAGTACAGATGCCACTCGGATCGCCGACATCACCCAATATGGTACTATTCTGTGGTCCGGTCTTTTCCAGATGACTCTTGCCTTCGTTTCCCTCTACCAGCTTATCGGTTGGCAGATGTTCGTTGGAGTCGGCGTGATGCTTGCCTCTTTCCCTCTAAATGCTGTGATAGCTAGGTCAGTGGATGTACTGTAAGAGGATCTTGGTTTCTGACTAACCCGCGTATCAAACAGAGTATCTACCCGCATGCAGAAGACACAGATGAAGAATAAAGACGCTCGAACACGGCTGATGAATGAGATACTGAACAATATTCGGAGCATCAAATTATACAGTGCGTAGGATTACACACCTCATGAACAGCTCAAAGCTAATCTCAGTATCTACAGGCTGGGAAAACGCTTTCGCACAACGTTTGTTTGCTATCAGAAATGAAAAGGAGCTGGCTATGCTCCGCAAAATGGGTTATCTCTCGAGTTTTTCGACTTTCACCTGGAATTTCATTCCGTATGTCGCTTTTGTACTGTCTTCCAGACCTAGCTGACCTCGATCTGGATAGCTTTTTGGTTTCCTTTTCCACGTTTGCTCTTTACGCATACACCTCAAAGAAGCCTCTCACCTCCCAAATCGTCTTCCCTGCTATCTCACTCTTCCAGCTTCTGCAATTCCCATTGTCGGTCTTGCCGATGGTGTTCAGCTCTTGGATTGAAGCCTATGTATCCATCACTCGTCTCACCGCTTTCTTGAGCGCCAACGAGCTTCAACCGGATGCTGTAGAGCGTGTTCGGGACTCTGGCGACCTATCTGCCGGAGATGAGTTAGTGTCCGTCTCGAAGGGCGAGTTCTCATGGAACAGCAGCCAGCCAGAGCCGACTCTTGTCAATATCAATTTAAGCGTAAGGAAGGGAGACTTAGTAGCCGTAGTAGGCCGAGTCGGGAGTGGAAAGAGCAGTTTAATCTCAGCAACCTTGGGAGAGATGAACCGAATCTCCGGCAAAGTCAAGATACGCGGCAGCGTAGCTTATGTTTCCCAAAACCCCTGGCTGCAGGGAGCTACTGTTCGAGAAAACATCATCTTTGGCCATCGCTTCAATCAAGAATTCTACGATGCTGTACTAGATGCTTGTGCCATCCGACCTGATCTTGCTGTACTCCTCGATGGCGATCAGACTGAGATTGGAGAGAAAGGTGTGACACTTTCGGGTGGACAACGAGCTCGAATCTCGCTCGCAAGGGCAGTCTATAGCCGAGCAGATGTTATTCTCTTCGACGATCCTTTATCGGCAGTCGATTCTCACGTCGCGAAGCATCTTTTCGAAAACGTCATTGGTCCTCACGGTCTTCTCTCGAGCAAGGCGAGATTGCTATGCACAAACAACATCGCCTTCGTTCACGAGTGCGACGAGCTTATCATGCTTCGCGCAGGCTCAATCATCGAGCGTCGTGAGTCTTGCTTACATGCGGAGTCCATGTAGTCGCTGACGACCACCCTTAGACACCCCAAAGTCGGGTCTTAATCAAGATACAGAGACTGGAAAGCTTGTAGCAGAGTTCGGACGAGCTACACCAAGACCTGGCAGTCCCGTTAGCGATCCGGATTCCGACGACACAGCAGTCATGCAAGAAAGCCAAGAATCACCCGCAACGCCTAACGAGAAAGTAGTCAGACGACACTCTGGCCTAGCTCGTAGAGCCTCAGTGCTGAACACACAGGAGCAGCGAGCTGCGGAACGGCAATCAGCAAAGGTATCCAAGAAGCCCAAAGAGCACCGTGCCGTCGGTTCTGTCGACAAGAAGGTTTACAAGGACTACGTCAAATCGAATGGCGGTGCCGGAGTGATCATCTACCTGATCACCCTGGCCATGGTGCAAGGCTTCTCGATTGCAACCAATGTATGGCTGAAGAACTGGGCACAGGCAAGTTGAATGCAGTCTTTATATCATGTCTGACAGGACTGATGTAGTAATTTGCTTTTCAGGCAAATACCGAAACCGGCAGCAACAACGACCTCCAGTACTACCTTGGCATCTACTTCACCATTGGCTTATGTACCGCACTTCTTTACTTTGGCAACAGTGTCTTGCTATCGTGCGTATGTGTAGTACGAAGTGCTCGCTACTTGCACGATGGCATGTACGCTTCTGTCATGCGTGCGCCCTTGCAATTCTTCGAGAGCACTACGGTCGGAACAATACTCAACAGGTTCTCAAGAGATGTCTACGTCGCAGACGAGGTACTCAGTCGAGTCTTTGGTGGCTTCTGGCGAACGGCCTTCCAGGTCACGGGTGTCATTTTGGTGGTCTCCTTCGCAGTACCTCTCTTCTTAGTTGTCATCATACCGTGAGTGAACCTAGGCGCCAATGCGGTAGTTGACAGCTTCACTGACTCTTTTACTCCAGCCTCGGCTTCCTGTACAAGCGCATCCAGACATACTATCTTTGCACTTCAAGAGAGCTGAAACGACTGGATGCCGTTACCAAGAGCCCGATCTTTGCGGCATTCCAGGAGACGCTAGGAGGCGTGTCCACTGTCCGAGCATATCAGCAACAGGACCGCTTTATTGCGCACAACCAAGCTCAGCTAGATCGCAACCTGCAAGCATATTTCCCATCCTTCTCTTGCAATCGCTGGCTAGCAGTCAGACTCGAGGTACGTTCTCTCTGCCTCCTGCTTATTTCGATTGAGTCGCTAAGATCGCCAACTCTGTAGCTCATCGGATCGTTCCTTATCTTTTCGGCCGCTCAGCTGTCTGTCATTGCACTCGTCCGCTCTCGCAACATCGATGCGGGGCTAGTCGGTCTTCTCATGAGTTACGCATTAAACACTACCCAGAGCTTGAACTGGATCGTTCGCTCAGCTACGGAAGTGGAGACTAATATCGTATCCATCGAAAGAATCGTCGAATATATCGACCTGCCTTCAGAAGCGCCTCTCATCAATCAAGACAACAGGCCAGACGAGAAGTGGCCCGAGAAGGGCGCTATAGTGTTTGAAAACTATGCCACTCGGTACAGGGAAGGACTAGACCTCGTTCTCAAGGACGTCTCTTTCAAGATTCAACCCGGCACAAAAGTAGGAGTGTGTGGAAGAACGGGTGCAGGCAAATCGACCTTGACATTGGCGCTGTATCGCGTGATCGAGAGAGTGTCAGGAAGAATCCTCATCGATGATGTGAGTCGCGACGTTTGGTTCGAAAGTCGCTGTGCGTTCTGACCAGCTCCATGCAGGTTGATATCGCCTCGATTGGCTTGGCCGACCTACGATCCCATTTGTCTATCATTCCGCAAGACTCGCAATGTTTCGAAGGTACTTTTGATTGCCAGAAAGACTGTGGTGTTAATCTGCTCACTCCTGGTCTCTTCAGGTACCATGCGACAAAATTTGGATCCCGAGGGAACAGCCAGCGATGCCGACTTGTGGATCGCACTCGAGCAAGCTCGCCTCAAAGATTACGTTGAAACCATGGATGGAGGCCTAGAAGCCGAAGTCAGCGAGTGAGTATTTCTTTACGCCGTGGTCGCCAGGCAGACACTTACTCGACGATGTTAGGGGCGGATCGAATCTCTCAGCTGGACAGCGGCAATTGATGTGTCTTGCTCGAGCGCTTCTCCGAAGGCGCAAGATTCTAGTTCTTGACGAGGCCACAGCTGCGGTCGATCCGGAGAATGATAAGAAGATCCAACAGATCATTCGCAAGGAGTTTGCGTCATGCACAGTCTTTACGATAGCGCATAGATTAGGTGGGTCTTCGGGGAACACAGTATGTCTCTCGTCGTTTACTGATTTTGATGCGCAGACACCATCATGGACAGCGATATGATCCTTGTCATGTCAGACGGCAAGGTCGCTGAATATTCACCGCCTAAAGAGCTGCTTCAGAACAAAGTAGGTGCCCGCGACAAATATTAACTAGGCTCGCCGGGCTAATCAGTGCTTCATTCTCTCGCGTGCAGGAATCGCTCTTCTTCAAGCTCTGCCAAGGGGCAGGCATCGTACAATGAGGCTCCAATAGGTCCATTAGACCGATGTAGTATAGAAAGCACCTGCCACCACGCCATTTGCAATGAACAAATTGCTCATTAAGCGCAAGGCTGTCATGAATGATCTAAACAGTCATATCGTAAAAGGCATCGTGATTGGCAGTGAAGCAACCCATATCGTATGGGATATGGGATACCGGTATGGGCGTGATGCGGTGCCGATCATTCAGAGAACCCTCGGCGGAGAGTTATCTGTCAACGGTATTCAACCACGCGAGAGGAAAATCCTGGCCGGCAAGGCCGATCAAGTCAGGTCCAGAGAGAGAGCTGCGGAGTTAAGACACAGCTTGAGAGAAGTCAGTCAAGCCAGCTCCCTGCTGAAGGTCAGCTGGGCTATTCAACGCGAGAAATGTCTAGTCTCATGCATTATGACACCTTGTAACATACCGTACTAACTAACGCAGATGTGCCCAACAAATCCTGGCGACTTCTCGATGAAAATGGTTGAATTGGGGACAAGACACGATGAGATGATCCGAGCCTTGTGGATGCAAGGCAGAGGCCTTTGACAAATGAAATGAAACCCTAGGGATTTTCGCGCACGGGGCCACTGAGCCGTGTTCCGTAGGGAGCAATTAACGGTAAGTTCTCTGCCGCATTTTGACAAGTGCCCAAAGGCCGGTTTTCCTCACACAATGGAGCTCGTTGAGTCGCTCTTGCTCACCTGCCTGGGACCAAGCTTCAACTACTCGTACACCCGCGATCCTGTCGAGACACGCCCGGTTCAAGCTGAAGGCGCCGTAGAGGATGGGCTCTATCTAGAAGATACGACACAGCACCCAGCTCTTGCAAACAATCAAAGAGGACCCTGGTCAGACCCAAACAAGGGCGGAATTGGTCGCAGGAAGAGCCCAGAAGACAGCGGATCTTTTCATCACCGTCGGCCTTGCATTTGGGCGGCAGTCAGGGCCCGCGATACCCAGGGTGTCAGTCAGCTACGCCCGAAGCTACCTACCGGAGAGGTTCGTGCTTTATAGACAGTCAAGCAGTCGACCCCAGCAGAAGAGGTCTCTTTCGCGAAGTCGTGCACTTCGTACAGGACAGATCTTCAGGACATTTCAATGCCTTTTCACTGTCGAGGAAATTGTTAAGATACGCTCGGCAGGATCAACATCCTTCTACAAATCGGGATGTCAATCTCTGCGACCGACCCAAGGGCGAGTCCGCCCGCAAGCGAAAAGGCTGTAAACGATTCCGCTGGTGGGCCAGTTGTGTACAGTGCGAAGAAGACATCCGTTCGTAGACAGCGTATACCGCGGGCTTGCGACTCTTGCAGGCAAGTCGTCGAGATCCGAAAAAGTAATCGTGAAATCGCTTCGTGGCTGACGCGATGCATGCACTTTTTTGTTCGTTCCTCTAGGCGCAAGAAGATCCGTTGCAACCTGTCACAAACGACTCCTGATGACGGTGCTCCCGAGCCTTCGGGTCAGAAAAGTGCGGCAGAAGATGGAGGGCAGAAATGCCAGAACTGCAAGCAATCAGGAACGCCTTGCCTGTTTACAAAGACCCCTGCAAAGAGAGGTCCCAGCAAAGGCTACATACAACAGTTGGAAAGCAGACTGGCAGCCTTGGAATCGTCATCAAACCTGGATTACTCGGGAACCCCAGGGAACACTCTGCCGCCTATGGCACCGCGTCCGCATAGCGAGGTCAGGAAAGCTCCTCTCGGTGTTACATCGCAGTCCTCAGCAGCACCCGCCAAGAAAGCCAGAGTCGTAGGAGGTCTACCAGCCGTTCAGACTTCTTTGGAGGCTAGCAGGCCTCATGTAATCTCTGGACATTCTCCCAGTCGCGGCAAGTCTCCTGTGCTTCGGGACTCCGCTGTAGATGCACCGTCAGTATTCGTACCCGCCCAAACACCCTCAAGCGTGGTCTCGCAGCCGCAGATTGGCTCTTCCTCGTCCCAAAGGGACCCGGATACCCTCACTACTCCCTATCTTCCAAATATCAGCACAGGCTTGACCTCAAATCCACAAAAGTCTGCCCTGCCGCCTATTTCTCGGTTACTTTCGCAAGTCCCTTTATCTGGTCGTGGTGAGTGGGAAGGGCCACCTTCGCACCGATCTCTGCAATCACGAAATGGCAGCGAACGGCCTCAACACGCTATTCAAGAGGATGCCTCCTTCCGATCCCACCACCCGTATTATTCCCCGCACGTGCAGCATCGAGATGCACATCCGGCTTCAGCACCTTTGCCTCGGTCGCGGTCGCCTTACGCAACTGGCTGGCCTTCCTACCAGCCTGGCGGTCTGCCATCAGCTCAGATTGAGGACAAGCCGAGTACCTGGACGGCCGGAAAGCCAGATTTGGCGCTTTCACGTACTCATATGAGTATCCTTCACTCCTCTATCCCTGGCTCACTCGCACCTGTCCACGCTACTGATTCGTCCGGCCGGTCTTTTGACAAAAGGTCAGCTGCATCTACTTCACCTACTGCTCCCTTTCATACCTCTATTACACGGTCCTCTACACCTGCGTCTCATCTTGGACGATTGGACAGAACTGCAATACTTTCCCTCGATACACCTGCCTTACGCAGCGCTCTTTTTGCCACTCCTGCCTTCAAGACATTCGCGCTTCTACCTTCTTCAGCACTGGAAACAGGCCTCGGAGACTTTCAGGAGTTGATAAAAGTTGCCTATCAACTTGCGAACTCGACCGCGCTTATGCAGGTCTCCAACGACGCACAATGGCAAGTAGACGTGGCGGATACCATCGGACAGTGCATGATGCCAACTCTTTATACCAAGGCTGGCCCTCATCGGCTATGTAGAGAGATAGAAACGCTTCTACTGTGCCACTTTGACGCTATGCGACGTGGCCGATACCTCTCGGGCATCCTCGGATGCATTTCTGGCAAAGTAAGCGATATACAAGCGAGAGGGGTGAATTGTAGCCGGTACAAGGCGTGTCTAACACTTCTATCTGTGTGGTGAGTCAAACGACCTTTTCAAAAGAGAGAGAGAAGCTGCTGATGCGGCTTATGGTAGGAATTGCGTCGGCTATTCGAGCCGTGCTTTGTATTATACCGTACCCAAAGCGGACAGGCCCGACGATCTTTACGAGGCATTGCAAGGCTCGGATCCAGCTCTGCGAGCTGTGTGCATCTTTACTGGGGCATTGGATAGCATGTGCCGCCGATATGCCGAAGAGCCCTCTCATGTAATACCTCCAGAAACATTGGAACTATCCGTAAGTAGGGTTCTCTGGCTCTTGCCAAGGTAAATCGCGCCTAAGCGGCTGACCATATCGATAGCTTCCCGCAGTCATTGAACACCATGTGGAACTTCCGGGAAAACAAGCACGGCTGCTTGCCACCCTCGACTCTTATCTACTCCTTCTGAACTTCATGTACAATAATCGAGCGTCAGTTCAGCCTCCCCTCGAGATTCTGGAAAGGCAAAGGCGGCATCTATATAACATCTTGAACGAATGCGAAGCATGTGGAGCGACTGGACTTATCCTGGGCGTTCACGTTCTATCTTTGTGTAAGCTGCTTAGTATCCAAGGATGCACATTCCAGCATACTGAGTTTTGTTCCGCACATCTTTCTGTGCTTCCAGCGGCGGTTGTTGCCGTGTACTGTCTTTCTGTGTGCCACGATCTCCTATCGAGCACGACAGAACTGGAAGGACATCGTTCGCAGCTGTGTCATGCACTACAGCGGGACTACCTCAACATCTTGGAATCCCTCAAGAACCGCTTGACTGTTCATTCAACGCCTCTGGACTCGGCTGTCTTCAATAGCCATCCTTTCGCGGACAGCGGAGATTCAAGGATACTCTACTCAATCATGGCGAGCTACGTCAAAATGCACATCTCAGCAGCCGCACAAGGCCGTCGCGAGCTTCTTCGTGCAGATGTCATTCTGCAGAGCTTCAATTCCCTAGGGTATATAGGACATGTGATTGGAGCAATTGAGAATCAAGGGGACAATTTAGCGTGATTTGAGCTTGACAGCACTGAGTGCGATAGTCAGCGAAGTAATTATATAAAGTAAGCTAGTGAGTAGGCACAGATGGCAGCGCCATTAGCACCCCAATCATCGATTTTTATCTGGATAGGAGTCATCCCCGTAGCACACGGTTCTAGAGGTAAGGATGAGTAATACGTGGAAGGTATCAAGATACATGTGTGGCATAGGTAAACTTAGTATAGCATAGAAAGCATGGTCCAGTACATGTCAGTGCCTGGTAGAAATGACAGCCAGTATTGCGCTGCCGTGACCTAGCACCGCTGTCTCTGATGAGTGTTGGATTGATATGTGTACACCCAATACACCAACAAATACTTTCTATACGACAGTCGGAAGTGCGATCCTGTCCCTGAAACTCGAAGAACGATTGCGGCTGATTCTACCACAAGAGCTTTGTGAGGCTATAAGCCTTCGTCATATAGCTTGCGGCACAATGCTACGTAAAACTTTTCATGATTAAACTTTGCCTGCTTGATCGCTTCCGCTGTTGATGCCGCTGCAGACGGGGACGACTGTGATCTGTTCGAGCTCTTGCCTGCTCCGAAAAGCAGTCTGGCTTTGTCTGAAGCCGTGTATTTGGGGGGAGGCGGGCTACTCTCTTCTTTCGTTGAGCTGATCATTGATGCTGCTCCAGAGCTGATCGATTGTAGGGTGGGCGTGAAGACTTCATCGAAGGGAAAAGCAGGATTGATATTCGATCGGATGGATTTGTTTCCGATGCCGGACAAGGGTATTCGTTTGACAATCCAGCTGGTGACGTTCGATAGGGCAGAAAGTGCGTCTTTGCTACTGTTGGTAGTGTGAGCACTCGCTCCCGTTCTATTGCTCGCAGCAGAAGTCGATGACTTTTCCAAGTCTCCAAATTGTACGGCCGAAGTAATCGGCTGTATGAGGTCTCCTGCCGAGCGAGCCATATCTGCGATGTCGATGTGCTTTCCAACCGCTTTGTTTACATCTTGCCATCCAAAAGGCAGGTAAGATGGATTTGTTGTCGAGGCATTTGCAGTAGTGCTCTCCGAAACACCGGAGGTTGTAGACGCGACAGTTTTCTTGCTTTTGATCTCTGTTGAGATGCCCGATCCACCTCGCAGAGCCCAATGATCGCAATTCTCGATGGTGCCGAGGCTGAAGTCAATGTCAAGGTGCGTCCCGGTTGATGAAAAGATGCGACGTACAACTCGCCCCATTTCGCACTCTCCACGGGTACTAAACCATCGTTGCCCCATGACCAGCCTTCAGGCCTCTGCCGCCTTTCAGACAAGTCCCTTGCCTTTTCTCCTTCTTCCGTCTTGTCCATTATCAGTTGCGGTAGCCAAAGCGGATGTGTGACAGATAGTTTACTAGCCTTAGCAGCGACCGAGAAGTACCTGACATCGTCCCTATCAGGAGTTGAAGGATTAAAATTGGTATTGAGGAATTCAGGAGTCAGATTGCCATATGCAGGAGAGTCTAGCAGATCCAGGAGGTAAGAGGACAAGGAAGTCCCTAGTGAGATGTTTAGGCCAGGGAAATTCAAGAAGGTCTTGGCTGCAGCAGCGGCAGAACCTCCTTCTTTACCCTGGGTCGCTTTCACGGCGTCCCGCTCTTCCGGCGTATCAGGAGGGCTGTCGGAGGAGGAGACACCCTTATGCGTTAATGAAGAAGGAGAAGCCGGCTTCGATTCTTGCTGAGCTTTCGCAGCATCTTCTTGTTGTTTGCGCGTCAGAAGGGGTGCCTTCAGGGAATACGGCAGCTTTGCAAGCTTCTCTGCAGACTTTGATGGCTTGTTATCACCGCCTGTAGCGTCGTTGGCGGCCGCAGCTGCGACTTTGGCGACATCGCCTATGCCTATATTGGCTCGACTTAACCAAAAAGTCCCGTTATAAGCTTACAGTATATTCGGCACCTCTTGTTGTTCGCCAGCTTACCACCATTCCATGAAATGCGAACCACGATGCGGCGTTGCCAATGTCGTTAGGCTCAGAGGGGTATATTCGGTCGGCCGGATATGTGTCAGAAGATATCTGCAGTCTAGTCCTCCCATAGAGTGTGCTATGAGGTTGCAGGACTTGCCAGACATCTCTTTCAGAAGATGTTTATGCAGAGCTTTCGCTCGCTCCGTAACAGCTCCCGTCCTGCCGATGAGACACTTGAGCTTCATCAATTTAAGAATACATTGTACGTACCCTGGGACACTGGTGATTATGGGGTCTATCCCCACAACCCCTTTCAGAACAGCAATGACATCGGCCCAGTAGTGGATCCTGCCTACGTGTTTGAGCAAGGTTAGCAGTTTCGGAAAGCCTGCCTCTCACCTGAGAGCTGGGATAATGTCTAAACCCCAGCTGTCAAACCCGTATAGACCGTGACAGAGCACTACTGGATTTCGTGGTTTGCGGATAGGGTCGTAGAGGGCAGGATACCGCAGTAGTGTATTTATATTGTCTGCGTCTGACGCAGCTTCCTTCTCGCTTGTCACTATGTCTTCTGTAAGCGCTTTAAGGGGAGTCTCTTGGTTGTTTATCTCGTATTCCGGCGAAGCTGTCGCGGCTCTTCCGAGACGATTTGTGGATGATATACTTCTTCTGGTTATATTGCGCTTTGAAGCTCCTCCTTGCGAACGTAGCCCTGCCGTCCGCGAGCCATTACCAGTTCGAGAAAGGCTCAAAATCGCTTTAGAGGTTGAAGCTGTGCAGAAGACGCAGGCAGACATAGCATTGTCCAGTTATGACCAGCTCGAAGAGTTCTGGCTAATTGCAGTTCAAGTTTTCTTTGTTTTCTGGAGTCGTGCGAACGAGTGAGATCATCATTACCATATTTCAAGGGTTGCCTTAAAACGCCTTTAAACACTTTCAAGACTGTTACAAAGACTCTAACAATGCAAGCTCTACGAACATCCCTACGTCTGCCAGCAGCAGCTCGTGCCGGCACAAGGACGCTGGCGAGCTCAGCGTCAAGAGCCAGGTGGATCATCTTGGCTGGGATTTGCGCTGGGAACAGGCTGCGAATACTGATTAATTGATTGATGGAATGGCGACAACAGCGCAGGTAGCCACATGGTCGATCCAGAGAAGGCCGCAGAGGAGCTTGAAGCAGGCAAACAGCAGAATCTCAAGGGACAGACCGTCAGTCGATGGCCGGAACAGTACAAGCAAGTGAGAAAGCTAGCTGACGCATGTCTCCGATGTCCAGGACAAGCTGCACGACCATGCTCCTGGGTAAGGACAAGCCGAACTTCCGGAACTGACCTATCATCGCATCCCCATTCTGACGCTCTGCGCTCTACCTTCTGTCTCTCAACAAAGCTGGAATGAGAAGGTAGGCTGCTTCTTGGACTTTGCGCGCGATGTCACTGACTGACCGTTCGTGTTTGCAGATTGCTTCAGGTCAGTATGGAGACGGGGCGGCCCGGTAACCAGGCCTGCTGACATTACTCACTTCTTTTTTCTGGACTTGCAGAGTCAGAAGCTATTGTATGTACACAGTTGCTAGGTGGTTATCATGGCCTGAAGCTCTCTTTTACAGATCAAGGCCGGAGGCTCCTCAAAAGGCCCGCAAGAGCTGCAGAAGGAGACCGTAACTATGCTCACCGAAAAGTCAGACGCAGGAACTACAGTCACAAAGGAGTCAGCAGAGAAGACAACTGTCAAGAAATCCTCCTAAGTCCCGATAAGAATACTGAAAGGGCCAGATTTGCAGGTCAAGACCGTTATACTTAGCATAAACTTACCCATGTCAAGCTTGTTCAGTCGTGCTTTCCATATGTCCACTTTCATGGTCCGACCCTTCGCAATAGGAAGGACCATGCTCTTTCCTCGGATCTTCTGGTGCTCTGCCCATACTTCATTGCACCTTTCGCTCGTGTGACCAAACTAATGTGTACAAGATATTGCAACAGCTCTATCTACGCTCGAAGCTTAGCATAGCTCGCGGGCGCCAAACGATGCTTGACGGCGGTAATCATGTACAGCGGGAACGAAGAGACTGCGACTATGAGAAGTGTCTTCCCTACGAATCTAGTCGAAAAGACAAACGACAGATCTGCGCATCGATGCCAAAGACAATCAACCATTCTGCACCAGCAGAGCGAGCTTGCCGTTACTACTCACCGAAGTACTCTGGGAGAAACACCATGCTGACGATGTAGACCATGAAGGTGACTACTTCTGCGATGACCATGTATATATGCCTGGAAATGATGACAATTGTCAATGTTGCGCTTGTGTAACTGATCTTGCCTAGACCAAGAGCACTAACCATGTACTGATTTCCAAAGCCACCATGATGAGCTCGTTGAAGATCAGGGCTGTAAAGGAGATGGCGACTACATTCAAGAACTCATTCTCGAACAGAAAGAGCGACATCATCATGATTGCTCCGCCTGATAAACATCATTCAGCAGAACGAACAAAACTGACAAGCGTGCCACTCACCTTGATATACGGATATCATGAGCCATTCGAAGAAAGTCTTGTACGACAGAGAACGACCTTTTACGAGATCCTTGTACAGTTCGGGATACAGTACAGCCAAATCTTCGTTCACATCCCGGTCAAGCACCAAGCTGGCAGGTACACATATTAGTATATGCTGCCTCCGTCGATGATACTAAAGCACACCTGAAGACAGGCAGGCACGTATATATGGTGGAGTAGCCGACCAGCAGCCAGCCTTGGAAGATTGCTATCGGTGCAAAGTAAAAGACGCTAGCAAGAAGAGCAGACATCAGCACTACAGTAACGCAGCAAGCAAGCCTTGACCACCTTACCTAGAGAAGACTGCTTGAATAATTGAAATAATGAGACCTCTGTGAATGACGAACTGTGCCAATTTGGCGGATCTCTTGTAACTATTCCGTCCATGCCATACGAGGAGCTTTGTTAAGTAGCTGAACTGGTTGATACTAAAGTCCGCGGCCAGACTGGCTTGTTTGCCTTCTTTCCCTACGATGCCCAACCCCACATCGGCGGCCTGAATCATGGAAACGTCGTTTCCACCATCTCCTATACAGCATACTCGTTTCTTAGTATGGTAACGGATGAGGCGGGCCACATCGGCTTTCTGTGTAGGCGAGCAGCGACATGCTACGACTGCTGATAGTTTCGTGGCGACTTCGATAAATTCGGTCTGGAAGTGGTCGATGCATAACTGCAGAGATTCGCCATCGATGACTAGACAGCAGTCCAGCTTTGACTGTATAAACTCCAGCTCGTCCCGCGCGGCCTGAGGTGTTTGTACTGCGTGAAGAACCACTTTAGCAGATGATTATTGGGCAGATCTGACTGACTTACGCTTGGCTACTTGATGTATGTACTGACCCCTAGAGACAAGTTTGCTTGAAATGGCTATACAGGTCGCGGTCTCGATCTTGTCGCCCGTAAGCATCCATATCTTGACACCCGCGTTTCTCAGTAATTCCAGGGTGCTACGAACGCCTTCTTGCAATTTGTCTTCTACGCCCGTCACTCCAAGTAATTCTAGATCTTTCTCCAGTGTTTCGCTCACAACTTTAGTCATTGCTTCGTTTCGATCGTCCAGCGAGATCTTCGCGTGATGGTATCTGTCTTCGAAATCCTTCCAACCTTCAGGACTTAGCCGCTTGCGGGCCATGACAAGAGTCCTTAGCCCTTCCCGGGCCATATTCCCGCACTCCTCCTCAAGCCAATCATTTTGCTGTACTATGCGTGCCATAACGACGTCTGCTCCTTTCTCGTAGAATGTCACGTCTCCAGTTGATGTATCGCGGATCACAATGCCCATTCTCTTTGTTTCACTTGTAAAAGGGAATATTTCGAGGATTTCGAACTTCAAGGTTTGTCCGGCTGGGCCAGTCAATTGCATACGAGTGCGCTCGCGTGCTGACAATGTGAGCCCGACCGACTCCGTCCACTTCACTATAGCGACTTCGTCAGGCGAAGAAGCTTGATATGTGATGGTTCCGTCATCGTTGATAACTGGAGTGACCTTTTAACCAAAATGAGCATGCTTTCTAAGGCTCAACGGTGATGCAACTTACATTATGACACAGTCCTAGGGCTAGTACGACATCCTTCACCCGAGACGACAGATCTCTTCTGCCCCGAGTGCCAAGAAGCTTTATGGGGGACCCTACAGTATCGACATCTTGAGTTGACAGCTCCATAGCGTTCGCTAGCTGCGTGGCTACTTCATCCATAGAATCCAATCCATATGACATCGTGCCCATATGTAGCTTCTTCAATTCCATTTCTGGGTTGAAGGGGCAGAGCTTTTAGCTGACTTGCGTCTGTGTTAAAGAGAGGACGCGATGACTCACCATTCTGCGTCAGAGTACCGGTCTTGTCGCTAAGAAGGTACTCTATCCGACCCAACTCTTCAGGAAGAGTGCTTGTCCGCACGATCGTTCCAGGTATTTCGGGATCTGACTGTATTTGGCGGGCATACACGGTCTTGCCCATGTCGAGATTAACACGAAGACTGCATTCATTGCAATATCAGTTTGAACAAGCCAGAACACGTTTCATACTGAGATGCTGAGAGACTTACGATATCGGAATGATGGAAGAAAAGAGGATCAGAAAGCGGAAGACATATATATACCAAGTGCCTCTGAAGCCATTGAGGGCTACAAGCGCAACAGAAAGCACAAATGTGACCACGCAAAGGATCTACAAAGAAAGCTTTGAGATCGGGCATCGATGCAAACAGCAGTGCACGAAAGACATACCTTGGCAAGTCTGTTGATCTCCAGATCCAGCAATCCGACCTTCGTTTCAGGGTGAGAGGTGTTCATGACTGCTCTGGTTTCCCGACCGGTATATACGATGAAACCGACAGCTTGTCCTGCTGCTAGCACCGTATTTGCCCACAGCACGTTCTCGGCAGTAAGACCCGAAACAAGAGGCCCGGTCTCGTCGTTGAATGTAGATGGATCATTTTCAGGCGTATTGTGCAGTGTGAAGGTGCCAATGAACGTATGTATATCTTTTGTAGGCGGATCGGCGTATATGTCTGCGTCCAGATTCAGAAGGGCTAACTCGTTCTTGAGACCTTGCGTCCGCTCTACTGCAACTCGTAACTTCCAGTCTGTTTCACCGTCTAGTTGATCGG
The DNA here is from genome assembly GCA_001972285.1 of Erythrobasidium hasegawianum. Lineage (NCBI taxonomy): Eukaryota > Fungi > Basidiomycota > Cystobasidiomycetes > Erythrobasidiales > Erythrobasidiaceae > Erythrobasidium > Erythrobasidium hasegawianum. The sequence goes on along the minus strand of BCII01000011.1, from coordinate 819,017 downwards.
TTCGCACAAAGCAGGACCCGCTAGAATCGCTCGTGCGCAGCAAGACACAGTCGGCAGGCACACGTTGGTTCTTTTCTATGAGAACAAGATCGCCAACACGTAGCCGGGAGGAAGCTACAGCTTTAGTTGGCAGAGTAGAGAGAGGAGCGGTCGCTTCGTGATGGGAATGAGAGGCTGATGAAGGCAGAGATAGAGCTGTTCTGTCGAGCACACGGTAACGCGTACTGTTCGCTGCGACATCGCGCAGATACCGCTGGTAATCGTCGTAGGCTTCTTTGCCGATAGTGATCGCCAGGACGAAGGCCAAAGGCGCGATGTAGGTAGCTAGGAATCCTATACGCAGAGCAGGTACGAACTGGCTGAGGGCTACGAGGAGGAAGTAGAGGTTGAAGAAGAACTTGAACTGCTCATATAGGACGATGGGCACGAAGGACGCGACGTTGTACTTCTGGTTTCGGACGATATTGGCAGGATAGCGCGCCTTCTGCTTATCTGCTCAGACATATGTCAGCCAAGATGTCCTTCAACACAGAGTTGAAAGGTTGACCTGCCTGAAGCATTGAAGGGCACAGTTCTGGGCAGACCGCCTTTCACAGATGGTGCAGATCCAGATGTAGATTTGTCTTTGATAGACGGAGCCCTGCTAGATGCCGTAGTGTCCTGATAATCGATGTCAGCTATCTTTCCAGAGCACCAAAAGCATAGCTCCCGGCTGCTGACTTGAGTAGATCTGCCTTCTTCAAGCAGCAAGGCGCGCTGCTCGTCGTCATCATCCTCATCGTCTCCAGCGCCTTTCCAGCCAGTATCGTACTCGCCGTCGAGCTCGTTGCTCTGGTTTCCGGATATCGACTTCTGCTGGGACAGCTCATCGTCGCTGCTTTTGAGCTTGCTGCGGCTTCCAGACTTCTTGAAGCGCGACTGCCTGCTGCTACTGCTGCTGCCATTGCCAGCGCTACCGCTGCCAGCAAGGAGCGTCCTGGTGCTCTTGCGATCCATCCGGCTCCGCTGCTTCTGCTGCTCGACGATGCTCACTAATGGAATGCCTAGGCTCCCTTCTGCTGGTATTGATGCTCCTCCTCTGCTCCGGGCCATCTGTCATCCGCTCCATTCATCGGGACATGTCAATGCAAGTCAAAAAGCAAGCATTGCGATCAGAGGACATAGAATGGCAAAACAAGCATGCTTTCAGATGTCGATAACAGCGCCTAGGGCAAGGCAGCATCAGCCATGACTGCACTCCTCGGTTGCCCGTCAACCCAGCAAAAGCACTTGCAATAGCATAAAAAGCTGTCGCTACCGTCCTACACGGTCGCAATGCTCACACAGTCATCTTCACATGGGTGACTGACTTCTCTGATGATTTCACAGCAAAATCTGACCCGTCTGACCTTCAAGACGCGATGCCTCGCCATGAGTGCCCTGAGGGCGTATGTTACGATTGCTATCGCTCTGGCATTCTCGAAATCCTCCTTACGTCACGAAATGTCAGATCGGGCTACAGTTGCTCCACTTCCGAATTCAAGATCGAGCTCCGCCTCGAATAGGGCACATCTGGGTGCAAGGTCAAGGTCGAGAGAGCCAGGAGAGATACATCACTTCTTCTCTACGGCCATCATGGTCGATGTCCACGTTTTCAATCGGCAAATCATGTTCACAAATCATATGGAAACGGTTGGCTATTCACAGACAAAGCAGAGCACAGCTGCAACCAGAGCAGTCGAGTCTCTAGCTCTTGAGATGGGACGCAATGAAAATTTTGCAGAGCCGCAACTACCCTCAGGATGGTCGAATAGCTACAAGGGAGTCCTTGTCATTTGGGCCAAAGAATGGAGTGTGGGCGTTCTACCTCGTCATACAATAAAGAAACATCACCTGGCATTGACGCGCGACCTTGGTCGCAGTCGGGAAGTCAGCTTACGCCGGAAAGCTTTGGCGAAGGTGCAGAAGTCGTCACGACACCGGCGAGATCTTCATCAAATTCTGAGTTGCTCTCGAGATCCTCGAGATCGAGAGGCAGGCTTTCTCAGTATGTTTCTTGGACAGAGTGCCCGCCGAGTGGGAGATCTAAAGGCTGAAGTCCAGGCTGGAGAGGGCATGGGCGCCCTCAATATGGTGATAGACTCTCGCCTACCTAGGAAAAGTCTATATCAGGGTCCTTTTCCTATTCGCGAACCTTCTCCGTCACCTCCACCTTCACCCCCTCGTCGAAGCGGACGAAGGCATGGTCGTAGGACCAGATAAGCGACGCACATCTTCATTGAGATTGCATTCGGCGGCGCGTATGTCGGATCAGTCCAAACTCTCGTCAGTCCCTGAAGCAAGTCATTGTAGCGTCTCCATGAGAGGCTCGTTGCAACAGCAAAAATTTGGTCAAAGTGCATTGCAATCTTTCACTTACAGGCTTAGTCAAATCGAGTAGCCGACATGTCGGCAGGCATCTCGGACGCGACTTCGAAGTGCCGCACAAACTAGGTAGGAACGTTGACAAAGAAAAGTAGTAGCTTGCTAGCCAGGCTATCGGCGATTGTGGCGCAGGGCAACGAACTGCGACAAGGCTTTCCACCTGATCTTCTTAAAAACTGACTGAATGTGATCGGGCTTGTGCTGATAGTATATTTGGGCTAGTGATTGAGGTAGTTTGTGATGTCGCGAAATAGTGGGAGTGTAGCTCTACTTGGCAGATCGGGCTGGCGTTTATGCGCTACTGCGGCTGGACTGGTGGATTTGCGAAAATGGAGGTTGGGTTGGTGAAAAATCTTGATGAGAAAAAGTCGATCTTTGTTGATTGCCGTGGTGGCTGATTGGAAGATTGAGCGGACAAACTAATATCTTCTAGGCTCCTCAGCGGCTCGTGGTGGGCAGTCTCTGGGTCGTCTGTCCTCATAGTCTCGCTCACGTCTGCCGTAGTCTGGAGGACCGCCGCCTCGTCTGTCGTCGAATGCTGCTGAAGGTCCGCCTGCTGCTGCTGATCCGTAGCCTCCTCGTCGATCATCGTAGCCGCCTCCGCCGCCGCGTGAAGCTCTTCCATCGTCGTAATTCCTTGGAGGTCTGTCGTCGTACGATCTAGACGGTCTATCGTCATATCCTCTTGGAGGTCTGTCGTCGTAGCCTCTGGAAGGTCTATCGTCGTAGCGTCTGTCGTCGCCTCGCATGGGTGCTGCCATCGTGGGATCTCGGCCGCCGCCGTATCCAGAGCCGCCGCGTCGATCATCGTAACGAGGTCGTCGGTCGTCGCGGCGCTGATCGTAACCGCCGCCTCTCGGGCCACGTTCGTCGCGCTTGGGTGGTCCTTTGTAGGCTCCGGGTGTCGCTGTAAAGCATAAAAGCGATAAGCTTGAGTGATGTATAGTATGCGAATATCGCTTACGAGTACGAGCACGGCCGCGTCTGGCCTTTTAAAATAGAAAGAGCAGAAGCAGGCAGATATCTTAGCGATCGGAAAGCATATATACGACAGAATTGGTAAAGTGGCGATCTACCTTTTCGACGGAGATGGTGCGGTCGTCCAGAGTGGTAGCGTTCAGCGCAGCCATGGCAGCGTCAGCATCCTCAGCCTCTTCAAAAGTCACAAAGCCGAAGCCTCTGGATTCTCGAGTATGAGGATCCTTCATGATTTGAGCTTTCTCGATCTGCACGAGGAGTAGCAGACATTAGTCCTGTCCAAGCTTGCGAGAGGGGTACCAAACCCGGGTGAAACCTTGCTAACCTTTCCGAACTTGCCGAAGATTTCTTCTAGATCAGACTCGCGCGTTCTCATTGCTAGACCGGCGATATGTAGGTTGTTGCCTGGGTTGGCATCGTGGCCACCGTCTCGCTGAGGTCTTCCGGAATCGCGGTTGTCTCGCGAGTCTCTACGTGGCCAATTAGCACTGAAATGAAGGGACATAGATTTGGACACAATACGCACTCATACCCGCCTCTTGGCTCGTCACGAGGAGGTGGTGGTGATGCTCTACCTGAGTTGGGAGCTGAATCGCCCCATCCATTGTCTGCAAAGGTGAAATTATGCACAAGAAGCGAATAGAATGCATAAGTAGATGAAGCTTATTCGACCTTGGTGTCGGCTAGTATGAGGCTAGTTGGAATCGAGGGGCCAATCTGATTTCTTGAGGGCGGCTGCCTGGCTGCTGGAACGCCGCGTAGTCGCTGCAAATACGTGCAGTTGCTACCAGAGCACTTGGTTGACTATACTGAGTTTGTGCTGACCGCTGTACGCCGAGGAGCCTTGCGGGAAATGGGGAGAATTGGAGTCGAAAATCGCACATACCGCCGTCAGCCATTCTTTGCGTAGTTGTCGTGTCTGTTTGTTGTTTCGCTGCTGATTCTTCTCGTCAAGCTGGTGCACCGTGTTCCTCAGTCCAGAAAACCGAGGTGTTGGGAGGAAAGGGACCAGTGATTCATCGTTTGACCTCATTTCAAGACCAGTCAATTCAATTGCGACAATGGAGGGAGAAAGAGAGCAGCAGAACTTGCCAGACTCGACAAACGTTGCCGAAGGGTCGTCCAACAGTACTACGACGCTAGCCGGCTCCGATCTAGGCACTGGCCAGGAGGTCGAGGGCCAAGACGCGACTGGCATCAACGAAGACAACGCAGCGCTGGTGCAAGCGAGGATACCACTGCGAAGGAACTCGTCAAGAAGATCAGCAGCTCCTGGCACGCCTCGAGCGACTCACGCCAGAGCCAAATCCACCTTGCCAGACACGCGTCAAGCTATACCTCGAGAAGCGAAGACAGCGGCAGCTGCGGCTTGCGCCTCAGCGCTCACTGATGGAGAAGATACTGATGTGTTTCACACTCCTCGCGCAATCTCTCGCGCCCACTCCTTGTCCTCAATTGTCACGCCTCGACCCGTTGCAAGCGCTTTTTCGACGCTGCCCTTGGTCGCGCCAGCAAAGCGTTCATACACCAGGAAGAGCACAACTTCAGCAAGCGATCAAGCCTATGCATCTTTGAAAGAAGGACACGACAAGCTTCTGAGAGAATTTGAGGCTATGAACAAGCGTATGCTGCAGATGCAAGATGCAATTGCGCTAGTAGCAGAGAAGATGGAGGAGGTTATGAAAGAGAATGCAGCTCTTAAGGAGGCGCAAAAACAGGTCGATTCTGCCAATCGCGCTTCATACGCGGACATCACCAGGAACAAGCAGGTCATCAGTCAAATGGCCAAAGAAGCCACGAGTCAGCTCATCAAGCTCAAAGAAGAGTCGGCCATTCAGGCAGCGTCCCTCAAAGGCGTCGTAGAAGGACCGGGCGTGCCAGATTTTGCGAACGCGTCTCAGTGTTCCGCTTGGCTGGCTGACAAGACACATAGCAGCGAGATCAAATCCGCCTACTGCGATTCCAGACGCACACGAGCAGGCAAGATGCAGTACACTCTCACTTTTACATCTGCGGCCG